>JALIZH010032972.1:830000-1162591 GCA_030522465.1 Rhipicephalus appendiculatus
GCCTCGATGTCGGCGAAGGAATTCTGTCTGCGCTGGCATCGAAGAGGCGCCCTACACACAGTTGCGTGTTTTGTTTTTCGCGTCGTCTTAGCAGGTGACGGCTCGTTGTCAGAGTAGTGCAGCTTCCACATGCACCAACACTGTTTCTCCGCCGCCTACTTCGAGTGCGATAGGACCGACTAATAAAAGTACTGCAGTAAGCGCCGCAGAAAGGCAACGACGTCGACGGACGAATGTCGCGCCTCGGTGGAACGAGACACTCGCCATCGGGAAGCGAAACGCCTTCGCATGTTTACGGCTAGTTACGAACCTCGGCCTCTCGCGTTGCTGAAGCGCAGGGTGGCAGTGTAATGAGCACAGGTGTAGGTTTCCCTATTACGCGGGAGCCCCCCCACGCTATGCCGTTTTTCTCCTCAATTGACGACGCTTTGAAGAAGCGCGTATCGAGTATCAGTGTTTATTATGTGCTGGTTGATGCAATCTTGGAGCGAGATTCATCATATGTTGTCCACCTATATGTTAACAACTTCAGCTACCACAACGGTTAAATCATGATAATAGGCGTTAGTCATCGGTATGGAGATGTGCAACTAGGCGTCAACTTGTGTGCATCCACGTCAAACGGTGCTATAGCTGCCAAACACCAGTAGACATTTCAGAAGGCCTAATACGTCAATGCGCTTTATACAATAAACTGTTTCTGTGAAGACACGTTTCACCTTCATGTAATACCAATTCCTATGATGGAGGGATCAGCCATGTTTTTTTTTTCTTTTTTTGTGTGTCACGCAAACCCCGTTGTGCTATAATGTTGCTTCGCTTTCGTTTGCCACACTGTATTCCCAAAGAATCGAACGCACCATTGATGTAAACATCCATAACGAGCACATATTATAGCTAAGAAGCTAAGTGTCCGTCCTCGATAAACTGTTGTAATTTCGCCGTCAGCTGCCTGTAGCTCGGTAATTCCTGGTTGCAAAGGGGACTTGCGCCCGCGACGCCGAAAATCGCCAGTGATTTACAGTGCCTGGCAGCCAAATCTGCCGAATTGCAACACGTGCGCCATACAAAGAGCCTTGCTGTTAAAAAAAAAAAGGAGAAATTAACTATTTTTTTTTCTCGAATCTGTGCTAACATTATGGTGATAGTATATGCACAACTCGGTGTCTGCTGATGCAGTGATTGCAAAGCCGCCTCGAGCAATCGCCAAGTACTTATTACAATGTCACCCTGAAACCTTCTATGTAGAGCCCCCCCCCCCCCCCCCTTTTTTTTTTGTTATCGCCGAATGCGGAATTAATCATCTCAAGTGACATGGTTGTAAGGTTCCGTGCTTTGGATTTTTAGATGCGAAGCAGCTTATGGCGGAGTTCAATCCGGTGGTGGGCGTGACCACCCTTACTGCGCATGCGCAAACCCTCTCCGCACACCTCCTCTCCACACACCAGCTAACATCTGTGGCTGCGCCGTACCCAACCTCCCACTCCCCACATTCCCCCCTCCTCGTTTAGATAAAAGACGCTCAGTCACTGCGCCGGCTGCGCCGGTGTCATGAGTTCCAACGTCAACGTCGGCGCCAGTTGCAGTAATACCTTAACGCCTGCCGAGATCGCGGAGCAGCGGAAGGCTCGACGCGCCGAAGCGCAACGTAAACGTAGGCAAGCGGACCCCTAGCTCCGGGCTAGGGAAGCCCAGCGCAAACGGCAACGTCGGCGGGAAACTGCTACGGATGAAACACGGGCTCGACATGCCGAAACGCAGCGGCAGCGTCGGCAAGCAAACCCCGCTTCGCATCGCCTCATGGTCCCCTTTAGCGGGAGATGGTGTAATTTTTTATTTCGCCAGCCATTTGGCTATTACCGAAGACGTCCGAAGAGAAATTTCGTACTGCCTTCAGTTTAGGACAAAGTATAAAACCAGCGGGCTTCTCTTAAGGTGACTTATGTGCACAAACATAAAGTATCGGGAAGCCTCGAGAAAACACGCAGTTTCTCTTCGACCGCATCTCCCCGCCAGCATTCCTGAACGCCCTCGTTCTTAAAGGTTCCCTGTTGGAGATGGTGATAGATAGAAGCGCTGAAGTTGGGGCTATTTGGTCACGCATAGCTACTGACTGCGGCACGCTAATAAGACGCATATAAAAAAAAACACACATCGCAAAACAAGTGATCAAGTAGGTTTTCATCAGTTGGAAGCCGATAGAAAACATCGATAAACGCGAGGGGTCAAGACACGGATGGGTTTCCGCCCTGGTTTTTACACGTTTCGTAATTTTTCATCGTTGTTATTTGCATTTTAACGTGATAGCGTTAAAGAGCTCGTTTCGCAAAAATTGTGGTGTCAGCGTCGGCGTCGGCGTCGTTGGTTGTGAGCGAAAAGTCATCGTGTCCGTGACCGAAAATCGATAAAGATGCAAATAAAATAAATAATAAAAAAATGCAGTCCGAGTCAGAATCGAACCCAGGCCGACTTCGTCTCAAGCACGTGTGCTGCCACAGACCCACGTTATTGCTTAAAACTGCCTCGTAAAAAACACTATATGAATGCCATAGAAAGAGTCTCAACGCATGTAATATTGCATCGTAGAATCGCGCCAGGCGTCAGAACATGTCAATTGCGCAACGAACGGGTGTTTCAAAGGTCCACCCATTACAAAGTGCTCAGGCATAATTAATCATCATCATCTGCAAAAGCATCAACGAAGTGACCAGCTGAATGGGTTCGTGTGTTCCCTTGCGGACGCGTAGTGGGCCCTTCGCTGATCCGCTATAGCAGAGGACTCAAACACGCGGCCCGCGGGCCGCATGCGGCCCGCGGAGCTTTTGTCAGCGCTCCGCTGCGGTAAAAAATTAAAAAAAATTAAGTAGCCGTCCAATGTACTTTTCTGAATTTTCTTAATACACTGATTACGTTCATGACCTACAAATACATGGCTGGTCTCAAGGAATATTTTTCGTGAGGCACTCCGTGTGGTCACCATTCGTTGAAGCAACGATTTCAGAATCGGCGTCCATATTTTAGAAATTCTGGAGATCGGTATGGATGTGTTGTTCGAGTGCTGATGTCAAATCCCTTCAGAAATCATTCATATATAGCATACTGGAAATGGGCGCGTTTGAAATGCTACCGGTAGCTGACATTTTGCACAACCTACCTCTCCACGCCCCACCTCCCTATCCGCTTCTACCTTCACCGTCCCGGCCCTTGCGAAACTAAATTTCGGGACTGCGGCCCGTTCGCTGATATGAGTTTCAGACCCCTGCGCTATAGGAAGGATCATGGCGCAGTGGGAACTTAATAACTGTACTTGCAGTAGGCATTCTAGGATAGTGTGAAACGGCCAAGGTTAGGCGCACAGTCGTTCGTTTCCTTACGGCAAGGTTGAGGCATGCACCGAGAACCAAAGCCAGTCGAGCAATTGACTAGGCGATGCGCACGGGGCCCGGATTACGCTATCGCGTTCTACCCTTGAAGGCGAAGCTCAAGCGTCCTGCAACTTTTTCCTTCTATTTTTTTTTTTGCGTGTGTCTGAATAGCAAGAACGTTCAATACAGATACGCCTGCTTTTTTATATTTTGTGTTTACATTTCACCTCAAACATACTGACGTGGCGAGACGTACGCCACGGAGACAAAGGAAGAAGGCGAGCAATGCGATGATGCCGCAACATTCAGACCCATATACACGCTCAAAACGAATAAACTCCGCAGGATGCCCCTGCTTTGGTTTTACTTGCCTTACACAAACATTTCTTCGTTCACTGTGTCGTACCAACACAAATTGCGCGTTTCGGTTACTTGACAAAGTGGCCGTTTTTCAATGGCGACCGGGGACGAAAACAAGAAAAAAACTTAGCGATGTGCATGCTCAGGCTAGTGTGTAGCCCATGCATTCTTCTTAGCGCAAAAAAACTTCTTTAGGGGACGAAATGAATGCGACAGACACAAGCACTAAAATTTTGCGTTTATATAGGTCGCATTCATTTTGACCCTTTTTGAAGACGCTTTTTGTGCTATGAAGAAAACAAGAAAAAAAAAAGGTTTCTTTTATCGTTTGTAAAATATAGGAAGCAGGACGACTCCGACGAGTCCAAATTAATTCCGCGTTCTCAATGACCGCGCCTCTCACAGGTCTTGATTACCGTTGGGTTGTCATATCAGTCACTTATACATCTGGTTAAATGTTGCATACTTGCACATCCTGTTCCCGCTGGACGTAACTGCATATGCTCTATGTTGGAAGCTAATAAAGGGGAAAAACGATTAAGAGTACTCCCTAATCTAACTATACTCACCACTGCTCCAAACCACTGGTCCACTGAAGTGTCGCGAAAAGGAGAATGGGGAAAAAACACGCATGCTGGTCAAACGGCTCCTCAAGATCGTCCACGAAAACGCCAAGCGCATGCGGCAAGCCTGACAAGACGACGCATGTTGTGGCAAATAGATGCATGCTGCTTAAATTGAATAATTTAAAAGAGCGTACGCTAGAATCAGAAGGGACTGTCTGTACCTTGCGTCAAAATTCTCTGCCTTTCTGTACCTTCGTTTATCACCCTGGGGCTTTTGACACAGTCACAGGAATCAGTGCAGAGTGACGTGGGCTAACCTTCCTTTGAATCGGGAGAGGCGCGGATCAAAATTTATTTTACAGCGAAGCTGGATGAGCCGAGGCGAAATAGATGGCCGTAGACAAGTTGTCACTAGCGTGCCACAAAAATTGGACAAGCTCCACTGCACACCAATGCTCCACTAAAGATGAAGAAGTCTCGGCGGGCAGAAACGTAAGCGCCACTCATTATAATACGCTAAACTAATACGGTCTTTAAAAAGAACAAGCATAACAACTAGAAAACTCGACAGCCACGCTGGCTGCTTTTCCGCCTCTCACTGCTGAGCACTGGTTAACGAGCACAAGGAGTGGTGAACATGTGTATGGCAAGAATGCTGTAGTGAATCTATAAAGCAACCATGGAAAAAAGGAGTGGGAGCTTCCTCAACATAGGCGCTTCCAGCTCACACCAATGTCAGCGAGGGGCGACGAGTAATGCAGAAAGGAGACCGCGCAAAACTGTAGTGGAGGACACACTATTCCTTACTATATTTCGATCTCAGCAGTACCGGTAAGGCCTACTAATTGGTGCTGCCGCTCTTAGAGTAATGTAGCAGCGCCGGTTTCCCATACGGTGAGTACGGTAAACCGGCTCTGACGTAAACACCGCATCATCGTGGTCGGAACGCATTTTTTTTGTTAAGCTTATCGCGTACGGTAACGTGAATATGTCTAATAGAGGCTTTGCAGAGTAAAATGTATAAGTCCCGACCACGACGCTACTTTCGTACTTACCACACTGTAAACCGGCTCTACTAAAAGTCCCCTCTTCTTGCATTTACCTCCACAGCCGTCAGTTTACGGAGCCCACAAGTAGGCTGTGCAACGCATGGGGATATCACAAGAAAAACGGTTACTCATATAAGATCTTTACGTTCTCACAAGCGTAACAAAGGCAACAACATGGGTAAGGCCACAACACAATTTGGGTAAGGACTACTCAAGAACATATACGCCTGTGGGATTTTTTCCCCACCCCTGTGCAGGGTAGCAAACCGGTTACTGTACCAGGTTAACCTCCCTGCATTTTCCTTTTCAATCTATTTCTCTCTCTCTCTAGATCCTAATCATAAATATTAATCGATCGTGTGGATGGCGTACAAAGTCATAGTGACAGAGTTATCGCTACTGATTATTGTTATCTCAGCAGCGTCACAGAGAAAAGAACAGATTTACAACTACCTTTGCTAAGCTACCCTGGATGGCGCCTTCGTGTAAATTCTTCGCATGGTAGATTGCTGTGAAAGCAAATACTCTCATAACGATTACAATGGACGCACTGGTATGAACAACTGGCGGCGTAGGTTGCCACCACCCTACATCTGTCAACAATGAAACAACCGTGTCAAGGTTTTGGGAGAAAAAAAACATAAAACGAATTTACTAAAAAGATTATTTGTTCCTCGCATACCCTTTCTAATGGAAATTTACTTTCTGAAAAGGTTGCGAGTATTGGATCAAATTCAGCTCTCTACAAACAATTTCCGAATATCTATGAAAATGCTGCTATAATTTGTTGCTCTTCTTCTTTTTTTTTTCGACGGAGTGGCCCTCATGCTTTCATATTGGATGTTTCCGTAGAATAAGCTTCTATGTACTTTCTTTCTTCGCGTGTCACCGTGTGCCTCGTTTAACACAAATACTACGTCCCTTCGTTATGATGTACCCAGAACGAATGCGGGGTAGGTCACAAATTGTGATTCAGACAAATTACGTATCTCTTAACAACGTAGAAGTTAATTTAAGCTGTACAGCTAGACCACTCGACCCTAAGAGGATGCATAATGTTAGTTTCATGTTCTCATTCTGTCCACCAAGAACGTAAATCGCTTTCATGAAACAACTACTACACTGATCTGAATTGAATGTGTTGAATTGTATCAAGAAACATGCGTTTTAGTTATTACAGGACCCCCGCAATTTGAAATTAGATTTTTTAAAACAAAAACTGCCACAAAACTGGCAAGTTGTAAATATAGAGAACAGCACCAAATTTGTAACCCTGAAATAAAAAGGAAGTTTTCTGTTACATAATGTTCATCTTTAAGTGCATGTGCAGTAGAAGAATGGAGTAAAGGAATTTAAATTAGCGTGAAGCTGTTGCAATATCTATGAATGCATTCGGAATGAACCACTTATAAATTACCGGTGTACTGTGCTGCTGTGTATCAGATGTAGTTTCTTTTTTTTCTTTTTGCTTTATTTCTGCTATTAGGCACACTTCATTGTGCAGTTTTTTTTTTTTGTCGCCGAGATACCGAACTGTAAACATGACGCATGAAACTTTTTATTTTTGGAAATTTTTTACGATAATCATAAAAGAATACCTGCTGAAAGGAAGTCAGTGCTTTCCATAACTGTCGATTTTAATATCTTCTTTTAATATAATCAAATATAATAATCTATGCACTAATTGTCTTGCTAAAATAATTTCTCTGTTCTAATTTATTTGCTGGGAGTCACAGAGAAATTACCAAACTCGAACGTGGTGCTTTTCTGCTGCATTCGATAGTTGCGAAGCGCCATGGAATCAACAAGTCCCCTTCTAACGGACAATGGTGTGAATTGAATAACATTTTGTTTCAGGTCAGGGACAGTAGCGTGTCGAAGCCCGCGGGAGACTCGAGAGCAGCATCGCCTAGAGCGACGGTGCTTTTACCTGGACACTCCACGGGCGTTTAACTCTTTCTATGACACGCGCACCTCCACACAACGCCTCTTGTTTGGCCTCTCGACACCGGGCGATAACCTCCGCACCAAGGGAAATTCCCTGCACCAAGGTCACGTATGGTGATGCGTTCGGGCGTGTTTACCAGTATTGAGGTGGCGTATGAAAAACAACTTCAACGCAAATAAAATGAAGTGGTACGTATGTGGACTTAATTTGTGTAGCGGTGGTCCTTGCGGCGCGTACTCTGCTCTCGCTCCTCGCGTAGGGGCTGCGTCGTTCTCTGGTTTTCTTGTTATTTGAAGAATGCGGGCCTTCGTGACGCATGACTGAATCGGGCGTTAACGGGCTCCTGGGTTTTTCGATCACTAATCTCCCTAGGGCCATCATTTTCGATGCGAGCAACAGACATGCGTCGAAGGCATAACACGTAGACGGGTTATCGGTTGTACATCTTTGCCGAGATGGATGCGGTCGCTAGTGACGGGCACCCCTAAATGTCCTTGCGCGTTCAAGATTGGAAAGAAGCTGCGAAAAAGCCTAATTGCTCCCTTTCATTGCTGTTAGAGCAGCAGGCTGGGTTTAATTCCAAAGGTTGAAACTAAGGTGGTCGATTGTTTCATTGATGAGCAAGAATGACTGCGGTAAAATACTGAGCAGGTGCACCTGCTTCTGGACAGCATGAGCTGTAATATCGAAAAAAACATGTGTAAGAACAATCATCAATGCTGCGGTGATTTCACGGTTCTTTACGGGTGGTTTCACCACCCGTGGTGGTTATTTGAACGCGAAAAGAAATCGAAAAAAAGAGCAAAAAAAAAAAAAGAAAAGCCATGTATAAAGAGGCAACTCATATCTGAACTTTTACAGCGCAAACATCCTTGACCGAAACCGCGAAACCAGTCAACATATACGTAAATTACCATCCACTACTAAATGTCGTGGCAGTTAATAAGCTGTTCCAAATATATTGTCATGGCCTCTTCCTGTTGTGAATCGTGTTTGGCTAAAGTAGATCCTTGCGTAGAGGTTGATACGATAGTCTTTGTTTGTGTATCCGGTTGCTATTTCACAACATTTGTTTATGCTAAAGCATCTTTCAACTGGCCGGTCACTTTTGTTCTAAAAGCTACCTCGAGAGATGTCATCAGAGCTGTCGTTAGGCTAACCATATGTGGCAGAACTGTTTCGAAGACGTGACCCATCACGCGTGACCGGAAAGCGGGAGTTCTGATAAGTTGCTTTTGCCTGGCCGACTATACGATTCGGTGTATTCGCAACCATCAATTTGGTACAGAGACACGTTTCCAGAGTAACTGCATTCACGTCATCAGTCTACTGGCCAGTGGCTGCGGGATTCTGAGCAGAGATTTCGAGCTGGTTTTCTTCCCTCCCCCCACCTCACCCCACTTTTCTTATCCTTTTTTTTTTTTAACGCGACGAGCTCAGATCTGGTGGAAAAACCAGAAGTGACGAGCAGCTCTTGTTTCCCTTTCCGCCGTTTACCTCGCCTCTTTTTTTCCTCGTAAGGCCTTCGCCTCCTCACACGTCTTACGCCCTTACAAGACGTGCTTGTCTGGATACCAATAACGCATGACAGAGACTTTTCAAAAGCCCCGCCTCCAGACACACGCAACGGTGCATTACACCTGACCAATACTTGCACGGGTTATGGGATGAGCTCCCTTCTAATTACTGCGACTGCTTGCGTGCCGAAGACGAGAGAATTTTTATATTCTTATATCTTCTTTTCTTGCTCACTTTTTTTGTTTCTCTCGCTCCGTATTGAACAGACACACAGCGACGAAGTCTGTCTCGGGGTCATTGTGTAGTCATTTACGACCCTTCTCCTCAGAAGCCGTGCGTCGTTTTTTTTTTTTTGTGTGTGTGTGTGTGTGTGCTGTTGTGTGCCAGTAGCATAGCTATTTGCTTCTCAAAAAAAGAAAAGACAAAATGAAAAGGAGGAGAGGCGTTGCATTGAGCGTTAAGAGCTGCTCCCAAAAACATTCAGTCGCAATATAGCCTCACGCGCCCCTTTCGAGTGGCAGTTCGCGTAGATAAGACCCGGGGGAAAGGTGGTGCTCGCGTTAAAGTAACATTGTTCGTCGAGCCGTGCAGGCAGCGATTGAACTCTATAGACGTTAGAATTGTCTTGCTTAAGTCTACGGGTGTCTTATCAGTGAAGCCGTCATCTTGCTGTTCTTGGAGTGCGACGATATATCGCTTAAAGCTTAATTTGACTTGTTGCAGTGTTCCTCGCTCTTCTAGGACTGCTGTCGAAGTGCCGGCATTACGACAGCCGTGCTTGGCATCGGACAAGGAGGCACCAGCTCGGGCTTTCGTCGCTGGAATAATGTCACGGACGATTAGATCGCTAACGCCGCAGTTTTTCTTCTCCTCGCTCCTCTTTACATGTTTACTGAATAATGGATGCGCGAGTGCCGCTACACAGGCAACTGGACTCCCAGGATTACCGACCAACGGTCAGGGACGATTCTCAACAGCAGAGGCTGCAACAGCGCCTTTCCAAGTTACAACTACCGTGTCGGCGCTCCTCCCTAGCAGCCTTAGAGTGCCTCGGGAAGACCGTTCCCATTATGCGGTGACGATAGCGAAACAAGAGGAACACACTGGCGGACAAACATTCGAGAAGAACCGGCCCGGAGAAGCATTGACTCCTGCGATTGTGGCGCCGTCGACGATGCCTCTAACGGCGCAAGAAAGTACTTCTGAATTGGAAGCAAGGACTATGTCTACAGAGTTTACCACCGGTAGCACGGTTGAGACGTCGCTCACAAGCTCCCCGGCTAGTGCAAACGTATCTCATAGCTCTCGTCCAGGAAAGTCTAAGTTTCTAGAAGGCATTCAGGCTGCAATCTCGCGGCTCATGTCGAGCGCAGGTCCAGGGCTCAGGCGGCAGTTATTCCAGGCAGATATATCGCCACAATGCAGTTTCGGCCTGTTCAAGTTTATGAGCGCCATCCAAACACTCGAACCATGGGCCATGAGACGTAAGTGTGCTGCCTTTCGACTTGCGTATGTTGGTGATGTCGTTTTCTTTGTCACTCCGTTAATCTGGCGTATAAGTTATCTTTTATTGCGGGTTCATGCGCTGTGTTCAGAAAATCGCTTTTACGCCAGCATCCCTATGCTTAATTTTTTTCTGTGTATCTTCGCCATATGACTCCATTAAGTTCCAAAAGGGGGAGGGCAAGTGCATGCCCACAAAGCACATACCCACAAAACAATCTTTTGCAACTTCGTTCCATCATATATGGCATTGACAAACAGGAAGTCGCCGCTGCGACTTCCTGTTTTGGCGGCTGGTACATCCCGAATGACCAATCGCGAACAGCACATGCCTGAAGGGATTTCTGTGAATAATTGCACTTGCGTACAGTTCCGAAAGCTTTTTTCTTTTTTGTTTTTTTCGTAAGCAGTACAAGCCATACGCGGGCTCCCTCAGCTAGTACGTCCGAGATCGCGAGCGGCCTGCAACTCTTTATACCAGCACTTATCATGTGAAAACGCTTTATTAATGCAGGTTCAGCATGCAGTCCTTCATAGCTCATTGTTACGGTTTGAAAATAACAGAGCATTTTACGTAAGACAACGTCCAGTGTGAGCAAGCACAGTTCACTGGCTGGAGTCGACCAGGACGACAGCCGTTCTTAAGTCAGCTTCAAAGCACGGATCTTTCTTTTGTTCCTGTATTCTAAGAAAAGTATTTACGATCCAAATGCTCACAAGTACAAGCCAAAAGAATTGGTTTGTTGTAGAAATTGTTAGACAAGATGACGAGCCAATGAAAAACAGCATTATAAACACGGTTCTTTTTGAGTTCGGCCCGGAGGCCGAACGTGTTACCTTACGCAATATATATCCCATTTGGACCATTGCCGTGGCTTTAGTGTCATTTAGCATGCTGATATTCGTGAGTGGCGGACTCCTGGGCATCAAAGCAAAAAAAAAAAAAACTGTGCTCTCATGTTTTCTGAATGCCGATTTAGGCCCATATTCATAAGTATACTCTCACGCAAGTACCATTCACGACTGGCCATAGCTTTCATAGCACTTTGTCACCACTGCCATCGCTATTACGAGTGAAAGATGCCCGAGCGTAAATAATTCTGGATATTTGCTTACGTACGAGATGATTTCTGAGGGGTGTCGTGAGCCTAATTCTTAAATCATCTTGTTCGTGAGAGTTGCTTCTTATTACTGCCCCGTCACAATCGAGGCAGTAATTATAATTCTGCTCTTGTCATTCACTACCGCATTCTAATCAATGTTCAGACGTGGCATTCCGGAAACTGTTTCACTCATAAGAACTTTTTGTCACTGACCGATCACCTTCGCTACGCTGTGATATTCGCTAGAACGGTTCGCTGGCCAATTACGATGGCGAATATGGAATGGTAGTGACGGTCGTCGCAAGTGGCGGATTTTTATTTACGAACGAAGAGCTTTGATAATTTGGTTTTTTGCGGGAACCTGTTTTGGATGCCAGGCGCTGGTGACTGTTTCATTTTAGGGGCGAAGCTTCTTAGGGTGTGGGTCTGTCTCTCCTCTGTAGTAGTAGTAGTAGTAGTAGGTAGGTAGGTAGGTCGATAGCCACGTATAGTGGAATGTGCCCACTCCACGTGATAAAGATGACGATGACGCAGTATAGTGGAATGTACTTATTTACACTATACTGCGTCACTTACTTATTTTACACTTGAAATGTAAAATAGCGGTGTTGGAGCCGTTATATTCGTTGGCTGTGTACCAAAGTCGCCGTACTCCGCATGCCAGCAGTGGGTGTCTTTATATCGGAGCAAATGACGACTATGGTAGCCTAACGGTCCCGTTTTAGGAGCTTGCTCGGCAAGCTTCTTATGCTCGCGCCTTGTCCGGCGGCGGCGTCGTGTACACTTCTCCAGTGATACCAACAATGCTCACTAGATGGCGCGCCGCCGCTCAAGGCGCCGGCTTTCCGGTGATTTCAAGAATGCTCACTAGATGGCGGCGCCGCTCAAGGCGACGCACACCACTCTCGGCACGTGCGCTTTCTTTCTCTTCGCCGGGAGCTCACGCAGTGAACACTCTTCGCTACCGCTCGGCCGCATGAACACCGAAGAAGCCAAGGTAGCAGCGCGGCGGGCTCGCAACGCAGCAGCAGCTCGGGCTCGCCGCCAAGACCCTGCGGTGACAGCCCGGGAGGCCGAAGCGAAGAGGGCTCGCCGTCAAGCAAACCAGGAGCTGCGGGCCAGCGAAGCAGAAGCGAAGAGGGCTCGCAGGAGATGTGTACGGAGGATTCGCGGGTTACCCGATCATCTCCGAGCAAGCTCCTCTAACATCATTCACTTTGTGGATATGGCGGTGATTTATTAGTTCCGTCTCCGGTTTGGTGTTCATCAAGAAAACGACTGGTGCTATACGGGTACACATTCACCGGGGTCAGGTGGCCATAAGCAAGGGAGGGTAAGAGTTGACTTCAAGCCTTGTTAGTGCGACACATTGTTAGTGTTGATCGCAGAACCTTTGCACCAACAGGGATAACAAGGGGCGCTCACCAGTGCTCACCAGAGTTCGTGTTTGGCCCTTCTTGTTCCCTCTCTAAAACGTTTCTGCGCTAAACACTAAGATGGAAAGTAGCCAGTATGGATTCGAACACACAGCATCTGTGCCTTACACTTGTCCACATGATAGTGAAAAGGCTAACTATCTCGAGGCCAGAAATGATCTGCAAGTAGCATCTATAGCATTCTAATGCCCCATAAAGTAGGTAGTGGACAGCACGTCTCCACAGTCAAGCCGAATTTGGCTCAGAGACATAATGTGTAACATAGGTTAGAGGCGGTGAAAACCGTATTTTGGTATTGCGTTTACGGCCACAATATGGTGCAGTGATTGACGCTACGGCGAAGTATCCAACGGGATTCCTCCAGGCGTCCCTGGCCGAAATAGGCGCCTACGACGAGTGCATCGAGACCGTGGTGCACGATGAGCACGGCGTCGAGGAGGTCCGCGGTCAGTTTTGCAACGTGCACGTGATGCTCGGCGATGACCTTTCTTTCGTCGACAACGTCGTGCCAGCCTTCATGTTCTCTCACAAAAGGGTCAGTGGACTTTGTCAAAATTTTCCTCTTTCTTGTTTCCACTAGTGTTCTGTGGATTGCGGCACTCTTTTTACGGGTATATAACGAGTGACCAGCAGGTCGATGTAAACTAGCGAGGAAGACTACTGCTATGACGCGCTTTCCAAATATGTGCCTAGAATTTTATGCCTGGGGACAATATCATATACTTAGTTTCACGAACACGTGTTAGTGCGGCGACAAGTTGGAGATAACGAACAGTTAACCTTAGCGGAACAAATGTCCGGTTGGGTATACTACAATACTCGCGTGTAAGCGTGCGCTGAGCGCGTACGCAGCCTAAGTATTGTTAGTACAGCGGAATAACTTGATTTTCTGCAACACTCTTTCGCGACTATGACCCATTGAAAGTAAATCGGGTTATACCCTGTCTTTCTCCTTGGCGATGACAGGGAGCACCTATTATCGCTTGAGCTATGCAGCTGACAATTGCCGGTTATGAAACGATGCCTGTGTAAACTTCACGGCGCCCTCGTACATCCCCTTCGAAAGCGGCAATGTGTTGAAATGCTACGGTACCAGCTAAACAGAACGAAGTACAGGAGAATAATGATCATGTATCGCAGTTTCACAAGGCACATGTGAATATTTTTGACCAACACTGTACTGCAAGCAGTGAAATTCAAGTGACTTCATGGTTTCCTTTTATATAAACGAAAAATACTTAAAATAGGTTCACGCCCATGTCGAGTTGCTACTAAGTGGTGCAATGACGCAGAACATTGTTAATTGAACTAATGACTGGATAGCGAATTTTAGGCAAATGTCTTTTTTGTTCCTTGCTTCAACGTGAAGCCTTTTGTATACAGCAGAATTAATTGAGTGATGACACGTTTAGTACTGTTTCTATAGTGCCTATAATTGCCTATTCTAGCGTTAGTGCCTATAAATACCAATTTTTAGCATCATTACTTATATAAACCCTACTTTGTCTTAATTTTTACTTTCGATTGCAATTTTCGAATTTTAAGTTAAAAACAGTTTTTCTTCGTAAGAGCTTTTCCAATTGCATGGTCACCTTCACTAAATTGAAACGTCATTACAGGAAACTATTTTTTGCCACTCACTTAGTGCAGCATGAGACGTACGCGCGTCAACCTGGTGGAGTCCATGCGTGTGTTGTGAAATCGAAACATTTCTAACTTCATGGAATTGCTTGCACCCCCCCCCCCCTCCCCCCTGCCCTCAAAGTTTTAGTAGAAGTACGTTATACTGTCACCAGGAACGTCCCAGTATGGTCAGAGACACTGTCTGTAGGATCTGTGCACCGACTTGAGTGGGACTATCCTGGACGCAGTGCAATACCGAACCGCACTTTACACTTCAGACCGACGAAGCAGACGCTCCAAACTCCCAGAAAAGGAGAAATATGCATTATGCGCGGAATCCTACTCTTGAGATCGTATATTTTTTGCTCTGAATATAGTGAGGTACCGTTTCTTGTTTTACTGCGCAGTTGTGCAGGTAATAGCATGGGCAATCAGCGCAGTCGTATCAGATGGGGACACATACACCACAGGCATATGCAGCACAGTGAAGTGGCTTTTTGCGCGCTGTCAATGCGCGCATTCAGTGCAACTGAGGCATTTTATCTGTGGCGCACGTACTAGTACTAGAGAGTGAGGCACGCATCGAAGAAACGGCGGAGCATAGGCACTCATGCACGTCAAAATTTCTGACCTTGGGCGGCTTAGCGTTTGACCTTGGCTACGACTATCGTTCATTTGTTTACCTACTTGACGCCAAGGTCACAAATATTGTCGCTGATTCCGAGCATATGATCTGCTACTGCTTCGACGCGTCCTGGCTTTACTCACAGCCACTTGCGCGCGCGCGACAAACAAATGACTCGGTTGAAGTGCATGAGCTGCTCATCGAATGCGCGTAAAAAGCGACGTTCACTGAACGATGAACGCCAGCGGAGTATTTCGCGAAGTACTTTGCATTAAAGAACTAACTGGTACGATTGGACAAGTAGGGCTGACAAATGTCTTGACCTTCATGGCTTTGTAGCTTGCAGCTTGCAGCTTGCTCGCCTTTCACGTTTACGCAAAGGCATGCACTATCGGCTGCATCGGCGAGCGTGTGCATGGAAAACACCTTGAACTGCTAAAGATCACTAAAGAGTTGTTTATTTTTCTTTACGTTTAATCGGTAAAACCCTTTTATTGCTTCGTAAAAGGTTCAAGCTCACGTAACGCAATTTTCAGCTTGCGCTTTAGGTAAACAGAAATATTGTTAACTGAAGATTTAAGACTCTAATATTAACTTTAAAGGGACACTAAAGCGAACGAATGATTAGGTTTAGATTGACAAACTACACTCTGAGAACTCTAATGCCTAATGTTTCCCTGTCATAAGTTCATTATTAGCGGAGAAAATCAAGGTTGAAGTTTTATTTTTAAATTTGGCGCCGTTATCTGCGCGCGTGACGTCAGAAATTCCAAATGTATTTTTCGTATTTTCGCGACATTGGCTCGATGAAATTTTCTGAAACTTCGTATGCTAGGTCTATGGCACCCACAGATGGCAATGCACCTCATTTTTGTCGATTAGAAGCTACGTAGGACTCAGTAGACGCCTTCAGAATCTATGACGTCAGGGTGTTCGGTGCGGGAATCTCAAGGTGGCGTCTCCACCCGCATTTTCTTTTCGCGTGTCTTCTCGCTTACCAAGCGTCGTGTCGCGGTAAGAGTGGTGTTTTCGGGATTTTGAAATTGTACTTAACTAATACGCGAAAAATCGTTTTGCTCTTTAGTGTCCCTTTAAGACGAACGTTTCAATTTTTCTCTTACAACTCAAATTCAGAATTGAAAATATTTCACACTTGCAGGGCTAACTAAAAAATGGTGATATTTTAAATGTAGTTTTCTCTAGTTGAACGTTAGCGTTCACGGTATTCCACGCGTGTGCGCGTAGCTTCCATATTAGAGGCTTCATGTTATTCACTTCTCTTATTTGTCTTATACATAGCATTTAAATGCGTTTTCCATTTTATTTTTGCTGCGATTTTAAGTTTCAGTTAACGTGTCGCAAGAATTTTTTTATGCACACGCGTCATCCATTTTAACTAGCTTATGAATAGCACGAACCAAAAAGAGTCTTTTCTGGACGAATACCACTCAATAAAGCTAGCCAACCTCAGCAGTGGCGTAGCCAGGAATTTTGTTCGGGGGGGGGGGGGGGGGGGGCTCGCATGTCAACACTATATATATATATATATATATATATATATATATATATATATATATATATATATATATATATATATGTATATATATATATATAAGTATAAAAATAATAATAATAATATCTGGGGTTTAACGTCCCAAAACCACGATATGATTATGAGAGACGCCGTAGTGGAGGGCTCCGGAAATTTAGACCACCTGGGGTTCTTTAACGTGCACCTAAATCTAAGTACACGGGCCTCAAGCATTTTCGCCTCCATCGAAAATGCAGCCGCCGCGGCCGGGATCTAAATCATGAATATGTCGTCGACATATTCATGATTTGGACGGATTCAGAAAACGAACTCCTCAAATTCATACAAGCATTTAACCAAGCACATCCCAGCATTTCTTTCACACACTCGTACTCTAACACTGAAATAAGCTTCCTTGATGTACACATTCGGATAGAGGATGGCGCGTTGGTTACTAACGTATACAGAAAACCTACGGACCGACAACAATACCTGCACTTCAAAAGTTGCCACCTGCGACACTGCAAGATCAGCATTCGCTATTCCCAAGCACACAGATTCAGAAGAATTTGCTCCCGCACTGATGATTTCCGCAAAAACAGCACACGAATGCGCGAAGTACTCCTCCACCAACAATATCCGGCAGCTATCATTGATGACGCGATCAAAAAAGCGGAAAATCTGGACCGCCAGACACTACTGCACCAGCAAAAAAGTGCCGACCAACAGCGCAAGAAAAATTTGGTATTAACTTTCACAAGCGACCCACCGAACATAAATAAAGTATTAAAAAAACACTTCAACATATTGGAACAGAGCGAGCGACTATCCAAAATTTTCACCTCTCCTCCGTGTGTGGTTTACAGGCGGCCAAAAAGTATCAGGGATCATTTAGTAAATTCAAAGATAGGCACGAAACCTCAAACAGGGTGTCGCCCTTGCGGAAAAGGAAGATGCAAAGTATGCAAACACATGCAGACAACAACAGTGGCGGAAAGCACCCACTCAGAATTTAAGCACAGGATAAGTGGTGCACTAGACTGCGACTCAGACAACGTAATATACCTTCTGGAATGTGGAATATGCAACATGCAATACGTGGGTCAGACAGACACACCTTTTAGAATTAGATTCAACTACCATCGGGCACATGTACGTGCCCTGCCCGGTCTTCCACTTTCTAAACATTGTGCGTTGAAAGATCACAGCTTTGACGATATCAGGGTTACACTTTTGGAAAACAATTTTCGAACAACGCGAGAACGAGAGCAACGAGAATCTTACTTCATCTACAAATTCAACACGCTAAAAAACGGAATTAATGAGCACCCAGGCACCCTGTCAACCTTACGATCATTAAAAGGCGCAAACGCCACTCCCTAATTAGTCGCTGGCCCCTTGCCGCCCATTGCGACAACAATATTTCTCCTTGGCGCACGTGTATGGCTTGTGTCTGTAAATATATGGAATTGATTTGCCGTTTCAAGCACAGCCGGCATGCACAGATAAGTGGACCCGGATGTCGTACTGTCGTTACACTAACAAGCTTTTTCCTTTACATCTCTTCTCTATTCCTTCTCTAAAAGAGCCAATCCATATAATGAACATTGATGGCGGGGCCACATTACCCGCTCCTTCAGATCGTGCAACCCCGCCGACACTTAAAAGCATGCACTGGAAACCCTCAGTCCTCACCCCAACAATTCGACTTTCTGCCGCTTTACAGCGTAAACTTTAAGCACAGGAATTATTTAAAAAAGCCGCCCGGGGACTGCACCGGAAAGAGCAATACCAGACGAGCGGGGTCGTCAGACTGTCCACTTAGGTGGAGGTGGGAGTATGTTGTCAATAATAGTATGGCTGCTTAAGCCACCACAATGTTCACGTCAGGCAAAACGACTCTTTCTTCTTTTTTTTCTTTTTTACCCTCTTGTCATGCCGGTCCTTCTTATTTCGTGCCCGTCCCCCCCCCCCCCCCCCCCCTTTTTTTTTCTTTTTTTTTTCTTCTTCCCCCCTTTTCACGTTCGTCTTTACCTTTCCGTCTTCTTCCCTCCTGTCCTAACACGGTATATAAGAGACACGTTCTAAATATTGTTATGCCTTGAAAAAGACGGGGTTCCCGTCGAAACGTCGGCAGAATAAACAGTTATGTGAAGGCGCATCTATTTTTATACTTATAACCTTGCGGCAACCGAAGTTATTCTTCAGCATATAAGCCTTATATATATATATATATATATATATATATATATATATATATATATATATATATATTATTAATGCGAACTAACAGACAATGATGCCAAGGAAAGTATAGGGGACGTTATTAGAAGTAATTGTAATGCAAATGTGAAGAAAGAGAAGTGGACGAAAAGATAACTTGTCACCGGCAGGATCCGAACCTGCGACCTTCGAATAACGCGTCCGATGCTCTACCACTGAGCTACGGTGACGGTCATCCCTCCGTCCACTTTTAGGGTATATATGTTCATTTAAACGTGGGAGCGTCAGTCAGCGCCGCCTGTTGCCATTACGGCGAGTGTGAAACACTCTTTTTGCCAGTAGGCGTCACGTAGCACGTGATCTTATTACGAGCTGGCAGCTGACTAATAATCCCTCGCATACCACCTGAAGGCAACAAGTCTGCCAGAACGAGACCCTCGTTATGAACTAAGGAAAGGAGTGTGAACTTAAGGGCTCGCTTGCTTTGTTAAACACATTATTAATGAGAACTAACAGACAATGATGCCAAGGAAAGTATAGGGGACGTTATTAGAAGTAATTGTAATGCAAATGTGAAGAAAGAGAAGTGGACGAAAAGATAACTTGTCACCGGCAGGATCCGAACCTGCGACCTTCGAATAACGCGTCCGATGCTCTACCACTGAGCTACGGTGACGGTCATCCCTCCGTCCACTTTATAGGGTATATATGTTCATTTAAACGTGTATATATATATATATATATATATATATATATATATATATATATATATATATATATATATATATATATATATATATATATATATATGACAGAGAGAGATGCGTATTTGCTGTTACATCACAAAGCCTTGTTAAAAACTGTGACCTAATGAAATGCATAGTTTTTGCTTTCCTTTGCACTTATTGTTCACAGCAGCTGTCCGGTGAAACGTGCCCGCTTGCCACTGCGGAGGAAACAATTAAAAGTCTTTTACGTAGGGCTGCCCAAGAGAACTAACGAAAGTCTATGCAACTCTGGAAACGCAGTACATTCTTTGGGACCCATTCGCAAAAGTGAACGTTGTTTAAGTGGCATTCTAGTACTACCGAAATTTTACATTTAGCACTTAATCCTACTAACATGACGTTGCTGCATCACACGTTTCCTGAGAAGGCCCTTATAATTTTCCTCTCCAGCTGTTAACCTTAAACATAGTTCCACCAGGATCTATCACGCAACGCAACCGTCATGTATTTTTGCATGATTACTGGAAATAAATCTTGCTACAACTCTAGAATATGAAAACTTCATGTGGGAAAGTTCGTATATTTACGCTACAATTACTAAATCATTTAAGTTGCGTCATGTGAAGAAGCCATTTATAAAACACAAATTTATTACTGAAGGTATAAATTATAATAGAAAGTAATGCACTAAATTTAAACGTGGTTATATTTTGCTGTGCATTTGCATGCTCCTGTTTTTCCGCTCATATTTGGAGGTCCATCTAAGTACTAGATCGAGCAGAATTCACTACAAACGTCACAATTATCTTAGTTTCGAGAAGCTAATTGATCAAAATTTGTTGAAAATGGTGATCGAATCAATTTTTCATGCTGTGTACGCATGTTTTTTTTACCCGCTATACTTCGCACTGTTAAAATACGCTCGCCCGCGAAATCTGCCGGCTTACGATTGAAGAAAACAATAACGAAGGGCAGCGTTACGTCTACCAGACTTACATACATATATAAGCTTTGTCATAGACACAGTGATCAAATTTACCTTCTGGTAGTGCACATTGTAACGCAATACTACGTAAGTTTGTCTACCCACCAGACAGTTTTTTCCACCTTTCCACCTGACGCCCCACTAAAAATATACTGCTACGCTTTCTTATTAAAAAGTGCAACTCATAGCATTTATTTGCATGAAAACTAAGCAAGCGTTCACACTGATTGCGAAACTTCATAATGCGTGGTGCATGTATTGCTGAGATGAACTGTCGGTGAGCGAAATTATGACCTGCTTCTCTGACCGCCAACGAGTGAATAGAACCAGAAGTTAAATTTAAAATTTCCTTTGGAATATAGTATGCTACCTGATGCTACTTAGACGACGCGGTGCTTTGCGAATGAGCTCCTATCATACTGCTTCATTTCCAGAACTGTATAGACATCCATTCACATGCTTTATGAGATATTAACTTTTTACGCAGGACCTTTCAACGCCACTTATCCCAAAACATTACGCTACGGAGTCACGAGACAACGCAGCTCACATAGACAGCTGTGGTTCTATGGAATACACATTAAATGTAGATTTTTGTTGACCTCGTGATACTCGTATTTATAAATGACAAAAAAAAACAAAGCAAACAAAATTTTCAAAGCGCAAGCCACCGCAGTGGTACAGTAGTCACGGTGCCCGACTGCTGACGCCAATGATGTGGGTTCCATCCCGGCCGCGGCGGTGGCATTCTTATGGAGACAAAATGCTTGAAGCAACTGTAAGTGCGCGAGCCTCCTTGATTTAAGTGAGTGTTAAGCAACACAAGCGCTAGAAATTTTCGCAGTCCTCCACTACGACGTGCCTGATAGCCGTACCGCGGTTGTGGGTGCGTCAAACTCCACAAATTATTATTATCAGTAGTATTGCAAAACGCCGCGCTAACTGATCTCGAAATAACAGCGCGGTAGAATTGGAACTATTCTAGCCAGATCATACATTTGTGGCGCTTTTCTTCTAAAAAATCCAAGTCCGCTTTAACTGAAACTAAAAAAAAACGAAGTTTTTTGCTACGGGACAATATGGTCGGGCCAGCTCCAACATTTTTTCGCCAGTGCGCTCATGTCACCAAAATACCTCAAATCTTTATTGCAGCTAAAATTTATGTAGCCTACTATCGTCAGTATTCCAGAGTAAAATTTGCATTTGGCTTTTAGAGATTGTAAAATTTCATTTGGGCTTGACTTAGCTCGTAAAAGAAGTCTAAATCACGCAGAGTACTGGGCGAGTTGGTACAGATTCATGTCGAAGCGTAGCGCTAGGAAAAAACGGGAACAAAGTAAAGAACACACAGGACAGGCGCTAACTGGGAACTACAGTTTATGGGGGGGGAAAAATCCGCATTTTAAGTTGGCAAAGACAATACAGATAAGGCATCACGTGAACATCCATAAAACCAAAGAAACAAAAGCAAATACAGAATGAAACAGACTCACAACTTGCGTAAACAACTTGCGCAAAACCAGACAGCAGGGGTTATCTACAACTGCGAGCCGAACTTAAATCATGTTTTTTGAAGGTAAGCGTACTCCACTTCACTATCTGTGTTGTCTTTGCCAACTTAAAATGCCGATTTTCTTTCCATAAACTGTAGTTCCCAGTTAGCGCCTGCCCTGTGTGTTCTTTACTTTGTTCCCGTTTTTTCCTAGCGCTACGCTTCGACATGAAGTCTAAATCGCAGCAAATGAACGATACAGCAATATTTTGCGACAACATTAGCACCATGCTTGTGCTTCCGTCGGTGCTGCCTTTTGTTGCATTGGTGTAACAACGATAATTAGACTTGTAGAGTGAGTGGTGCTGTTTCGAGGGAAAGTGCGAACCATTCTGGACTGCCGGCAGCGTTTTGTCGTTCTTGGCATCTTGAGGGCCTTCACAAAAATGCTTGGTTGTTTGTTTGTTTGTTTGTTTGTTTGTTGGTCTGTTTGTTTATTCGCTCGTTTATTTATTTGTTTGTTTGTAGCCTGAAAACTGTTTCAGCTCTTCTTCGTCTTCTTCTTAGCTCACTTGATTTCACGCCATTTCGGATCGCTTCTTCTTCAAGGAATAAAGCCGGTGTCCAATATCTTCATTTCAGTTGTCTTCTATTTCAAATATACCATGTCAGAGTGAAAGAAGGCCATGATATGCAGCGCAAAGGTTGTCGAATGAAAGCATTATAGGAAAGCTACTAGGACCCAAATGAAACAGATTAGACCCGGTCACGTTGGTTGTTTTGGTCGTGTTTGTTGAAGCAGCACTGATTTAATGGATCTGACTCAGTTTGATCCAAGCAGATAAGGAATTTCGCTGATTTTTTTTTAAAACTCAAAACTGCCTTTTTGGGTTCACGTTATGAGGAATTGTCGCATTTTGATTGCAATACGTTCAAAAGAGAAATATACGTTGGCACGTTTTACGCTCCCGTGAAATTTAGCCCTTTTCTGATTTGGTTCTTTAAGGAAAAAAAAACGCCACATATATAGCACAAGACAGACACCATGCTTTGGCCGAAAGAGGGCTGTTCGAAGCACTATCACAGTTAGAAGGAAGTAATTTTGGCAAAGCAGGATTGGTAGTACATTATAGTCTCCTTAGCAGCGTCGTCGATGTGGATTCACGTCTCGGACAGCGAAAAAAATTTGGCTGTGTTCCAAAGATTGACCTCAAATTATCAGCTCACTGGCAACACTGAATACATCAGAGCAACTTTGAGGTCAGAGTGATCAGTTAAGAAAGTGAATCAAGGGTGCTCTTCCTCAGCCCTTACTTATCCACTGGGGTGATGCACCCCCCCGCTGATCGGCGTACCGTAGCAGCCCAAATTAGCAGATGCCTTTTGTTCTAAGAATATAGTGCATTGCCGCGACAGAACACACGGCCCGCGGACCACTTGCCAGCGGTTCACGCCTTCAAGCTACAGAAGCGGGACCGGTCTCAAGTGTTTTGTGCGTGTGCGCGAGGCACCCCATGCGCTCATGATAAGTTGCAACATCACCGTGAAACGAAAACTCCATATTTCACAATAGGCGTCCAGATTTTAGTAATTCTCAAAATCAGTATCCATGTTTTCCGAGACCTGACCGTAAAATGCCCTTCTGAAATGACCCATGCAGGAAAGGATTACTTTATTCCTTCAAGAGGCAACGTTTGGTGACATTTTGATTCAAACTCTCAGCCCCCCCCCCCCTCCCCCCGGAATCTACCATCTTCACTGTCCTCCCAGCGCTTGTGGGACTAAATTTTCGTAACTGCGGCCCGCTAGTTGAGGTTTGTTGGAGGCCCTTCCTATATATCTTAATCCAGAGCGGCCTGCGTGTCAACAATAGTTGCTCTTTCGCGGTGACACGGCTAAAATGGCAATACAAGGCACTACGCCTTCTTTTGCAGAGTATTTCTTACGGTATCATGCGCTGCACAGTCAGATACAGGACCGCCAGGGGTCCACAATGTTCACACCGAAGTGTCTTTTCGACTGCGAAAAGCAATTTTAGAAAAAATCCAGGATGATTTCCGGTGCAGCTGGCTCTTTTGGTCGGCGGTACATCACAATACAAAAAAATTTCGGGGGGGGGGGGCTGAAGCCCCATAAGCCCCCCCCCCCCCCCCCTGGCTACGCCCCTGAACCTCAGGTATTAGCGCGTAAAGTAACATGCGTCAACGGGAGATCTTTAGACGACAGTATACTTTTTTAAACTGATTTAAAAAGCAAAATATACTGCAGCAGCGTGCTAATTGGTGTGCCGAATAACATCATACACCGATCAGTAGAATAAAGTATAGCCGTTGTTTCTACTAATCTGTAGGACATTTTAGCGCGATAGCATTAAAGAGGCCGTATCGCAGAAA
The DNA here is from genome assembly GCA_030522465.1 of Rhipicephalus appendiculatus. Classification (NCBI taxonomy): domain Eukaryota; kingdom Metazoa; phylum Arthropoda; class Arachnida; order Ixodida; family Ixodidae; genus Rhipicephalus; species Rhipicephalus appendiculatus. The sequence goes on from JALIZH010032972.1 coordinate 854,449, forward strand.
ATGCGGTGTCGTCGGCGCCGGGGTGGACGGCTTTGGTTGAGAGTAACGAATTCCAATACATGCAAGGAATAACAGATTGTTTTGCAGACGGAACCGAACCGAACCTGGGTCCCAGGTACCATCAGTGGCGAGGGTGATTCTTTGCTGCCCAGGGTACCCACCCATCACTTGGTTGGGTACATAAGCGTGCGCAGGGTTCCCCTTCAGGGGGGGCGAAGGTTCGTCGCAGCGCCCCCCCCCCCCCCTCCATATTAAGTCAATGTGTGGGGCAGACTTTGCCTGCCCTCCACCCCTCTTAGGTGAAAAGGGGAAGCGCCCTCCCCTCCGCTGCCCCCCCCCCCCCCTCCCCCCGTGCGCACGTCTATGGTTGGGTACCCTGTGTTCTCAGTGATGGCTTCGCCGATAGCGCAGATTTTTGTGTGAATTATACATGCTTGTGAGTCGTTGAACCCGATAAAACTATATTTTTACACTCCTAAAGGCACAATTTGCCTTGCACCCACAGCGTACCACGAGTGTGGTATAATGGGATATTTCCGCGCTAGAGCTTTCTACTGAGCATAACCGCGACGGCAAAAACGTTTCTGCAGATTCCTTATAGTTACCATCGCGATAAAAAAAAAAACGAAGTTGTCACTCAGATATAGGAGCGACGCTATTGCAGAAAGGCCAACTGTGAGTTAATGGAAGTCCCAAGAGTATCGTAAATGAACTTCACACGCACTGAACAAACGAAACTTCCTCTCTTATTTTGTCTTTTGCATTCCCTTGCGATATTTGCTTCCGTAGCAGTATCGATAGCCACGGACAGAAAAAGAAACGTAAAGCTTGTCTTCCTAGAAGATGTGGAGGAACGGAGATCACCGTTATTCATAGGCAACATATACCTACATTTTTCGGATACGTGGGACGATTGTTATGTGAATGGTCATCTAGTTTATTGCTAATAAATTGTGTGGTACCTTTCTTTTTTTCGTTGCCGTAGGCCGCAAACTTCAAGGGTTATCTGGCGGATAAGAAGTTGACTGGTCTTCGCATGGGCGTGTGCTTCATCAGCTCGTGCAGCGAACGAGATCTGGCCAACATTGGCAGCACGCGTAAGTTTCTGGAACCGCAGCTCCGTAAGACAATACGGGACCTCCTCACACACGTGTTTGCGTCGTACGATGTGTGCGACAGGTATAGATGGCACGCACAACAAGCTATATCAGTCATCTGCTTCCTCAGGGAAGGCCAAAACTCGCCAGGTTCGCTGAGACCGGTCCTCATAGGCTTAAAACTCAGGCCCCGTTACTTTATAGGCTTGATGAGGTCATTTCCCTCTTTATGTGCAGTAGCAGGTGTCACTTGCGCAGCAGCAGAGATAGAAACTTCGTTGTTGCAGCCTTTAAGAAGACAAGTCCGCTAGTCGAAACGTCGGCTTCCAGCGAAACCCCGTGTCCAAGAATCTTTCATCTCTTCAAGCTTACATCTTCTCCTGAACTGCTGCCTTTTTTTTTTGCGCCGCAGAAGTTTCATAAGTACGGCTCTTGTTTTATTGGAGGACTGTAGTTTGGAAAAAGGCATATCTTTGTTGTGAACCTGTGCTACATAGCGCAAAAATGACAAAACAACGAGACACGAGAACAACAGCAACATGCAGGACGAAGCGCTACTTAAGGATTTTTCGTTGCGCTATCTAACGTTTCCCCTGGCTAGCTGACACACAATGAATCTAGTATTTGCCTCCATAGTTAATGATAGAATCACCTCGGATACCACGTCTTTTGAAGCATCGTGCAGTGGAACTCGTTGCAGCTCTCGTTTTCTTTTACTGTAACACCGGTTGAGCCCAACAGCATACAGAAATTCAAATTAAGAAAAATTAAGGCAGCCTCGCACTAGGGGTGCCAAGCCTGAAGGAAGTGTGGAGCTGGGCAGCCTTCTTTGTTTCTCTTCGGTTGTCTTTTTCCTTCCTCCTCTCTTTCTTTCTTAATCTCCTGTCCCATTTTGTTCTGTGTTTTTTTTTTTCATGTTTATTTCTATTTATTTCTTCCTCTCTCCTCATCCATTTCTTTCTCTTTCTTGCTCATTCTATTGTCTTCCTATTTTTTTCCCTTTATCTCTCATTCTACTTCACGTATGCTTCCTTTTTTTCTATTTTATACGTGGTTTTGCCTGCGTTACGCCAAGCGACGTTGGCAGCATACGACAGCATACGAAAGCCTGGCCCCCTAAAGTAAAAAAAATATGTGCAGATTTGTTTAAGCAGGACGATATGACGTTTGTTTGACTTGTTTTGTGAGTCCTAGCCCACATTTTTGTTCACCTCATTACTCGTCAAAGACCGATATAGTCAACCGATATCGACTCAGTAATCGTTGAAGTAGAGAAAGATACGTAAATAGCAATTTTTAATAATAATCCCGGAGGCGCTGGCCTGGCTTGCTCCCCCCTAGTATCGGGTGATGACTATGGCATATACAATTATAACACCTAAACAGAAACAATCCGTATTGTCACACACTTACATGTACACAAAAGAGTAATACATAGTGTTCCGTTCAGGTGCGCAGTCCTTAAAACACCAGCACCGCTTTCGTGTGGCGTATCGCACATGCGGGGCTTTGTCATGGGTCGAAAAGGTGCTGCAGCTCCAAGCTCAAGCCGCGTAGTAAATGTATGGCTTTCTTCCGAATCCGTTGAAATTAAGTAAGCAATATAAACTAAAAAAAAAAACGTCTCTCAAGTAATGTGCTGCAACTATGTTATAAAATCCAACTTGATGATGCTAATGAGAACTGACAGACAGTAATGCCAAAGAAAGTATAGGGTATGTTTTTTGTAGTATTTATGATATAAATGTGAAAAAATTAAAGTGGATGAGAAGATAAGCAGGCAGAACAAGATTGTTCCACACTTGCCGCCATGGCACAGATATACCCAATGAAGTGGGCAGAGGGATGACCGCCGATATAGCTCTTGGTAGAGCATCGGACGCGTAATTCGAAGGTTGCAGGTTCGAAACCTGCCGGCGGCAAGTTATCTTTTCGTCCAATTTACTTCCTTCACATTTATATCATAATTACTACAAATAACATCTCCTATACATTCCTTGGCATTATTGTCTGTCAGTTCTCATTAATATTGTGTCTAACAAAGATAAAAAGGAGCCCTTAAAGTTCCCTTCCTAACTAAATGATGCGATACATAAAATGTGCATCGTATGAGGAGCCCTGCCTGGTAACAGTATAACCTGCTTCGTAGAAGACCTTGCTTGATAAGAGCAAGAAAAATGCACCTTCTCCGTAAGCCCCCCCCCCCCCCCGTTTCATTTCCACAGAGGTGAAAAGAGCACGTCGTTGATGCTATCTGTAACACCGCTATGCAATAACACTCCTAGAGAGAGAGAGAGAAACGAAGAGGAAAGGGTGGGAGGTTAACCAAGCTTTGGCTCTTTAGGCTACCTTACACTTGGGGAGGGGAAAAGGGGAAATAATAGAAAGGAAAGGATAGAGAAGAAATAAGAAGACTGAGAAAGAGATGGATGAACAGTTAGCTTGAAACTACAGAACACGAACTCGCGCTGTTAGTTCACAGGCGCTTGTGAAGTCCGGTGGTCCTCAAGAAGCACAAGAGAGCTTTCGTGGCCTTGCGCATATGCGAAACCGTAGGCCAAGGGCCCAGGATTTTCTTTTCTGTCAGTGGTCTTGAATCCAAGCGATGGAGCTTGGCTGCCATACCACGTCGTTGAGCCTGGTATGATGGGCATTGGCATAAAATGTGCTTGAGCGTCTCCTCACAGGCGCAAAAGATGTGTTTAGAGAGGCAATGAAGTGACTGAAACTGTATCAGAGGTTAAATACGTGCGTCTTTTTCGTTTCAGTGTTCGGAAGTGCAGCAAATGTCGTCGTCAAGAACTGCGTCACTGGCGTGTTCGAAGGGATAGACACCACTCAGGCATGCATAATGTAAGTAAGCCGTGATGACCATATACTTGGCATTGGTGAGTGGAATATTCATTCGGGCTGACAAAAACCAATGTGCGTGGCATGGAAGAATGTCAATTGTAAGCACTAGTCAAAGCGGTATGGCGAGGTAGTGTTCGTTCAGTCTTCTCTTGCGTATGTGCATCTTTTTATTTTCGCTGCTAAAATGAATGATACTTACAGACATTAGGTTGCCTTCAAAGCGTTTTGTTTTTCCATGTAGATCACGGAACAGTTTGAATGCGGGTGAAAATACTGCCCCTCCCGCCCCCCCCCCCTTTTTTTATGTGGCTTTGTTTTCCCTGTGCTGCCGTCATTAAAAAGTGCCGTGCCTACTAATGTTTTTTCTGGACGTACATTACGTTACATTCTGAATGCTTGGACGTTTTATGCAGAATCACATTTTGTTTAATTATTGTCGATGACGCATGAGAACAATCTAAGGGTGACTTTCGCCTGCTTGCAGTTCCAGAAGAAAAGTTTTCTTGCGTAAGTGGCATGAGGCTCAAAATTGGTTCAGCCACGCACAGCACACACGCAAGACAATTTCTGGCATCACTGTTGATAAAAATAATTAGGGAGCTCTGTGGTAATACTCGTTGTCGGAAGACGTGAACGTGGAGGCCCAGTCAGCGTGGAAGTTATAATTACCACGATGCTCCCCTTAACTTCGTCCCTCTGGCTTCGGAACACCTTGCGGCTATGCCAATTCATCATTCCCACGAAATATAATAAGAACTCTATGATCACCTGCGCTTAGAAAATTTGATAGCTTCGGTATTACGACTGATCCACACATGAATCGGTGATAATAAAATCACGAGAACGTTCAAAGTAAGCACACACCCATCCTGGCGCGTATTCGCAAAAAAAAATTCATACGACTAAAATATTCGTATTATAACATTTGAACCCGCCGCGGGGGTGTAGTGGTTATGGTGCTTGCCTGCTAAGCCGAAGGTCCCGGGATCGCATCCCGGCCTCGGCGGCCGCATTTCTGGTGGGGCAAAATGCTAGAGACCCATGTTATTCGATCTAGGTGCACGTTAAAGAACCCCAGGAGGTCAAAATTTCCGGAGCCCTCCACTACGGCGTCTCATATTCATACCGTGGTGTCTGTACGTAACACCACAGCAATTATTATTCAGAGAATACTTCAGCCAGTCCTAACGCTAGACATGTGATTAGCAAAGCCGCCCGCCCGACGAAAAGCATTTATGCCATAAAAGTATTGTCAGTTGTGCTCCAGACGCACTGACCGTCATTCTGAATGATCGCAGCACAAGACTTCTGCCTAGTATTTTTAGTAAGAGAATTTGTCATTACAGAGACCTTCCAAAGGCCCGCACAACAATCGTTACCCAATTGTAGGTTCTTGCCGTGCAACTGCTTGTACCCGCTCATGCGTATGGTGCTGGCGAATGTTTAACGAGATGAAAAAATTCCAGAGGTGTCCTTTTTTTTTGATCAGCAGAGTGGCAAAAGGTAATGCGAAGCATGGGAATAAAAATAGGGCAAATGATTACGCATTGATGAGCGATTGTTAATCAGGAAGGAATGTCGCTAGAGCCATCATTTCCACAGGGCGACTTCCTCAGAGAACCAACGGCCGCCCTGATTCAGCTACTGCGCTAGCTGCTCTAACGTAGAGGAGTAATCTCGTCGAAACATTCGCTCCAGCGACATTCTCTGTTTGACTGTTTTTCATCGCACGAAGTCTCCATGATCTCCGATATATTTTATTGATAAAATGTGACTTACAGCCCTAGCAGCTAGTGAAGAAAATCACATTTATTAAGCCTGCTGAAGTGCCTTCCAAATAACTGTTGTATATTAGGGGGCTATATCGTCCCACGTCTTTATTGTTATTCAGCAACCTTTGAAGGCCAACTCCGGCGATTTTTCGACCATGTGAAAGTAATGGTTGTTCTATGTCCCTCAGACGCTCCTGCCACGGCCCCGAGAGTAGAAATACTCAGCAAATTCCAAAGTAATTTTAAATAAGCATGAAAGCGCAATACCGAAACCGAAACCTGCCTTTGCGGGACGTATAAGTTAGTAAAAGCCGGAGATCGTACAAGGCATGCCGGTCTCGCCAGCGCGGAGTACGAAAATTGCGAAAGCCGCGAAGAGCAGACGCTCAGCGGACAGTTGGCCACGCCGACTACGTCGCACCGTGTCTGTGACTGACCATGCCACATGCACAAGCTCCTCGGAGCTGTCGATGAATGACAGCTGCGATTCGGACGCATTTGGAGGTCAACCAGCATCTCCGTTCCTCTTCGATGAAACAAAACAGACTTTCGTATTTGCTCGCCTGGTTGTGCATAACGCTGCCAGATGACACCACTTGTCCAGGCCGTCCAAGTTTGTGGCTGCGGCGATGGGCAAAAATGCTTACACTAAGAAGTTTGCCGTCCAACTAAGACTTTTTAATATTGTCATGGAAAGAGGGCATAAGGTTGTGGAGCGCTGTTTGACATGACAACGATAAGATCGATTATTAATTTCAGCCAAGTACGCACCTTCCTCACGATGCGCAGCTTATCGTATACAGACGGGGTCATCGTGGACCCGGCATTCGTTACGGAAAGTGTTTCGGTGCGTTTAAGTTCACACGTGTGGGCTCTTCAATCGGCACGGCATTACCGTACTTTCCGTTCTAGCTGAAACACTGTACCATCGAGACGAAGTGTAATCATCAGCTGCGAGTGTTAAGCGGCGAATCGTGTGCGGCCCACAACACAATACCACTTGCCACCCATGAGAAGTACGAACTGCTGGGCGAGTTGGTAACTCATCTTAAGACGGTGGTGAGCAAAAAAACGATAACACGAAGAAAGTGTTTTGTATCCCTTCCTTCGTGTTATCGTTTTTTTGCGCACCACCGTGTTAAGTTGCCATCCATCGCACGCTCACCTACATGGTAAAGTAAATCGCACGCTCAACCAAGGAAGCTACGGTCAAACACACATGATCCACAGCAGACAAGCAGACGCTGCAGTCGCAACTCAGTTCCGTCACTTCCGTCGCCTTGCAGATATGACGTCACCCACACAATGTTGTCAGTAATTCTGGCAAGCGAGGTGGGCGTTTGGAGGCAATCTATAAAATTCATTTTAAAACAATCTGCGCACCTCTCAAACCTGTAATTTGGCATAAATGGCGGCAACGTGCAAATGAACGTACCCAGTAAATTTCATTGAGATCCATTGACCTCGAAAAATCGCCGGAGTTGGCCTTTAATGGTCACAGATGCAATCATAAACATCTGCGCGTAAGCCATATACGTTAATACTAACGCATTTTCTTTCATAGCAAATGACTTACCTTCACCACTGTTTCTTATAATTTTACAGAGCTTTCTTGGCTGTGCTGGCGGGCATCATTGTAGCTGCAACAAGCTTCGAGCTGCTCACCAGAAACTGGGAGAATAAACGCAAGAACTGTACGTAGAAACAACGTAGAGGCCGGAGTGGTCGGATGCCTCGTTTTTTTTTTTCTTTTTTTGCCAACGTTGCCCATTGACAGGCTTAGCTTAGCTGAAAATTATATGCGCTCTTTGTATTGATTAGCATACCCGCCAAGGCAGTCCAGGGGTTATATCATTGCTCTGCGGAGATCGAAGTCACAGGCGCGCCAGCAGCGGCTGTAATAGGATTGGGGCGAAGTGCAACAACGCACGCGCACTTGCATTTCGTTGCACGTTAAAAATATTCATGAGATCGAGACTAATCTACGAATCCTGCGTTATACGATGTGCCTTGTAATTTCCTTTGACAGAAAATTGCGATATTTATATGAATTCGTCACCATCTTGTACCTACAAGCGTATCCTCGTACAAAATGATTTATGAGTCCAGACACCGTTCGCAAAGCTTCTACTCGAATCAGTTTTTGAAAATTCGCGCAATATAGTTATTTTCAGAGGTTTGAATGTAAAATAATGTGAGTAGATAGATTGAAATGCAGCAAAATTGGTTCATTTGCCTCTGGGCAATGAATCTTCAATCGAAAAAGATATTCTGAATTGTTTTGAAGAACCACTTAAACATCTGAAGATCACAAAAGATAAATATCAAAAAGAACTTTTCAACGTGATGTCGTTCTAACTTATGAAATGATAATATTCGCCGCTGAATATGAACTCAGTGTTTCTATATTTATGAATAGAAAGAAAAAAATTAGGCAGATCCCCAGTACCATGGGAATCAATGTTATGCGAAGCATCCGGAGGTAAAGTGACTGGGTTGTAATTTTTTTATTGAGTGAAACGTTATGAAATGGCGCTAAAGATATGTACAAATGTTGCATGCAAAGACATGTTGAACAGTCGCATATGTTTCATATAACCAGTTGTTTACATTTGTGTAACGATGCCAGCAGAAACATGGGTATTGCCAACACCAGAAGGCGTAAGCTGATATGTAGAGCTTGTGCTTGCAAGGATGGTAGCCCTGGATAGTGCTACGTAATCCAACTGCAGTGGATGGCGCTTAAGTATACAATTGACGTTAACCCGACATGGCTCCTTCGTCATAGGAGTACGTATGCAATGTTTATAAAATTAGATAGCCAGCACTGCAACCACAATATACATTTCACCAATATTGCGCCTGCATAGGGTGTTCCAAAGCAGTTTCGAGACCTGACGTGGCTCTGTGGTAGAATGCTTGATTGCCACGTAGAATGCTTGGGTTCGATTCCTGCTGGGACTCTGATTTCTATTCTTTGTATTCCTCGCGTCAACGCCGCCGATGTCCGTTTTTCTTAACGCTGTCGCCTTTAAATTACCAGTGTCAACGCCACCGATGTCAGTTATTCTTAACGCTCTCGCATATAAATTACCGATGCCTGTTTTCGCCGTTCCTGGGTAGATATAAATTGTCAAAGTCCTGTGGCGCATACCCGCATTCCGCGGCCCCTGGTATACGGGTATGAGCCACAGGTATCTGGAGAAATGAGTTTGACGACGTACGTGACGGGATTTTCACGTTATTCATGTCATGACTAGCCAGACATATTCGCCAATACCTCTTACCCTCCCATACAAATGTTAGTCTACCCCAAGTTAAGGAGGCCATCACGAGAGCACCCAGACGTAGATAGATAGATAGATAGATAGATAGATAGATAGATAGATAGATAGATAGATAGATAGATAGATAGATAGATAGATAGATAGATAGATAGATAGATAGATAGATAGATAGATAGATAGATAGATAGATAGATAGATAGATAGATACGCAGATAGATAGATAGATACGCAGATAGAAACGCAAAAGCGCTTACAGTACGCAAAGAAATGCTTCGCATTTAATAAGGTCAAAGTGAAATCCATGAATCATTGAAATAAGTAAGAAACTGCAAGTGGCGTGCAGCTTTCATACCCAAAAGTATTGTCTGCCTGGAGCTATAATATGTTATAGATGATTTTCCTATCGAGTCTGCTAATATACAGGGTGCCTGAAAAAAAAAAAACACGCTGGAATATTGTGAAAAACGCACAAGCTGCGTTAACTAAAAGTTTTATTAAGTATTGTTTACTACACTGGCATAAAATTTTAAATGATTCGTCGGACACACTTCAATAAAGTTTTCACTCACCCGAGGTAATTATGACAAGTGACTATGAAAGTTGGACTAAATGAAGTGAAAGAGTCAGCCGATTGACCTTAACGCAGGACCTACGCCTCCGCATCCCCCCGAAAGCAAACCTTCACATATTCTTTTGCGTTAGTTTCGCTTACAGTAAGCCGCCGAATGTGAAAGATGTCTTTTTAGATCTTACAATTCCTTTCATGAAAGTTTCTATGCTCGGCAAGACGATCTCGAGGACGCGCTCAAAATTATTCATTCGGTTTAGACACCCCCCAGTTGATCATTGAAAGTTTAACTCCACAAGTTATCTAATTATGAAAAAAAAAAAAAGCTGTGTACATTACTCTGGATCGTGATGCTGCCAATCTGGAGACCGGATTGCCAACAATATCGCCACCGTGGTTTACATATAGTTCTAGTTCGTAAAATTTGATGCAACCAAACGGAACGCTGTGTGTGATTCTGTTACAACAAAGATATTATATAGTTCTGTAAGCAGGCTAACGGTTAATATATCTGGTTTCCTACTCATAATACCTGGTAACGCGTCAGTTTCGGTGAAATAGTTAGAATCGTGACAAGAAAGGGTAGGTAAAAATACGTATTTTATATCTGGACTTATTCCTTACATTAGTAAAACAAATGTATAATATATGTATATTCCAAGGACAGTTCTGTATAATATAGCTCATGATGATTCCACTTGTGCTTGTGGAAGTGAGACAGGGCTAAGTATGGCTTAGTGCGAAAGCCTCACGTGCAAAGCCTCCCCCGCCTCCCTTTCAGCAAGTTAAATGCGGCCTCTAGTCCTCATTTCAGTATATCATTCTGTATATACACAGTCACGTCTAGTTCACTGAAGAAATCTCGTGCTACCGACCAGAGCTCACGCCGCTGAAAGCGAAGGAAGAGGTCGCACAGCAGAACAGGTGTTACTTCCTCGTGCAAAACTGCGTTGGTTAATCCCCATTCAGTAAAAAAAAAAATAATAATTTTGACGAATGCGCCCTATTAATGATTTTTAAACTGATTCAACCACGTCAGTATCTCTAGAAGCTGTTATTGTTGCCCTCGCTTAAATATATATATATATATATATATATATATATATATATATATATATATATATATATATATATATATATATATATATATATATATATATATATATATATATATATATATATATATATATATATATATATTGCTCTCATGTCCGTTGTTCATGGTATTACATCAAGACCCTGACGACGGCTCGCACAGGTAATATTCAGGGGTGTCTGGCTCCAGGTTCTTATCGTTTTTATTACGTTCTACGCTAGTCACATGCACGTATTTTCAATTACTTTTCATCACCGAAGCTGGCACTTCAATTGCATCATAAACCAGCACCCTTAACATTACTGTCCTGTCACGGGTGGCTATAACTATTTTTCTCAAGCTATAAAAAAATTGATTTTAAAGAGACAATTCAAACCACAGCTCCGATTACAGGAGCAGTACGAAACAGCTATAGCAAATAAAGCTTATTTCATGCAGCTTGCGCATCTTCTGTCACTACGATCATGTTTACTTGCCCACACGAAGTCGTCAAGTAGGCTCTGCGCTATCAACAATTCAATTTTACATTTTAATGGTGCCAGTGCTAGCAATGAACGGAATCAACGATCTGAACAATCCATTTTTTTACTTTGCCACTTATGATTTTGCCTGGTGTTTTTTCTTTTTCTCTCCAGCAATCCCATACAAGTGCATTGTAGCTTTTTCTATAATGACAAACACAAGGGTTATCCTCAACGTCAACAACGACAAGAATTCTGATGCCAACTCATTGCGTTTTATACATGGCATCCGTTTCCTGAGCATCTTCTGGATTTGCCTTGGACATTCCTACGGAACAATCGCCGAAAATATCAGTAAGTCATCTCCCGGGCCCCATTTTTTTTTATTTCTTCTCACTACAATTCAACAAAAATATCTGAGTGAAATCTTTCTCCAAGACTTAGATTTGTATGTACAACGCCAGTAACTGAGTAGAAATGTGGCTTTCATATAACAATAAACCTGTGTCACTCTTTATGTTATTTAGCCGGCGAAGACTGCCTTTCATAGATATGATCGTTTCAACGCTGATATATTTTCCGAAACACGTACTGACGCTGACGTGCTAGTACTCTGTACATGAAGAGGGTCAAAGGTTCTAAGATGATAGCAAAAAAAAAAAATTCGGCAGAGCCCACGTACCTTGGGAATCGATGTTTTGCGAAGCAAGCGGAGGGAAGGTGACTGTGTTGTAATTTTTTTATTGAGCGAAACGTTACGAAATGACACTAAAGATATGTACAAATGTTGTACGCACAGACACATGTTGTACAGTCGCATATGTTTTATATAACCAGCTGTTTACAGCTGTGTAACGATGCCAACAGCCACATGGGTATTAGCAACACCAGAAGCCGTAAGCTGATATGCAGCGCTTGTGCTCGCGAGGATGGTAGCTCTGGACACTGCTACATAAATCAACTTCAGTGGATGGCGCTTAACTACAATTGACGATAACCCGACGTAACGGCTGTATCATAGGAGTACATATGTAATGGTTATAAGATTGGATAGCCAGCACTGCAGCCACAATTGACGTTTCACGATTAGGGTCTATTTGAAAAGCAGTTCCGAGACCTGGCGTGGCTCTGTGCTAGAATGCTTGATTGCCACGCAGAATGCCGGAGTTCGATTCCTGCTGGGACCCTGACATTTACTCTTTGCATTCGTCGGGTCGACGCTGTCGATGTCAGTTTTTTCTTAAGGATCTCGCGTTAAAATTAACAATGTCTGTTCCTGGGTAGATATAACTACCCAGATATAACTACCTCGCCGTTCCTGGGTAGATATAAACTATCAATCACCTGTGGCACATACCCGCATACCTGTGGCACATACCGGGCCGTGGTATACGGGTATGTGCCACACTTGTCTGGCGGAGAGGATTTGACGACGTACGCTACGGGATTGTCACATTATTCATGTCATAACCAGCGAGTCATATCCATCAAACCATCTTGCCCTCCCATACTAATTTTGGTTTACCCCAAGTTAAGGGCGTGATCACGAGAGCACCCAGACGTAGGCGGCTAGATAGATAGATAGAAAGACACCCGCTATTAGTGCATACAGTACGCAATGAAGTGCTTCGCATTTAAAATCGTCGAAACAAAGAGCAGAAGGCTTGTGCAACCTGGACAGGGGTGCACAACCCACCATAACATGAAAAAACCTAAATTTCAATAAATAAAAGTTTATTCTCTCTTGTTGTCAAGTAAATAATAATGGCACTTCATTTTCGCTTCAGCTTATGCCACGTTTGTCGCTGTTTCTGTTTCAGCGAGAGTGATTAATGCTCTACACTACTTTGAGCGCTGGGAGTCCCTGATTGTTATCGCTGGCTTCTTGGCTGTGGACACATTCTTCTTCTTCAGGTATGCTTCATAACACAACTCCATTGAAGAAAAACGCGGACAGATCCCACTAATTCTGGGAGTCGATGTCATGAGAAGCAGTAGGCAAGTAGTGACACATATAGCATTTTTCTATTGCTTTGAGGCAAGCATAGCGAGTTGGACCGACTTCTTTGTGCATTTTGAGTAGTTATGTGTAAGTCGTGGGCAGGGCCATAGCGAGGAATTTTTTCGGAGGGGGGTGAGAGCACTTGCTGAAGGCCTTAACTATTTGAGAAATCTGCCTATTTGAGGAAGCAACAATTCGGAGGTGGAAGAGGCTCATAGGACACTCCCTCTCTCCGCCCCCCTTGGCTACGGGATCGATCGTGGGTGTACCAGGCACATCGACTTTAATGACGCCAAAAGGTATCCGACAGTACGACGTAATGTCGGTACTCACGTTAGAGCACAGATGTCAGTTTTATCGAAATCAAGTGCACGGTACTGTGCGATTATGCGCGTATAATAAGAAACGGTTTCTGTCGTATTCCTCCAGGTTGGGCAATAGTGAAGTCATAAGAGTTAATATGTAACATTCCTTACATGGTTACAAAAGCCGATACCGAAGTCTGCAACCATAGTTAACGTTGCCGCGATACGAAGCCATTATAGGGCCTTTTTCGCAAGCACTTTCAAGCCCTGGCGTAGCTTTGTGGTAAAATACTTGACTGCCACACAGAATGCCTGGGTTCGATTCCGGCTCTCAGCGCGATCTTCCCGTTCCCCCGATTTTCCCCTCACTGACAGCGCTGCCGACGCTTGCCCGGTTTGCCATAAAAGCTCTATAACGCGATCACGTAACGTTTCTGAAGGTCTGTTATCGCCGTTCCCGGTGTGATACAAATTGTCAGTCACCTGTGGCTCATACCCACATTCCTTGAGTCGTAGTATGCGGGTATGTGCCACACATGACTGAAGGAAAGGGTTTCATGACGCACGCGACCTCACGCTATTCATTGCTCATCGTGTTCGTCACACCCTAATGCCCTTCCATGCAAATTTTGGTGTGTGTCAAGTAAAGGATACGACCACGAAAGCGCCCAGACGTAGGCGGCTAGATAGATAGATAGATAGATAGATAGATAGATAGATAGATAGATATATAGATAGATAGAAACGGCGAAAGTGTCTGCAGTTCGCTAAGAAATGCTTCGCATTTAAAAAAACAGGAAAAAGTTCACACTAGCTGTGTAAAGCTCAAGAAACAGCGAAGCTGGTCGGTCTTTGGGGCTTAACGTGGCCTGCTAGGTCTTTACTTGGCGTAGACAGAGTAGAGTCGAACCACAGCCCGTCACAGACCACGCAAGAATATCTAAACCCCAGTGCCGGAAGCTAACGTGCAAACGTGGCTGTGGCAACCCCGGTAGAATCGCGGACCTTTCGTCATCGTACTCCGTTCGCACCACGCCGGGCAAACTCGGCGCGGTGGCTGCGCGGACTGTCTCCGTCTGTGGGCGTGGCTTGGCGGTGGCTGCTCCTCGGCGCATGGGCGCCTAGGCGAGGTGAAACCCAGGTGGTGCGCAGCTATGGCTTCGTTATTTAAAAGCAACGGCGCGGAGGGTTCTTTGCGGACACCCGACCTTTTACCTCGAGCATTAAGAGCTTCGCTCTTAAAAAACAATTCTGATGCATGGAACCCCACAGTATGTTTACTGAGTTCTTGAAGTTCTTGAAATGCTGAAAAGTAAATACTAATACCGTGATGTTGTTTTTGTCCTAGCGGTGTAGGGGCTAATGAGTCGTAATTGACATTTTGTAAGTTATCGCTATGACTCTTGAAAGATAACCGCGTACCTTCTTTTTTCTTCTTGCAGCGGATTTTTGCTGTACTATACGCTTATGAAGCAAAGTCGCAATCGCATCCTTGTAGCTGTGGTGGCAATCATCAGACGATTTCATTAGGTGAGTTGAACTACGAAGCATTACGTTAATACGCTCAAAGCGCTCGCCTTTTGTCACCATTAGGTGTGCTACGTAAGCACAAAAGTTCGCGTCATTTTATTCACTGTTTTCGACACATAGGAAAACATTTTTCACGCGCGGTTGTGTCACAATATTGCGAAAGAAATGAAAGCTGCACATCGACTTCGATGGCTGAGTACTGAGGGTATGAGAGACGGAAAATATTATTAATGGAGAGAAGGACTGAGATCTCAGTTCAGTAGAATAATACGAACTTCAGTTGCTCATTCATTTCAGTTGTAATACCAAGATGAGAAAAATATATTTTTTTTTCTTTTGAAACATAGGTAATTGTTGAAGAGGGGACAAACAAAGGATATCCGGTACAAGCTCGAGTCTCAAACGTGGCTAGTAATCGTAACACTTAGAAGAACTACATTCACCTTCTTGTTTCTTTCCGTGGGAGACAGAATGGGCCGAGGGCCGTGATAACAAATATTAATATTATTTTGGGGAACTTAAACGAAAGAAGCAAATACATAAACAAATATGCCTCGTGATAACTACATTTTACTGTGATTTAAAGATTACTATCGTGGATATTATATGCGATGGAAGAGGACGTAATATGTTTCGCTTAAGCAACAATATGACCGAGTGTTCGAAAGCACTTTGACACATTGGGGCTGCTATAAAGCCACATTTGGTGATGAGACCCCGGAAAAAAGGCCATCCGATTGTACCTATTATTCAAATTGAACTACTGCAAACAAGGACAATAAATCAGAGAAAGAGAGGCGGAAAGGGAACAGCAGGCGACAAAACAGATTATCATTTAGTTCGGGCATGACCTGATAAGCAAAACGAATTAGTGAGAGTGCTCTGTATCGTCGACGTGCGAACAGCCAGCCTCCGCGTGCGAGACCAGAACAGTTACTGCCTTCTCACCCATGGCCAGGGATACAAAAAAGAATAAGGGGCTTGCACACATGTTAGAGTAGCGCGCGTAAACGTTTATTGCGACCGTCTTTGCAAGAGGCCGAATACATGTGGTATTAGCGCAAAGATTGGTAGGCTACTTCGCGACCGTTGAAGAAATTTGAAACGAAACATTTGCGGCAAGCACGCTTTTCTTTTCTCTCGCAGGGCGACAATCCCACTGTTTTTCATGATTATGTGCATGTACTTGCTGCCACTCATCGCATCGGGGCCGAACTCTAAGGAATTTTATAACAAATTCTATGCCGAAATTCACAAACACTGGTGGGACCTGCTTCTTCAGGTTCGCAATTGGAGAGGGGACCAAGAAATAGTGAGTTTCTTCTTCTTCTTCTTCTTCTTCTTCTTCTTATTATTATTATTATTATTATTATTATTATTATTATTATTATTATTATTATTATTATTATTATTATTATTATTATTATTATTATTTCTCTACTGTGTGCCACATCAAAGATATTTGAGCTGGCTCTTCACAACATATTGCATTCTAGCGTGAAAAATTCATTGATTCCTAATCAACACGGGTTTCTCGCTGGCCGCTCAACTACCACAAATCTTGCCAGTTTCATGACGCAGATCTCCTCACCTATTTCTCCAAGAGGACAGGTTGACGTAGCCTACTGTGACCTGAGCAAGGCTTTTGACGTAGTCAGCCACTCAGTGATGCTGGTTAAACTTGCACACTTTGATGTTGACTCGTCTATTGTGAATCTCCTGCATAGCTATCTGCTTAATAGATCATGTTATGTTGCCGTAAATGGACAAACGTCTTCCTTATACAAAGTGACTAGTGGGGGTCCCTCAAGGGTCGGTATTAGGCCCACTCTTATTTTTAAGTTTACGTTAATGATGTTTCTTTTGCAATTCGTTATTCTTCTTTTCTCTTGTACGCCGATGACATCAAGATATTTAAGGAAATTCATTCAAGTTAACGACTGTCGCTTGCTGCAGTCAGATCTGTGTTCTTTCTCCGAATGGTGTAACGACAATAACCTTTCCCTGAATACCTCAAAGACCAAATTCATGAGTATATCGCGCAAAACATCTATCGTGTCTTTTCCATACTCTGTGAATACCGTTTCGTTATGTAAGGTGTATGAGATCAGTGATCTTGGTGTTGTTTTTGATAGCAAGTTAAATTTTTCTGCTCACACTAAACGTGCTGCCATGCGGGGCCTTCGTTCTCCCGGCTGTGTTTGCAGAATCTCTCGAGCGTTCAGTTCTCCTACAGCCTTCCACAAATTGTACACCGCAAATCTTCGTCAACTTGAGTATGCATCTGTGATCTGGAATGGCGTTGCTAAATCCAGCAGTAACGCCATTGAGCGAGTCCAGAAAAAATTCCTAAGCATTTACAACCATCGTTTTGCTGGAAATGACTCTGGGTTCTTGTTCTAACACTGCTGGGATTATTATCATTACCATCACTTTATTGTCGACGAAATCGCGCTGACCTGTTATTTCTTTACAAGCTAGTTCATGGTATGATATGCTGCTCTTTACTTCTCAGTTGTATTAATTTTCGAATACCGCGTAAGTTAACCAGAGAAAATCGACCGTTTTATGAGCCTGCTAGTTTCTTCCAACACTCTACCGTTCACAGAATACAAAGTCTCTATAATGTTAACTGTCTTGATCTTGATGTTTTTCATTGTCCACAGTCATTGTTTTTATCAGAGCTATGCACTGTCTTAACATAGTTTTGCACAATGTATACATTCTTCCCTTTTCCGTCTTTCAGGAAGCCTTCCGCATAGTTGTGTATAATCCACATTACTTTTCACTCCCATTCCATGATTCTAGTGTTGTCTTTCTATTCTTCCCCCCTTTGCGTTGATTTCTTTTTGCCTAAAGCGTTTTCGCTCTTTTTATTTGCTGTCTCTTTCTGAAGACTGTCTGCATTGTATTGTTTATTTTTATTTTTTTTTAATTCTGCGTGCGCCTGCACAAAGACCTTATGGTTGTTCCTGGGCACGTTAAATAAATTATTATTATTATTATTATTATTATTATTATTATTATTATTATTATTATTATTATTATTATTATTATTATTATTATTATTGTCGGTGTTGCAAGCGTTTCCAGCGTCTAAACTTGGGGTGATATCGGGGTAATTTTGACTAGAAAACCTGCATCAGAGCCAACGTTACCTTCAGCGGCCATGTTTACAGCGACATGATGCGTCTATCACGAGAAATGGACAGCTTGCAAAATAGTTACGGCGCATGCGCGAGCAAGTTTATTTTCCACCAGATAACCTCGACCACAGACTGGCACGCAAACAATTTTTTCCATTCACCGTTTTGTCGTACCCGCGTGCCTTCAGTAAAAGCACAGTGAGCCTGGAAAGCAGTCTGTGCACGAGAGTTTTTGGTTGGAAAACAACCTTGTAGGAAAGCCGCCTTGCAGATTTTTGCAAATGGTCAATTGCTCAGAGCAGTCTTTATACTTAAAAAAAGGAGTTTACACTAGCCGAGTACAGCTTGAGAAACAGCAAAGCTGGTTGATCTGAGGGGCTTAACGTGGCCCCTTGGCGGATGTTCTGTCTTTCCTGGCTGTAGACAAAGTAGAGTCGAACCAAAGCCTGCCACAGACCATGCAAGAATGTCCAAACTCCAGCGCCCGAACTAACGTGCAAAGCTGGCTGTGGCCACCCTGGTAGAAGCGTGGGTTTAGTCGCTCGTACTCGGCTCGCGCGCTGAGCAAACTCGGCGCGGCGGCTGCGTGGACCGTCTCCGTCGGTGGGCGTGGCTGATAAGCAACGGCGCGTGACAAGCAACGGCACCGAGGGTTTTTTTGTGGAACAGCCGGCGTTTCACCTGGAACTTTAAAGGACCCCTAAACCACACCGAGTTCAAAGGCGAGACAATATCTTTCTCGCCTTCACTCCCCTTCCTACAAGCGCTATCTCCTCCTCACCACTTATTTCTTCATAAAACACGTGGAATGTCAGCACTCAGCGTTGGGCCAGTCAGGATTTGGCGATCTTAGATTACACGCTGCTATATCCCCTTGCGCAGTCGCCAACGTGGAAAACAAAGTGAAATCAGTTTATCGCGCACGATAGTCATGCGAGACAAGGCAGAACGGGCGTGCGACTGCATGGCAAAACAAGGTAGACGACAATTTACAACAGATATCTCTCGTATATCGACCAATCAAGAGCTTATTTCATCCTGACGCCACGTGAACCAACAGCTGGCGTCACGAATTGTGCCGCAAAGACGGGAGACGCTGGGAGAGAATAACGCGTTCGTTCTTCGTATTTTCAGAGGTTCTTTAGGGGTCCTTTAAGAGCTTTAGGGGCCCTTTAAGAGCACCGTTATTTAAGAGCTTCGCTCTTAAATAACGGTGCCGCGTTTACATCCCTGAGTACTGTACTTGCTCCCTTGTGTAGGGTAGCATACCGGTCCTACTAGACCGGTTAACATCCCTGCCTTTCCTTTCCCTCCTCTTTTTCCTTCCTTCCCTTGCAGGGTGAGACAGCAACATGCAGCGTTGACTGATAAAGACACGAAAGAAAAAAAAACTGGGGCGAATAAATGAGAACGACTGTAATTGTGGGCACACGATTTCGCTAGCTCGAGAAATGAAAAAAAAAAAAAAAGAAACAATGCGGACGCTAAGACGTAAACTATAACTCGGCGTCAAATAAGTGGTAGATGCGAGGCAAAGGCGTGATAATTACGTCGAGGAATGGTGCACCGGCGGAGTCGAGCAGCTACAGACTATACGAGTTAACAGGGCCACTATTTGTGTGTATAGGTCTTGTGCTTCGATGTTGTTGCAGACCAAGGACAACAGATGACCATTGGGAAAACACGCCATGCGTCTCAACGCGCCAAGGACCTCGCAGTCTGCTCCGCCTGATGAGACACGTGAATTTTGAATAGTGGTTCGGGCCATAGACGTGCGCGCAGGGGGAGTAGGGGGGGGGGGTCGGGAGGGGATTCAGCCCCCCCCCCCCCCGAAATTAAAAAAAATTGCATGTGTATACATTCGCACATACAAACACACCTTCGAGCATACATAAAGTGTGGTCGAATTCCCCCCCCCCCCCCTTCCTCGAAGAAAATTTGCGACTTCGCCCCTGATACAAGCGTCACTACTCTCGGGGTGACCTACACCATCGATGATAGAGAAAAAAAAACGTATAGCAGCTCCGCTACTGTGAAACCTGAGGAAGTGCGTCGCACGGGCACCCAGTGATTCCCGTCCGTAGCGTTTCGCCTTTACCAAAGCGTCAATGACGCCAATGTAAGCATGTAGGGTTTACCCAGCATGAGTAGAATCTTGTTAGGGGAGATTCACAAAATTGGTGTGCGCCGTGTGCGCCGTGTGCGCTACTCTTTGCTGCCCTTTATCGACTTCCTGCTTGTCACAGCAGTTGAGATACACGCCATCTGCAGCGAGTTCCGTCAGGTTGTTTCTGCCATCAGATGTAGTCACGTAGTCACGCCGCGCCGACGCAGAGGGGGCGCAGTGGGAGGGGTATTCGCTCGCTCGGCGAGGCGGTGGCGCCCTCTCTTGCGCCCTGCCGGAGTCAGCCCCATTTTCCCGAAACGTTTTAGCGATTTTAAGGTAATAATCGATTACTTCTTGGCTATTTCTGTTAATTATAATAATTTAGACCATGTTTGTTAATTTCAACCCGGGTTTGAGCATTGTAAGTCTTGTTATGGCCTGTATTTAGCGCTTTACTGTGAGCGTGATCGCGCCACACAAGATGGATGCACGACAAACCGGACCCCTAAAGTGCTCAGACCTTAAAAGACCTAGCAAATTAATGACAACTAACCGACAATAATGCCAAGGAAGGCATAGGGGATGTTATTAGAAGTAAATGTAATACTTCACATTTACATTACATTTACTACTAATAACATGTCCTATATTTTCCTTGGCATTATTTTCGGTTAGTTCTCATTAATATTGTGTCTAACAAAGAAAAACAAACCCTTAAAATTACCACTTCTACCAAATTAAGGAACCTCACGCGTATAAAGATTGTAGCAAATGTACTGTGAGTACTGATTCGAGATCTTACTTAACAACTTTGGCTGCCTCTTTTGTCGCACAACTCGTGACGTCACGTTTCAGCTGGTTTTCACACGGCTTTTCGTGTTTCTTTTCGTTGCAGACAACCTTGGTGCACGTGTGGTACCTCTCAGCAGACTTTCAGTTCTTTCTGGTCGGCATCATTGTGATCCAGGTGTTTAAGACGTAGGTATCTCTCACTCTCTCCTTCTCTCTACAAGGACTCACGCGCACAAATACATATGTGCGATACATATTTCAACTCTACCGGGTGTTTTTTAGACCACGTCCAGTACTGCTTAAAAATACCAATGCGTTATATCTAATCTTGGGAAGTCGTTATTTTAGCAATATTTTCCAGAAGAAAATTTCATGATGGCCTGAGCACGCTGCAGACTTTGCACCTAGAAGTGAAACTGTGTCGTACGAAACAATTTATAGAAAGTTATTCCTTTGAGCCATTGTTGCGAAACATGTCTTTCTCCTTAATTTGAAGGCACCATTCTTTCACAGCGATGATAGTTTCGTGACCTTTGTTTCAATTGATAATAGTTTTGGCCATGAGGAATTAGTGCAAAATGCAGCATTTTTAACGTTATTTATAAGAAAGACATATTCATTCATCAGGGAAATATTGATATTTTGGACTTTGTAAGTACCCATAAGAAGTGATAAATATACCACGACAACTAGTAAAGCCGAAACGTCGTGATAAAATTATGACAAAGTTTAAAATAAAAAGCGCTTTTACCCCCGTTGCCACTTAATTTGCAGAGGTAAAGGTAAAAATATGACGCGTAATACGCTTTGATGGTAAATTATGCAAAAGGTTTCGGCAGAGTACTTTTTATTATAAGCGAGAAAAAAATTGAACTGATCAACCAGAAGGCAGCGCGAAGTTTCCACTTACTGCACGACACGTAAGCGTATGATTCTGGCGCACGTTTTGTCTTTTGAGATTAACGCACTCATACAACTGCTCGTCATGAATTTAACTAATCTTACTTCATACAACATCGGACATTGTAGCCCAGGGTTGGTAGTGACGAGGACTTCACTCCAGGTGACAACCCTTTTCTCGGTAGTCGGTAATGTTTCCACCCTGATGATCAAGAACCCCGTGGAATCACCCACAGAGCTGCTAAATTCTGGTCTGACAAGAACTTGTTACCCCTCATCATACCATTCGTGAGAGACGCGCATCGCACTTCTTTTGTTGATGTAGCCAGTCGTAACAATACAAAATTCGAAGTATACCTTGCGCATTGGTACTTTCGTGAATGCCTGCGTTGTTTCTAGACGCATATTAAGTTATAACTTTCAGTTTAGTTTCAAAATTAAAATATCACGGCATGTCGTGAGGTTATGGGCATGCTGCCCGCGCGTTTATTTCCAAAATCACAGAAATAACGAGCGCTAAAAATGACGAGCCCACACAAAGAGAAGACCAGACACGGGGCAGGCGCTTATTTCCAAATGATCCGCGCAGTGTTCGCATAAGTGTACCCATATTTTAAAAAATCATTCGCGATCACGTGGGATCATATGTGAGCCAATAAGAACCCATATAATAAATTCAACGATATGAAAAAATATTTATGGTTAACACAAAGGCGTTAAGGTGTGAATCGATTTGCGAACAGTTATTTATGCTGCAGTACGTGTGAACATGCATATTCAACAAGGTAAACGTTTAACTATAGAAGGTAAAGAAATTACTTCTGTTTAATTTCGTTTGAGAGATATTGCTTGTTTTTGTTATTTCGCGAAATGAATGATTCTGAAGTGTTTACATTAAAGGAACGTGACCCAGGTAAGAGGAACGAATTCGTAAAATAAAATAAATGTCAAACACAGAGGGACAAGTCACTGGTGCATATTTCTGGTACTGTTTCCAACGTTATTTTCATTTTCTATGCAGAAGGAAAATGGCTGGCTGCTACGACATTCGCACTGCTATCGCTCGTGTCGTGCTCAATCGCTGCCTGGCAGATATACGGCACGAACTTGAAGCCCTTCATTCTCGCCGTGGCAGACACGTTCAGGTAAGGATACACTCCAACTGCTTGCAACCTATAACTAGTTCGTGCCTGATGTGACAAATGAGTCCGGGAAACGTATTGTCGAAAGACGTGGAACGCGATTGTCGAGCGAGATTTGGAGATAATGAGCCCGTATTATGAAATGTTAAAGGTACAGGCAGTACAACAAATAATGAGGAAACCACCAAAACTGCAAGCGATGCATGCAGGGATTCCGTGCGTTCAGAAGGGCCCCCCTTAAACCCAACAACTGAGGCGGAAAGCCGGTGTAGGGATACCCATTACCTATCCCTTCCCCGTCAAGCCGGTTCAACTGTTCTACCGAACCACTCAAGAATTGTCTAGTAAGAAACGTAAGAAACGTGGCGCGTCTTGGAGGAAATTTGACACGGAGAGAGGGGGGGGGGGGGGGAAGGTGTATGACATTTACTCTACATGCACCAGGTGATACATCGAGCCCACTAAGGTGCATATTTGGAATATATAAAGTAGTCGCAGCGCATGGCGACCGACCATGCTCCAATCAAACACCGGCACCTCTAACGCAGGGAAAGGGGGGAGCGGTTGTTTTCGTAGTCAGTGGTTGGCCTCTGTCAATAAAGGAGGGGCGGCTTCGTAACATAAAGTTTGACGCTTCGCGATGCTCTCTCGGAGCTCCTGACGTTTGATCACAACTTCGAGGGCCAGGGCCGTCCGGGACGGGCGTTATATCGCGCCCACGACAGACGCGTTTTAAGATGACATTCTCGATCTAGAATTAAGGTATCAAACAGAGACGTCGTGGCAATAATGTAGCGTTTATTTAAAAAAAAATACACAGTTTCTCATTTTTGTCCTTGCAGTCACAAGTGCCTTTTTGTTTAAACGTACTGCTCTCCGAAACCCAAACGGCAGAAGCGTCTATTAGAAAAAGAAAAGGAAACACTAGAAAGAGGATGGTGCAGAGTAAGCTGAGTTGTTATCGCCTCAATAACTGGCTCATAGTCCCAAGGGGGGATCGGCCGTGCTGTGGACAGTGCAGATTGTACATGAAATACTAAAATACAAAAATCTAAACAATGAAAAGTAAATATCTGTATAAATGAAACATAGCGAATTGGGATAAAACTTATTAAGATAGAAACGCATAAAAGGTACATTTTAGATTTAATTGACCCTATCAGTCGTTTTCAATTTTGTTCTGCTTCGTGTTCTAATGATTCACGCTGTTAGTAAATGGCTTATATAAACGTTTTATTGATAAAATACATCATTCCAAAGTCTCCTACTGAAAATTTGTTCTTCATCCCCTACCATAATCCACTATTATGATTGAATGTCCTCAATTAATGGTGGACATTGTACACGGTGGACATGCCGGAGGCATGGTGGGTAATCTCGTGTCGAACCGTTCATTCTGCGTCCATTTCATGACCCTGAACCGACGATTAAAGAGGGCAGTTAATCACACAGACTGATGCCCCTGGCCCAGAGAAGACGCTTATCATGTATAACTGTTGCTGCGAACTGCTGCCGTCTTTCGATCCTCGTTCAGGGTAGTAAACTGCACGCTAACGCCTAGGTTTCCCATTTGCTCGTCGGGCTGGGTGGAACCGCCTAAGCCGGAATAATTGTGTTTTGAGTGAAGCACACATCCACCGCCATGCCTCCACCATGTCCTCTATATTTTCCACCACTAGGATGGCAAACATTCTATCATAATGCTGTGTTATGGTAATGGACAATGGATAAATTTTCAAAATGGTCCACGCTTAGTCGAGCAGTGTTGTGCCGCCCTTAAAATTCTATCATGTGTCAGCACCTGCGCCACCCAACCAACTAGTGCAATGTTCTACGCCTTTCGTATTCCTTCCCTTGCGGCGTTTCCATTCTTTGCTATGCTTAGTAGCCGCTGTAGTTTATTCTATAATGTCTTCTAGGACTGACACCCTTCAGTGCCCCTTATTTCCAGGATCGCAGTATATACGCTGAAATGAAAACTATTTCTTCCTCCCCCGTCGCCCCGTATTGCAGCACCGTTACAGACACGATCAACGACTATTATTTGCTGCCATTCTACCATGGCGTATGCTTCTTTTCCGGTTGCATCACATTCCTTCTCGTAGAGAGGTTCGGCAAGGTGAAGATTTCTAAGGTAAGCTTGCCTACGCTCCTGTACTATCATTCTTCGAAATTGGAGCCACACGTTCATGGCTGTATTAGAACCAGGCACTAGAAAATTACTGTGATAGGAGAATGGGGGGCACACGAGTAGTGTTTGTCTGGCGTACGGTAGTAAGAATGACTGTCTCTATACTCCGTTTCACGAACTGTTGGCAGCACTGCCAAAGGTAGAGCTCTCTCGTCCAATCAGGGCAGTAGGCGCACAGCAAATAGACCCTCAAATATTTCAGCAATTAGGGGTCATTTTGCAAACTACAAACACAGAAATTGAAAACATGGTAAGGATTGATGTTTTCAAAACGTACAGATTGTTTTAAACATTCGTGAAATTAATAGAAAAAGCCCGCATAGCCGCAGCTCTGCGGAGGCATGTCGTGAGGTGTTGATGCGGCGCCTTTCGGCAACATGGCGTCGCCCGATTTGGTGGTGTCTCACAAGCTGTTTCGCCGGTGAGCCATCCATCGAGTGGGCGCGATTTTCCCAAGCTGGCTAGGGAGATAGCTTTAAAAGTTCTTGAAGCGCTTCGCGTCGAGTGCGGGGTCAATTAGCAGTTCTGATTCAAGTTGTGATGAGGGCGATGAGATGTGGACCCTTCTAACGTGCTCACGGCCATCATTACAAGTGTGAATGCAGGCCAGTATCATTCAGTACTATCGCAGTGAGAGTAGACAAAATGAGAACGAAGAACCCTTTTGTATTATGTTGGAAAATAAAGCTTCGGATTGATTGATTCAATCATTCATTCGTTAATTGATTCAATGATTGATTTAAATTGATTGATTGATTGATTCAATGACTGAATTAAGCATTTTTTATACACGTTACATAAACATAGAAAAAGCTCTCACGTGGCACAACTCATAGGAACAGGTGACGATAAATATAAAGAGAAAAAGTCGGGCCAGTTTCTTTAGAACGGAAGTCGGTCCGTCCAAAAAGAGACAATACAGATAAAAAAGGTGCCAAGCGCCACCTAGCTGCTACAAAAATGAAAAGTTAATTATAATAGTACACCTCTAAAAAGGCATCGTTGAATTGAGGAAAAGGTAAGGATGTAACCCACGTTGAAGAAAAAACAAGACAGGAAACTCGGATTGCGTTCTTACCTTTTCCTCAGCATGAACCAACTAGCTCAATAACGCGTTTTCCTAAAATTCGTTGAATTGCGTGGAAGTGGAACAAAAGCCTTCTACAGAACAAGATGAAAGCTGGCAGGGAGGACTGTACACACCGGCAAAATTCGACTTTGCGAAATTTTGATGCCAAACACGACTTACAGTGGTCGCAGGGGGGCGCGTGCCATGAAGAGTGTCCCATGACATTCCGACCATGCCGACGCCGCCGGAAAACGGCGTTCAGGGACGGCCGCCACCTACAACAAAGCGCAACGCTTACGCATCACTCGGACAGTTCCCAAAGGAGATGCTGCGTGTTTTTTTTAATTATCTGCAAACAGTAAGATATTCTAATCTAATCTAATGCACCTATGCCGGACAAAAACTAGCAGTTGTTCCGTGTAGGAATACAACCGATGAGCGAAGCTCCTTAGAAACGGGAGGCAAACGACTATGCGGCTGATCTCGCTGCTGGCTTTCATGAAGGCGGTAGGCTGGGGAGCGGGTGTGGAGCGGGTGGGGAGAGCGTCTGCTGCACTCGGTGGCGGGAACGACTGAGCGAGTGAGTGTGCGGCGCACGCAGCGCAGGGAGAGGGAGACAGGTGAAAGAGGGGTGCGAGCGGTGATGCGGCGAGAAGCTTCGACGGCGGCGACGGAACGCCGCGCGTGGTGTTTCATTGTCTTTTTGCGCCGGCACCGCATCTATGTTGCAGGGAGCTACGACGGCGGCGACGGCGACGGCGGGGTGCGGGCCTAAGGAGCTTCGCTTCTAAAAAAATCTTGGGGTGAATGGACATATTTTTAGGAGAGAAGCTCCTTAGGCTCGCACCCCGCCGTCGCCGCCGTCGCCGTCGAAGCTCCCTGCAACATAGATGTGGCGCCGGCGCAAAAAGACAGTGAAACACCGTGCGGCGTTCCGTCGTCACCGTCAAAGCTCCCCGCCGCATCACCGCTCGCACCCCTCTCCCACCTGTCTACCTCTCCTTGCGCTGCGCGCGCCGCACAGTCACTCGCTCATACGTTCCCGCCACCGAGCGCAGCAAACGCTCTCCCCACCCGCTCCCCCACCCTACCGCCTACATAAAAGCCAGTAGCGAGATCAGGCGCATAGTCGTTTGCGTCCCATTTCTAAGGAGCTTCGGTCATCGGTTGTATTCGTACACGGAACAACTGCTAGTTTTTAATCGTAAGCGCTCTTTACCATTGGTTGGCGGACCTTAGTTACAATAATATTTTCAGCACCAGTATTGGCTGGTCTAATCGCTTACAAACAGTTATAGAGTAAGAGAATTCTGCGCATGCAGGCCCTGGTTTGATATATTTAACGGAATTACAAATATACCTTTGCCCTCTTAAACCATACATATTACAAAAATAAAAGAAAAACTCATAGGTTCCCGTGTGCATTCGCCCCAGGCGACTCGAAGGCGAAGGTCATAAGGTGTGGGTATTTTACTGGTGCACTTTATATCCCGACAACGCCGCTTGCTTATTTATTTTGTTAGACACACGAGCGCCGCAATGACTAAGTGAATGCGCAGCTCACGCGCCTCGAGCCACATGTCGCATGAGACATATAAGGCTTTTACCCCAAGAACGAGAGGAGATAGGGGCCAAATATATTCTCACAACTAAAAGCTCAGCAAGATAACGGAGGATAACGAAGTTGACAACGAAGCTTAAAAGATTAAATGACGGGTATATAGTGTAACACTCGAACAGTGCCGGGAAAACAATGGTAGCCCCAACGCTTTAGCGGGGCATTACATAACCGCTAACCACATCCCTCTCTGGGGTCCAGTTGCTATTACAACGGAAACAGGCGTATATATTGAGGTGCGCTTTGAGGCATCATGCAAACAATTTATACGCTAAACCTGACGAACGGAACTCGGAGAAACCTTCTGGAGACCGGCGCCGCACTTAGGCATGAGTAGTCGAATCCCATAGGCGTCGGTCTCTATTTTGAAGAAGGGATCAGTGACGATACGAGAATTGTATTTTTATTTCCTTAGAAGTTACTTATATCTAGGTTTTTCTTTGATCATGTACTGCCGCGCCTAGAGATCTTTCACTGAACATGATACTATCTCTGCAAATATTTCCCTATGTGCATGGAAGTGCGCATATCAGCACTGCGGCCAATCTTTATTGGCCATAGCGTTTGGCACTGTGTGCTCTTGCAACATATAGGGCGTCCCAGTTAACGTTAGAGAAGGTGCTGGCCATCTTTTACATATTCCTTCAAATTTGACAGGGACTCATAGACACAATAGCATTGTTAGTGGATGTGTAGACATGAACAAACACCGTATAGGTCTAATAGCCGCATATTGTACTAGTTTTTGCTTATGTTTGAGTCTAATGGATGTTAGCTGGGTCCCCCCGTATATATACCATTAGGCACCCGAACAAATCATTTGCGATGACCCATTCGGAAACATGATAAGCACTATGGCCTTAATCTGAGCCAGGCCGAGGTGTTGAGGTAAAAGAAAAAAAATACTGGCAATAAACAATGAAATTCATGCAACATTTGGCGGAATCCCGTCTAGTTGGTAGGAGGCATTGTAAGAAAGGAAGAAAAGATTTCTAAAGCGTTTTTAGTGTGGTCGGCGTTTTTTCCTGTTTTTTAGTAGACAATAAAAAAAACATTGGTCCTTCCCAAGTTGTGGAGAATACACTTCTTTAACTTCGTTGCTACATAACAACAATTTAAGGGCGCCCACGATTAGAAAATCTCCCTGCCATTGGCAATTGAGATCGCCATGTAGTATGTCTTCTATAGAAAACACTGGCCCGCGGCGCTGCAGTTTTCTGACGAACACACAAAATGCTCGAAGAAGTGACATGACGCCTTAAAATAAATGGGGCCCGTATTCACAGAAGCAGCTTACACCAAAGATGTTCGTAAACTAGCATTTGAACCCAATCCTGTTGTCGGACGTACCATAAGCAATGCCGTCCGGCCAAAGGCACTGATGTGTTACGAAAGAAAAGTTTCGCGAAATTGTCCCGAGATCTGCAGCTTAGCGTGATTTCCGATCTGGTAAAGTAAACACTTGGAGGATAAACGCGCGAAACACAGCTCTACTATATAGCCTCTCGGCAGGCCGCCCTGCATATATATATATATATATATATATATATATATATATATATATATATATATATATATATATATATATATATATATATATATATATATATATATATATATATATATATATATATATATATATATGTATGTATGTATATATATATGTATATATATATATATATATATATATATATATATATATATATATATATATATATATATATATATATATATATATATATATAAACCACACGCCAGCTTGACATGGACAGCAGAAGGCTTGCGTTCTTTGTTAGGACAGTTGATTTGGGGAATTCCAAGGTTTCTCGGGTGTGATTGCAGCTATGTTAGACTTCTGAGCTCACACAAGAATGAGCGCGGGCAAGAACACAGGATGGAAAGGACGACGCGGATTTCCCTCCTGTGTTCTTTTGCGCACTAAAACATTGCTAATTGTGCCGCCAGTGTGCCTAAGCATATATATTTTGGGCGTTCATCAGACATATCCCCATTGTTCGTGCATGCTCATCATCGTGTGTGTGCCTCTTCTTCTTCGGTTGTGGAAACTCGGCTGAACTGTGGTCTTTGCTCTTGGGCGTGGGCGCTTCGCCATGTCTTCGGGGCCTAATAAAGGTCGCATTAACTGCTACGTCACAATAAGTTCTTTGAGCTTATTAACGTTGAAGGAGTGCAAGCTCAGGCCGAATTGCTTCCTGGCTTGAAATAAGCGTTGTCTCTCTCTCCCTCTGGAGCAAACTTATTCGACAGACGCAAACAAAATACCAGAGCAGACAGAGTAGTTGGTTTTGTTGGAGTAGCGTTATTTTCTAGTGACTGTGCTCGTTTTATTTTAATTTTTCAACCACTGAGACCTGATTGGGATTTTTTTTTCGCAGATAATTCAAGCTTCGCTGTGGTGCATCTGCTTGTTCTGCGGCTTGTATTGCATGTTCATGAAGCTAGAATGGTACCGAAGCTCCGAACGAGCCTCAGAAACAAGACGCTTGTTTGTGGCATTTACTGACCGCATCCTCTGGTCCGTCTGCGTAGCCTGGTTCGTCTTCACTTGCGCCACTGACCGAGGAGGTAAGCCTATGTACATCTCTGGCAAAAGCCTGGTTATTCTTTAAGCTTGCTTTTACTTTCTTCCAGCGCTTTCTCAGACGTAGGTATAAGGTTTAGAAAAGCTTTTGCAAGACGTACGGAACCTAGAGCTATTTCACAGGTCATTAGTCGGCCTAAAATTCTTGGCTTCTTATGTGCTGATAACAATAAATACCAACGAATAATCAGAGGGATAATAAGCGAAACTGATTAGTTGGAATTCTTTTGCTTTCGAAGTAACGGAGAGAGTGAAATGTCCACGTAAAAATTAAAGAACTCAGAATGCATTGTCTGGCGGATGATTAAGGAAATGTTGTAATATTTATTCTTGTCTGAGGATAGGAAAGTAGGTCGTTTGGATCAAACTACTGAAACACAATTTAGGTTTTCGACTCGTTTTGTACAAACAAACAATTGTCAGCCTGGCTTTATTATAAATATTTTGGTCTAATCTCTAATGATAATTTGGGATCAAACATTCCCGCGATCCATGCCACAGGGGAATATAGAAATAGAGGCTTTTTTGTTACAGAAAGTAAGATAAACAAATTTTCTGATTTTGCTGTGCCAACTGTTTTTTCTTTTCCCCAAAACCATCGTAGGATTTGTCAACCGCTTCTTGTGCTGGAGTCCATTTGTGCCACTGAGTCGGTTGTCATTCGGCGTGTACCTCATACACTCACCCTTCTACATCCTGATGTACCACATCGCCAGGGAGCGCATCTTCTTTTCCCACTTCACGCTGGTAAGTGGCAGCAAAGCGTGCGCCTCAAATGAAGGCTTGGACGCATCAGAGCGCTCGTGCCTATAGCTGTGTCCAGAACCTGTAGTTATTCATAGAGACGTAGATTTTTAAAGCGAAAACTTTACTGGCCTAGTCGACCGAGTTTCGCCGTGAATCTCCGCTAGGTTTTGGAACGAAGAACGGCTACCGCGTGACTAGCCGCGGCCGCCGCTGCTCCGACCGCTGCTAGGATGACAAACACTGCCTCGCCAGCCGTGCCCACGTGATTAACCACGTGACACGCCACTCTCGCTGCCACGTCGGGTCAGCGGACGAGTGCTTCAGTTCAGCCGTGGTGCCAGGGTCGCGCGATGGAAGGAGGGAGCGAGGACACTATAGTCGGTGACAAGCTAAGAATAAAAAGTAAAGTGTACCACTATCCATGTGTGTGATGTGCGTCCAACTAGAGCTGCCCTTTGCTATGACGTAATGTTTAGGACGAACCAATAAAAAAATTCAACTGTTATTCTCACGTACACAGCACCATCCTCGCCGGTCGTCATTCGATGCTGTTGAAGTTTGTGATTTTGCCGCGTTTGACGTGCACCGAAGCGGCAGCAGCTCGGAGTGTTTTGCAACGCTTTATCGCGTTCCGTCGTTGCCGCAGCGTGAGGCAGCAACACGGCGGAAGCATGAAAATATAGGGCAATGCGGCTTCGTGGGAGGCGCTTTTATTTATTCTTAGGCTGTCACCGACTATAGTCCATCTGTGCCGAAGTTGCCTGCGCGGTCCGAGCGGCGAAAGCGTCAAGCTGCGTCGGACCATTTGGCGGATGTCGCTCGGCTTGTTAATGAGTTAAAGCGGAAACATGAGTACCAGCGCGCAAAGTGGCAGTCTGAAACGAGTGTTGAACGGGAACTTCGACGAGCTAAACGTCCGGAGGAGGATGCAGACAGACGATAGCGACGAGCTTTAGGGGCGGCAATGGACGCATCGCGTTCAACTTCGGCGACGGCTTCGTTCGGTTGGCAAACTGTGCTTCGGCTACGAGGGTAAACAAGCATCACCAAATGTAACAAGCTTTCGCTGGCATAACCGGGCCTAGCCGAGCTAAGACGCAGCCAATTTTTTTATTGTTCAGGCGAAAGCCTTAGATGCCTCAAAAACGCGAGAATTGACCAACGGGAGCGGCGTCCCGCGGTGGCTCTGGCGGCATCGGCGTCAACACAAGGGATGCAAACAATCGTCACGTGATGACATCACCATATAACACCACAGAAAACCAAAATTTGTGACGTCACAATGACGACGCTATGACGTTACATATGTGACGTCACATGAGGACGTCATCGCATGACATCGTCGCTTGGTCAAAGGTGGCCCGATCACGGAGGCAGAGCACGGAGGCGTATATAAAGCATGCAATACCTCCGATCCTGAACGTAGCGCAAAACCACGTTATGTGCAGAGAGATTTCTTAGGGGGCTGGGGCATCAGTACATCGACTGGGAAGACAAATAAGCAGATGAGGGATTTTGCCTTCGAGTCATCTTGCGTAAGGGACCCTGTGAGGTTTTTAGTTTAGTCCTTTCTTCTAGGTGCTGTCTCACTGCTTGGCTGCGTTATTCGGCCAAAGGAGACAGCATTTGCAATCCAAAACAGGTGCTCGCAATAAAAAGGCTTATTTTGAATTGATTTCAGACAAAACCTACGTGCGCGACGTTCACTGCTGCGGCAAGTGAAGTTGCTAACAATTTATAGATATAGTAATTTGCTTTGTCGCTTATTTGGGCTTTAGTTAAATAAACCTGAAATAAATTTGGGGGGACGGAGTTCACATGTCTAGCTTCCTTAGGGGACCTATAAATTACAGGTACCGGCTTTAGAGCAGCCCTTAATTCATTTTGAACGCTTGCGGGGGCGGCGGGAGCATGATTGTGCATGGCATGTTCAGTGTTGTTCTAGTCTTCGACTACCAGTTAAAATTCCGGGAAATCGACACAGATCGCAGTGTATCTTGTGAAAAAGGGTATATATTAACACCGAAAATTACTGCTACCTCCTTTTAACGCCGTTCTCTTTTGCGCAGATGTCATTTTGTCAACAAATGGGCTGTCGAATTTAGAAAGCCATTTTGTTCGTAATAACAGTGTCTGATTGCCTCAGTAGTGGAATATTAGGTGCACTGTAACGACTGACTGTCGTGTTTCCTTGTGAAGCGCAATAAGGAATGCGAAATGGTTTGTGAATGCAGCCTAAGGGGAAAAAAATGACTGGTTGCAGACGCAATGACACCTTGTTCTAACTCTCCGTTATGATTAACACTCAGGTGTCCCAGTGCTTCGCCGTCGTGGTGTGGAGCTACATCCTCAGCTACTTCCTCTTCATCGCCTGCGAAGGGCCAACGGGGCATCTGGAGAAGCTGGTCTTCATGCCCGTGCGGAGAAGTGAAGATTCGCGATCAGACGCCACTAAAAATGGCGTGCATCACAACGGCTTCAACGGCACCGCCAAAAGTATAACTGCCTGCAGTGACGAGCAGAGCAAATCCAACAAGTACATGAACGAAGATTCGCTAGAAGCTGGAATCGGCATCGCCGAAAACGGCAGCAACGAATGCTGTCGTTTATAGTGTAATCGGCAGGGTCGAGCATGCTTTCTTCTTCATTGTCTATGCAAGGCAACGCATTTTGCCGAGTCTTTCGTACACAGCCACCCTACCTCCACCTACCGGGCTGTCCCAAACCACCCTTGAAAAAGGGAAGTAGCAAAAAAAAAAAAAAAAAAAAAAAAAAAAAAAAAAAAAAAAAAAAAAACCACGTGCCTCCATGTCACAGAGTGCACGATGAACAGGCTTCAAGAGGTACGAATCTACTTCATTTTGTAAATAGCTTTTCACCGCGCTTACACCCATATCTGGAAAGTCGTGAAAAACGAAGAGGAAACCCTTTTGTCATTGGGATTGAGAGCCACAATACTCCACAGTGATTCCATTCACAATATACAGGCGTTATTTATCTGATGCGTATAGTGCTGCCTACATCAGCAGGGAAGAATGGTCGAGAGTTGTAGTGCCCTTCCGGTTCTGCTCACGATGGACGTGTTGTGGGGGTGCCATCAATTAGTGTACGCGCCATCATAGCAGCTAGACTTCTGCTATCTGCCTGTGGAACTGATATTTTCAATCGTTCTAACCACATTATTCACAGACGATGCATGTGATGAGGCTGTGCCCGCACCCCACACGCAGCCTGGGCGCAGTCGGTGCGTGCACTTGGTGTTCCCTGCTAAAACATAGCTGTTGTTTTACTGCTACTGAGTCGCGGAAACGTGACGTCAGAATCGGGAGCACTGGGATGCATTAGAAGTATTCAACTTTTCAGCGAGAATTCCAAAGAAAATTCCGGAAGGGAACAATTTCTTTCCTTATAAAGATTGTGTCACTCTCTGCCTCGAATAAATGACTGAATAAAAAAGAACGTGTACCTTTAGTCGATCGACACTGAGATAACATGTAACATGGGCGGCACAGACTACGATTGGAAGCCCCAGGCTCCCGTAAAGCTTACGAAGCAGCTGCGTGCAAATGATTGAAATGCAAGCTCGTTGTAAAAACGTTCACACTGGTTTCACATCATTCGGTCGCAATGTGAACTCATCTGATGTACATGTTTACCTCATCTCTGTGAATACTCAATACGAAAATAAACTATTTCGCCAGTTGTGGCGCTAAGTACGATTGCACGTTTGTTAAATAGTACACGTTGCAGAGTGTATGTCTTGGTACGATGGAACAAATCGCTCGAACACATACAAGCTTGCTTGCTTGCGGGTGGTGGACAGGTGAAAAACAATGGCGTACGCCACGTTCCTAAAGGAGCTTTTGAAACATATGCATGATCGCACTAAGATATCCACGGTAGCTCTCAATGCCAAGCTCGACCAAGGTGAGTACGCAAAACCTATCAGTATTAATATTATTGTAAAAAAATGAAAAAGAAGTTGGCCAGAGATTCACTTTCACAAAGAAACGCCATTCCCAGTATGGAGACGCGCAGTAAAGTAAGTCTATATCGCCGTATGCGTCTCCTTATGTAGCAGGAAAGTTCAATCGGCAAAATCATGTTATAGCGAGTGCATCCGATTTCATAAATCAGTCCATGATAAAAAATACTACAGCGCTAACACACAGGACGGAGGAAAGAAGTGACACACACGGCGCTGAACTTGCAACTGGTTCATTGGAAAAACATGTACATGGTTTTTTGAAAAACAAACAGGGCGACCACGCATGCTCAATGTCATAGATAATAGATTTATCAAACTGTAAGGCACAGCCTCGTGTAAGCTTCCTAGTCACTGCCGTTTTAACAGGTCCATTTCTTTTGGAGATAACGCCAGGGAAGGTTGGCTGACGCAATGGCTCCCTTTTCTAAATATGTGGAATGCCTCCGCCACTTCTCTTGTGTAGGTATCATTATGCACAAACAAGATTTCTGTATCAACAAAAAACGGCACACACTGACACTCAAAACAGTGCTTTGACAAGTTCGTTGAATTCTTTTCCAATGAATTCCTGCGCTCAAGAAGCCTCACATTAATGCACCGGCCTGTTTGCCCTATATATGTACGGCCGCAGGACAGAGGTATCTGGTACACAACAGCAACTTTACACGGAACAAACCTGCTCACATGTCTTATTTGACAGCCTGTGCTTCTTCCCAATGCATCTAGCTTCCTTTGAACTGCAGCCCCTACCTTGCCCACTTTATTAGGGGAAGAAAACAGTACATTAACGCCATACCTAGCCCCTACTTTCCGAAACTTGTGGGAAAGAGAATGCACGTAGGGCATTGCCGCTACGTTTCGATTACGATCACCCGCGTTGCTTCGTTGCTCTAGGTCGCGTTTTGAGGGTTTCAATGTTTTAAGTAATCTACCCGCACATCTACTGTTTTGAGTGTCAGTGTGTGCCGTTTTTTGTTGATACAGAAATCTTGTTTGTGCATAATGATCTATTATCTATGACATTGAGCATGCGTGCTCGCCATGTTTGTTTTTCAAAAAAACATGTACATGTTTTTCCAATGAACCAGTTGCAAGTTCAGCGCCGTGTGTGTCACTTCTTTCCTCCGTCCGGTGTGTTAGCGCTGTAGTATTTTTTATCATGGAACCTCACCAACTCGCCCAATCTGCCTGTCTTCTACAGTTCATAAATCAGGGCATGAAATGCAATGTACGATATCAGCTTGCGGGTTCAGTCACGTTCAATATGAGTGACAA
The DNA here is from genome assembly GCA_030522465.1 of Rhipicephalus appendiculatus. Classification (NCBI taxonomy): domain Eukaryota; kingdom Metazoa; phylum Arthropoda; class Arachnida; order Ixodida; family Ixodidae; genus Rhipicephalus; species Rhipicephalus appendiculatus. The sequence goes on from JALIZH010032972.1 coordinate 890,997, forward strand.
CATGGTTATCGTGGCTGAAAAGGCACCAATGCTCCACGGCCATGTACAAGCACTAAAAATGAAGCAATCGATGCCGCTTTTATGGAATATTCATTTACTAGTATTGAATAACCCATTTTCGTATCTCGGCATCGGTGCGCAGTCTCCGTGTCTTCGGAGTCACCGTGCGAGAGCTCAAATAGGGGATGGATGGATGGATGGATGCTATGAGCGTCCCCTTTATAACGAGGCGGTGACATGTCTGCCACCAGGCTCGGGAAAAAAAACAACAAAAAAAAAAACAAATAGTGCAAAAAAAAAAAACAACTTCCTTGTTTCATGTTGGCCTAATGCCTTATCTACATTGATTAAATCTATGTTATTATACCAAAAAATATAAATTCACGGTCCATCTCTCTGCCTCTCAAGGCAGACTGACCTTATTTTCCCCCCATAATTTATTTTTGTACTTTATCTCTACTTTTCTGCCACCAATACTCTAACCGTCTCTTACTTATTTCTATCGCGGACGTGTTCAGCTTTCCGTTGTCCCTAAAACCCAAGGCTTCATGTAGACTCGTGCCCACACGTATATCTGGGTGGATATCGCCACATTCAATCAGTACATGTTCCATCGTTTCCTTAGTTCCCCCCACAGCATGTACATTGTTCTTCTTCGTTACAGAATCTCGCTTTATAGCTACGCGTTCTAAGGCAGCCCGACCTTGCTTCAAACAGTAAAGCGCTTCCCCTTGAATTATCATAAAACCTCTCCCTCCTTATTTCGTTTTTTCCCTTTCGGTAGTCACTGAGAGCCGGCTTCTTTTCCATCGCTGTCATCCAATAAGTCCTCTCCGCCTCTCTGACTTTTCGCTTAATGCTCCTTGTTGCCATATCACCCGCACTGCTAGCCGTATATTTACTGGTGAGCCTCCAAGTTCTTTTTCTCCACTGCGTGTCAACGCTTTTTCTATACAAATACCTGAAAACCTTCTCTGCCCATCTACTCTCCTTCATTTTCCTCAGCCTCTCTTCGAATCTAATTTTGCTCTGAGCTTCCCTCACTTCAAAGCCTGTCCATCCCATATCACCCTTTACAGCCTCATTTGTCGTCTTCCCGTGAGCGCCCAACGCGAGGTGTCCCACCGTCCTTTGATTTACATCCATTCCTGATTGCACCTCTGACTTCATGCACACCACTGAGTTCCCAAATGTAAGCCCCGGAACCATCACACCCTTGCACAGCCCTCGAAGCACCTCGTACCTATTGTATCCCCATAAAGCTCTGTGCTTCATAGTTGCAGCATTCCTCTTTCCCTTTGCTACCGATGCTTTCTCTTGTACCTCCATATATCTATCCCCCCTCATTTACCCATACTCCGAGGTACTTGTACTCGCTTACCCTCGGTATTTCTTGGCCCTGTATTAAGACCGCATGGTCTTCATGATCATTGAATACCATCAATCCACATTTTGTTGCACTAAATCCTACTCCTAGAGCCTCGCCTTCCCTTCCGCATATATCTGACAGCCGCTGTATATCATCTTGACTGTCCGCAAATAAGACAATATCATCAGCATAAAATATACCTGGAAGCTTCTGCTCAACCATCATGCCGACCTGTTTGTGTGACAAATTAAATCCAATATTGCTACCTTCTAGCGCTTTTTCCATCCTCACCATGTAAAGCATGAATAACAGCGGGGACAAAGGACATCCCTGTCTCAGCCCCTTGCTAATTTCAACGCTGTCCTTGCTACTTATTCCTTCCCATTCTATACAAACTGTATTTTCTCGGTATATTCCCCTCAAAAGCTGTACACAGTCGTCACCCATGCCCACTTCCTTCAATATATCCCACAAAATTTCCTGATTAACGTTGTCATACGCCCCAGTGATAGCTAGATAAGCTACGTATAAGGGCCTGTTTTCTATTTTAGATATTTCTGTACACTGGGTAAGAACAAACAGATTATCGTCTAACCGCCGGTCGATTCGAAATCCATTCTGAAGTTCTCCCAAAATATCATTTTGTTTTACCCACGCTTCTATTTTTAATTTTACTGCCTGCATCGCCAACCTGTATAGCACCGATGTAATGGTTAGCGGTCTATACGAGCGAATGTCATCCTTTTCTCCGCTGCCTTTATAGATTAGGTTCATTCTACTTTTTCGCCAACTGTCTGGTATTTCCTTCTCCTGTAAGCACTTTTCTACGGCTTTCAGCAGTGCTTCTTTAGTGCTATGTCCAAGTTCGTTAATGAGGCTGACGGGAACCCCATCCAAGCCCAGAGTAGTGCGCTTAGGAATTTTTCCTTCGGCTTTCTTCCAATTGAAATTCTCTAGTACTACATCTTCGTCGGTTGCACTCCTTTGCGTACTTTTACTCACCGGGGGAATCCCCTGGGCGACCTTTTTAAACGAATCGGATGTTGTCTTTCGGATGTAACCTAGCGCTTCATACCCTTCCAATTGATTTCCTCCTTCATCTACCATATGTTGTTGCATTGTGACAGACTTCCTACCTAGCGCTTTTAGGTGGCTCCAAAATATCCTAGGCGCTGCCTTCTTCTTTTCGCGAATCTCTGTCATCCAGCATTCACTTCCACCTTTAATTTTTACCTAGACTAATTTCTGCAGAATGCATTTTTCTCTAAATATATTTCCCATATTTGGTTGACTTCGTCCTGTGGTCGCTTCTCCTTTTTTGCCTGTATGTGCTCCCGTGATGCCTCACGTCGCTTCTCGATCGCTTCCCGGATTTCTTTGTGCCACCAACTTTTTGGCTTTCTCAATTTCCTTTCCAACAAATCGTTTTCTTCTCTTTTTCCATTTCTTTCGTGATTACATGTAGCAGCTCACTGTACTTCCAGTCTTTGCCTGGTAGTTCGTCTACTTTTTCCTCGACTCTTGCGGCTATATATGTGATTTGTTTGTCATTTAGATACGAGCTGCCAAACTTTGATTCTATGTTCTTATTTTCAGTTTTATATCCCATTTGTAATATTATGCGTTTATGATCACTACCCAAGCTGTTAATGCCTTCCTCGTATATTCTAATCTCTCTAAGTTTGTCATATATTCCTTCTGTCATGAGACAATAATCAATGCTCGATTGGCTGTTTCCGACTTCCCACGTGATCTGCCCCTCACACTTAGGCCCCACGTTAACTATCTCAAGACTATGTTGCTCGCAGATATCTAGCAATAACTTGCCACTGGTGTCTGAATATCCGTCAAGGTCATGAATGTGAGCGTTCATGTCCCCTAGAAGGATTATTTCGGCATCATGACCAAATTCTTTAATATCGGTGCTTATGCATTTCACTATCTCCAGATTCTTTTCTCTGCAGTTATTCCCCGTCCACAAGTAAGCTACACCTAGCCACGTTTTCTTTCCACCTACTGTGCCCGAAACCCATAGGTGATCTGAACCCGTTTGTTTCACTCTATCCCATTTTGTTCTGCTATGAATTAGCATTCCAACACCCTCACCTCTCCTTTCTGATGTGATCCTGTTACATCCTTCCCAAATATAATTGTCAATATGCGGTGGCTTTTCCAAGTCTCTAAGGTGTGTTTCTGTAACCGCATAAACACCTATCTGTTCCTTGTTTAACTGTCCCTCAATCTCTAACCATTTTGCCTTTTTTTCTGCCACCCTGCATGTTAATGTAACTAATTGCAACACGCGCCTTCTCTCTTTTTTTACCTTTTCTCTGGTTTTTCGCTATGCTACCTGTCAAAGAGTCCCCCCTGGTTGTTTTCCTCATTACAAGCTACCCTGGGCACCGAAGGGACCGCGTGCCCCCCAAAAAAGCTACTGCGCGTCCTGCAAGTCGCCAACCCACCTCATGACCAAGCCTCCTATCGAAGTGTATTCCGTCTCTTCGAAAACCACCCCACCTGTGCACCTCTCTGTTTACATCCACTACCTCGATGCCCTTTCTCTCGACTCATCTGCCATATCCCTTTGTTTGCGTCGACAACCGCTCTTTGCAGGTTGCCGTCACGCACCGGTACCTCCGGTATTGTGCATACCACTATCTGCACCTGAGGTGAAATGGCGCGCATATCATCGACCTCTTCCGCCAATGTGGTCGCTAGTTCGGCTGATTCTTCATTCAAGACGTCGTTTAGACCTCCCGCGATTATCACGAGGTTACGTCCATTAGCCTTAGTTGCGAGTTTTGCGCTAGCTTGTCTCATCACTGATCCCAGCCTAGGTCCCGGGAACTTCCCTATTAAAACTCGTTTGTAACCTCTCACCCTTTCCTTGACTGCTTCTGCGCATCTAACTAAATTCGAGTCCCCGGCGAATATCACGTGCTCCGACTTTTCTGCTAGACTGTCCCGCACCTGGCCACTGCCTCGGTTACTAGCGCGTGTCACTGCAGCTGTTTTGTCCCCTCCCCTTCCCAACACTACTTCGCGGAAGCTGGGTCCTGTGACCCTTGCACCTGTCTTTTCCAAACCTGTTTCCCCCCTTCGCGTCTACCACTGTGGGGGTCAATGCCCCGCTGTTCCCGCTGTCGCTTGCTTCCTTGTTCACCATGACTGCCTTTGCTAACCCTTCCTCCACTGACTTAAGCCTTTCCCCCCATAGCCATCGTTTTTTCCCGCTCTGTCGCCAACGCATTCTCCAGCTCGGCGATTCTTACCATGAGCTCATTTTGGGCAGCCATCATTATTTCCATTTTCGCCTCTAACTCGCATTGCTTACACTTGGCGTCAGCTGCCTCTGTCTTCTCATTCGCAAAAACCTCTATTTTCCATCCCATTCCACACCCTGAACACTTTACGGTCTTTTTGACCATGGCTAGATCGTTCACACGGCGGATTAGATACACTTAAAGCCAAATGGTCTCACAAAACTCCGCAAGTATGCTACACTTCAAAGCACATGTGTACCTTTCAGCCACGTGGTGGCCGAACAAACAAATAATAAAAAAAAACCCCAAGCGACTGTCACAAAAGAAACAGTTGTAAACCCTATTAAGCTTCAATCTAGTGGCTTATGTACTCATATAACTAAAAAAAAACAAGCTCGAATCATGCAAAAAAAAAAAACTTATCTGACGCTGTCATTCCGGAGCCCACGAAAAACACGTCCATCCTCTAGCAAACCAGACGGCAAACTGTGCAGAGACATCTGTCGACAAGCCCATAAGCTCAGTTCGCCACGTATTGTTCGGCGTGAAAACGAAACCAGTCACGTATATCGCAGCCTTTGAGGTGCTAGCTGCTGGTTGTTTATCTTCGTTCTGCGATGACTTCACAATGCTTCGTGCACTGTTCAGGCAACGACGAAGCCCTCACAATGCCGGGAACAAGGCAACACTAATTTTATTCGAATTTATCACAACCTTAACGAAGAGAAAGAGAGTACCGACGCGAACTTGCTTCGTCAACAAGATCGGCGGTGTTCTTTGTTTAGTAAATGACCGGCGAGCGCAGAAGCGCTCTTCAAACTCGGTTCTTATTTCTCCGTGCAATTCAGTTGCTCGCCTGCAACATAGGATAGACTTGCAGAACAATGTTACGATACATGCGTTTTGAAACAGACGGTTTACGTCGCACACGTGCAAGAAAGCTTGATTTAGCAACATTAGCTTGCCGCTGTTGTATACCGAAGAAAGCAATGATTTACGTATATAAACGTGGGTAAGCAGTGCCACAGACGCTGCTGCACGCGTCCGAAGAGAATCAGTGCCGCCACACGAGACTCCACAGGCGCAAAAATCCCAATAGGCCTCTCATTGCAAGCTTCGCAAGGCTGTGTGCAACGATGTAGATTGTCCACATGCCGCGTCTGCCGTTCGCTTTACACCCCCTTATCCCTTCCTTTTATTTTTTATTTATTTATTTATTTATTTATTTATTTATTTATTTATTTGCTTTCTACGGGCAGCGTGCGGTGCGAACATGGGGCTAAGAGTTCCGGAGCCGTGCAGTAGATGGAGCTGTTTGTTCGGTAGACCATCGCACTCATCTTTCCGCTGATCGTGGGCCCTCGTTTGCTGTTCGCTATGGCGAACGATAAGCAACGCTGCCGTGGGATGCGAAAGCAAAGAGCGCGATATTTTAAAAAGCTATGTCAATGAACACACACGTATAGCTTTCAAGAAAATCTCAACGACAATACTAAATTCACGCGATACATTGCGACCAAAACACATTTAAAGGACCAGTGTGCAGTAAAAGAGCATTACTCGGGCCCCTCTCTAAGTTGCGTCGCTGGCGCCAACGTTTCGACAAGTGCTCTTTTCTTCATCAAGACAGCAACTGCCTACCTTAGCAGACGTATGTGTATACTTCGCACACTGCCCCCAACCAAAACAGAAAAGAAGGAGAGGGCAAGCTCGGGAGAGCAAAGCACCTTGCGTACAGCAAGCTCTAGCATCAGTGTACAGCATCAGTGTACAGCAAGCAAATTTCAGCGTACAGCAAGCTCTAGCATCAGTGACAGTTTGAACGAACACTAACAAGAACTCTCGAGCAATAGCTTTTATCTATCTATCTATCTATCTATCTATCTATCTATCTATCTATCTATCTATCTATCTATCTATCTATCTATCTATCTATCTATCTATCTATCTATCTATCTATCTATCTATCTATCTATCTATCTATCTATCTATCTATCTATCTAGCAGCCTACGTCATGACCCTCTCGTGGTCACCTCATTGACTTAGTGTTGACCAAAATTGGCATAGGAGGGTACGATGGTAATGACGAACCATGACAGTTTGGTCATGACATGAATAACTCGTAAATGCCGGCGCGTATATCATGACACCCTTTCCACCAGTCACGTGTGACACATAAGCGTATACCACGGGCCGCCGAACACGGGTATACATATATGCGCCATAGGTGATCCACAGCCTTTAGCTACCAAGAAACGGCGAGAACAAACATTGGTGATTTAATCAGGAGAGCGTCAAGAAAATGCGGCATCAGCCGCGTTGACCGGCCGAAGGCAAAGAATAAAATTAAGACAGCTTCGCCCTAGTATTGTGCAGCGCGAAGGAAGTGCGGAGCTGGGCAGCCTTCTTTGTTCCTCGGTTCTTTTTTTTTTTCTTGTCCCCGTTTTTCTGTGTTTTCCGGCCTTTATTTCTATTTATTTCTATTTTTCTTCCTATTTCTTTTCTTTCTATTTCTCTCTTTCTATTTTTTCGCTTGCTTCCTCTTTCAGTTTTGATACTTGGTTTGTGTTGTGTTTGCCTAGTCATAGTACTGTCCATAGTAGTTATGTCCGCACTTCATATCATCATCAAGGTGCTCGAAGAACAAGAGGAAAAAGACCTCTCTGGCGCGAGCGCGTGCTCAATATGCTACAGTTGGCTATGCTATATGTAGTTTTGCCTGCGTTAAATCATCATCAAGGCGATGGAAAAACAAGAGGAAGAAGAATTGCGTTAAAATCATCATCAAGACGCTATAGAAGAACAAGGGGAAGAAGAAATTTCTTGGCGCGAGCGCGCGCTCAATATGCTACAGCTGGCTACGCTATATATGTGGTTTTGCCTGCGTTACGCCCAGCGACGACGACAGCATACGTCAGCCTAGCCCCCTAAAGTGCTCCGCACTTAAAATATGCAGCATTGACGGCTCCTCGCTGACTGCTTCGCATGAAACCGATTCCCACAATGCGTCGGATCTGCAGACTTTGCTTTTTAAACTTTTGAGCTGATTGCCCGGATGTGTCGTTTCGTTTCGTTCTCGCAACGGGGCTCGGATGATCACGTTTTATTCCCGAATGTGAACTTTTAAGTGCTCGGATAATGGCGGTGGCTTTTGGCTCAAGGTCACTTTCATGCTTAAAATTAGCATTTCATGCTTAAAAATTACGCGTTACAGCAGAACGCGAGGAGTCGTACAACCACTGATTCCAAGTTACCCGTAGCACGTGCGGACTAGCGGATCCGGAGCTATATGGGCTATACCATATTGCCGCGTCCATAGTTCGATCTAGCTGTGCGCTAGCGACGACGAGGAAGACCACGGATCTGCTCGAGAGGCACGGCACAAAAGAGTTCTGAGTTTGTACGGCTCTGAGCCATACAAACAGGCCATCATCATCATCATCATCATCATCATCTCTCTCCTTGAGTGTGTCTCCGAGTACGACACGCCGTACTTCTCTGAATAAAGCCCCTGTGTTTTATAACCCACGGCAATATGTACACTATGGCGCATCACACATTTGTCTCAACATATTTAAAATATAAAATAAACAGGAAGGAAAAAATTTGGTGGACGGTCAGCATTTGCCAAAAATGTCAAGGCAAAGGCCCACTCAGAATTTTTATTTATCTACTGTTGAAATTTCTGCTTATGTACTAAATTTTATGATGAGCTCTTTGCCGATGTGCTGCTGAAGTGTATGTTCAACTTGGTGCTAATGTCCTGTCCAAATTTTTGGCGGCATTTTAGTGAGACGTAGTATTTCAGTTAGGTTACACGTTATGTTAGGCTTCTGAAGAACATTCCGTTGGTGATTATATACATTCTGATGACATTTATTAACTTGTTATATTAATGTTTGCAGAACTTTCAAGTATCGTTTATTTACCTCCTGCCACAGTCGTGCGGAACCGATGCTGTACTACGATCACGTGCATAAAATAGTTAAGTTCTATTTAGATGAAAGTTAAGGAACTCCAGGTGGTCAATTTATGCCGCAACACTCAACTACGCCGTGTCCCGTAATCATATCGTGGGTTCACCCATTATGAAAATGACTTCTCATTTTACATTGACAGTATATAGTCGAATTAATAACTTTTGTTATTATCAATGATTCCGCAATACTCATTGACATGCAACAACATTTCTGATGAAATGATCGCAATAAAAATTCTATTCACTCATATTTATCAGAATTCTGTTCAGGAAATATTTCGTATACATTTCTGTCGAACACTTCGCAATAAAATGTCATTGTTTCGTTTTTAGTGAAATACCACTGAGGAAATATTTCGTCAACAATATTTGTGGAGAGCAATGTGAAATAAAAAATTCGTTCACTCAGTTTTATAGAAATAACATTGAGGATATATTTCGGGAGGCATATTTTTATTGAGCGGTTTGCGACAAAAACGTCATTGACTAAGTTATGGCAAAATACTAAAGCTGTGCAAGTATTCGAAAATTTCGAATGACGAATTAAATAGCGTTTTATTTGATTCGGCGCTCGAATCGAGTTGCGCATATTCAAAAACCAAATATATTTCGAATGCTTTTTGAATAATTGATACCGACGGGAAGACCTTAAAAGAACAGAGCGTTAGAACAATGCGGGGTTATTTTTGTTGTTTTTACGGTACTATCAAGGCTATAGCATTAACCTGATGAAGGCGTTTTTGCTTAAAAGCCCTGTGTCGCCTAATCAAATGTCTAATCCACTATCATCATCATGAGATTCATAATGATTTTGATCAATGAAACATTGTTTCATTTAGATGTCTCAAGCAGTTTTAATTAAAAGGTGATGGCGAATTTTGACCTTGAATACTGATGTAGGTGCCGTAGCTCAACCTACAGTTACTAAATATCTCGAAGGCTCTAGCCGCTGCTGTATTCGAGCTTACCTCAATTTACATAATTGCGGCGTTTTTTGTCAGTTAATAGCAATCGCAATGTTCCTTTGTTCAGGTTAGTGCACATTTGCTTCAAATAAATTGGTCTGGAAATCAAGGGCTGTTCTGCAAATGGTTGTCGTACTATTCGAAAATTATTCTAATGATATTGGATTTTTATTCGTATCCGATTTGGTGTCATCTCTAGTCGATTAGCATTCTATTCGGTTCTAAAATTCACTATTCGCACAACGCTTCTAAATAGAACTGAGGAATTACAAACTGCTTATGATACTATCCCGCAACACACCGTAGCCCAAGCCCCACAACACCTGCTAAGCCACATTTGTTTCACTAGTGCCATCAATGCCTCATCAATGTAAATGTTGTATGTAACGTCGTCTCTCTCTCTCCCTTGCTCTCTCTCTCTCTCACACACACACACACACACACACACACACACACACACACACACACACACACACACACACACACACACACACACACACACACACACACACACACACACACACACACGCACGCACGCACGCACGCACGCACGCACGCACGCACGCACAAACACACACACACACACACACACACACACACACACACACACACACACACACACACACACACACACACACACACACGCACACGCACGCACATATTGACCTGCTGCGGCCGAGATGTTCACCAGCAGTAAAACATGCGACATTTTTAGGTGGGCCCTTTCATTTCTTTCTCCAACCACATGTGCACCGGACCTACAGAACTTCCTCCGACTCTTACTAACATTTTAACCCCCCCCCCGCCCTTTTTTTTTTTTGTAAACGTTCTTCTTGGTTCTCTCTTCTCGACCGATCCTTTCTACTTAAACATTTATCACCCGCTACAATGGAACAATAAGAAAATCCAGCAGATCCCACGCTTTCTGGGAATCAATTTCATGCGAAGCAGTCCCCGAGTAGAAACCTATGCCAGATTTCTCGCTTTGAGCCATGAATTACGGGTGTGGATCGACACCCATCGGTCGGCAAAAATACTGGAACTCACTCAGACTCACTCAAGAAATATTTTTGCTCTGAGAGCTCACTCGGACTCAGACTCACCAAAATTTTCCTCAGCCGGACTCACTCAGACTCCGACTCACTGAATTTTTTCTCAACTATACTCACTCGGACTCAAACTCACCAAAATTTTCCTCAGCCGGACTCACTCAGACTCCGACTCACGCCTTGAACCAAGTCTGAGCGAGCCTGAGTGAGTTGACTCATGAGTCCGCTGGCGTAAAATTAGCTTTTCCGATCATGGTGTAAATGCTCTTTAACGCCAATATCTCACATAGTCGGTTCTCTACGATATGCCTTTGGATCATGTACCTTGAAATACAAGGTACCAGTGGTTGCAATCCAGTAAAAACGTTTTATGAAATATGCGACTCACACCAGCTACTTCTGTCAAGAACGTCACGTGTAAGAGTTTTCTGGAGGAGGTCACGGCATCGCCCCCCGCCCTCCCCCTAACTCACGCATCTGATAAATAAACATTGAGGTGGCGCATGAACGCTACTGCTTTGAGGCATGTGTGAATAGATTTGAGTATAAACCTAAGGCTGGTAGTAATGCCCATAGGTGAGTAGATATCATAAATATCATATCTATAGATCATATCTATCAATCCTATCTATCTATATCATATCTATCTATCATAAATAAATGAAGTAGAAATGACAACCTTATTACCGCTCATATTATTGATATACTATGATATCAGAAGTCATCACTGCTTCATCCAATCGATTGTTGTATATAAATAACACTTAAAGAGTGCCTCTTGCCTAAGAAGGAAAATAATATCTACTCAGATATTCTGAGTTGCCTTACGCGCGTGCGCTGTACTTCGCGATGTACACGCAAACAGCCCACGTCCCACTTCAAAATATTAGGGCTCTTTAACAAAAATAAATAAATAAATAAAATTCCGCTATTAACCTGATTGTTTTTAAGCACGTAATTGATGTCAAAAACAAATTACTGTTTACCATGAAATCATTGAAAATAGTCGAATGTTGTCGTAATTGATGAAAAATAATCGAATGCTTTGTTTCCAGCGCTATTTTAACAGGTGCGCACGCACGCACACAGGCACGCACGCACGCATGCAGGCACACCCCGTAAACATAACGCGATGATGTTGCTATTTTGTGGTATTATCTGTAGCAGGGGTCTCAAACACGCGGCCGGCGGCCCGCACATGACAGTCATCGTTTTATATTTTTTATGACTTTGTATAGCTGTTGGTGACATTACTAGATGGGGCTCGCATTATATTCTCGCCTATCGTAAATAATAACGCCTTGTTCGAGTAAGATACACAGACGTGGTTGGTCTTAAGCATTTTTTTTTTCGTGAGGCACCCCATGCGGTTACCATTTGCTGAAACATCATCGCGGAACAAGAACTCTACACTTGAGTCCAGATTTTTGTCATTGTGGAGATCGGTATCGATATGTTTCTAGACAGTCACGTCAAATACATGTCAGAAATGATCCATATATGAGATATGGGAAAGGCCTTCTTACAACGTTAGGTTTCGTTTTGTTAAAGCTCACCCCCCCCCCCCCCCCCCCCCGATTTCCTACTTTTTGCTGTCCCGGCCCTCTGCGGGACTAAATTCGCGATTGCGGCCCGCTACCTGATGTGAGTTTGAGACCACTGATCTATAGCATTTCACAAATTATTCACAAATCTTCCCAAACAGTGAAATTTTGATCCGCCATCTTATCCTGGCTTCTGTTTCAAACTATCAGCGGCAACACTACTAGCTCGCTACCAGCTGAGATCATAGCTCGGCACACTCACTCATGAGTGCACTCAACTCACACTCACTCACACTCATTTGAACGTGGTGAGTTGAGTATGAGTGAGTACTCATGAGTGTGAGTGGACGTGAGTGTGAACGTGAGTGAGAACTCATGAGTGTGAGTGGTCGTGAGTGTGAACGTGAGTGAGCACTCACGAGTATGAGTAGGCGTGAGTATGAACGCGAGTGAGCACTGATGAGTGTGAGTGGGCGTGAGTGTGAACGTGAGTGAGCGTGCACTCATGAGCGTGAGTGGACGTGAGTGCGTACGTGAGTACTCATGAGAGTGAGTGGACGTGAGTGTGACGTGAGTGAGAACTCAGGGTGAGTACGCGTGAGTATGAACGTGAGTACTGATGAGTGTGAATAGTATAAACGTGAATAGTCGTGAGTATGAACGTGTGTGAACTCATGAGCGTGAGTAGGTATGCCGCACAGAGAAACACGGCGAAAATAGCTCGGCACACTCACTCATGAGTGCACTCAACTCACACTCACTCACACTCATTTGAACGTGGTGAGTTGAATATGAGTGAGTACTCATGAGTGTGAGCGGACGTGAGTGTGAACGTGAGTGAGCGCCTAAGAGTGTGAGTAGGCGTGAGTATGAACGTAAGTGAGTGCCTACGAGTGGGAGTAGTCGTGAATGTGAACGTGAGTGAGTACTCATGAGTGTGAGTGGAGGTGAGTGTGAACGTGAGTGAGTACTCATGAGCGTGAGTGGACGTGAGTGTGAACGTGAGTGAGTGCGAAGGCTGACAAAATTGTGGTGAGTGAGTTTGAGTGAGTACTCCCTTAAAGTGCCGACCTATGGTTGAGATATACGTTAGCACGTAAGATCTCGTGCTGCTACGCTCGAGGACGCGGGTCTGACTCCCAGCCACAGCGGCCGTATTTAGATGGGGCAAAATGCAAAGAACACCTGTGTGCCTAAATCTGGGTGACAACTAAGGAACCCCAGGTGGTCGAGATTACACCGGAGTCCTCCGGTATGGCGTAACTCATAATCATACCATGGTTTCGCTCGTAAAACATCACTGACAAAATGCCCGGAAGAGCCAATGAAACGCTGAAGTATTGATTTATATATCAAGCCATTGCCGCACCGGCACAGCCAGCCAAGATTTCGTTAAGTGATGACACGGGGTAATGCATTCAAAGCGTCTGGGTTGGCCTCTTCTAAAATCGGTAATTAGGAATCTGCATGTGGCCCGAGTGTGCTGGCTTTCTTCTCCAGCGCCATTAATGCTCAGGCGCACGAGTCTGCGTTGCCAACAGTTAAGACTTCGCGCCTATTAAAACATTTGCTGGGATGTAGATGGTTTTGGAAAAGAGCGTAATTGATTACAGTCAGCGTTACCAAGTAAACAAAGTAACAGTTCCATCAAACACCGCTGGGAAATCACATAATTAAAAATCATAATTTAGATGTGAAGTTTTTACGCACGTGTCTCTTCTTCAAAGCCAAATTTAAGCTTGGACTGGTTGCTCATCGCCTCAAGAAGTACTACCTGCCTTGAAGAAGAGTCAGTATTTGCGGAAACCGCCTTTGAGACTGCTCAAGCACAACGTAACTGCCAATAAAACTGCCAAGACAAAAGCATTTAGAAATGCTAATCAGCTGTTCAGACGCCAGAAAACGAGAAGGCTTACTGGGCCGTAATATTTTCCTCTGCACATTCATGTATCCTATGCTGACCAAATGCAGCTTATGCTAGTCTACACGCCGGGGCGGCTCGCCGGTTATCGTGTGGCGCTGCTAAGCACGAGGGCGCGGGTTGGATTTCCGGCAGTGGAATGAAATGCAGAGACACGCGTATGTACTTCGATTCTCAAGGACGTCAAGCAATTCCGTGTGGTCGAAATTAATGCGGATCTTCGTACGACGTCGTGCCTTATGAGCTAAAAGTGGCACTGGATATGTAAAAGCCCTTATAATTTATTTATTTTATGCTAGTCACAACATTGCGTGCCTCCGCAACCTTCATTCTTTGTATTTAACGTCAGAAGTGTTGACGCGCGTCCTACATTTAAGTGTCATCAAGCGCGCGCGAATTCGCCCGTATCCCAACCAAGCCAGAGGCAACGAAAGCGCTTGGCATGCTAATGGACCACTCATTATTCACTGCTTATCTTGCCTCCTGCTTGCGTCAGGGCGAAGCGCTGTCGCAACTGCAAGTATATCGAGTGCTGTTGCCGGTGAAACTTGTCAAGTATTGGCTACCATATCTGAGAAGAGCGCGGGCATTGAGCTGTGAAAAACTTAGACTCAGGCGATAGGTCAATCCTGCTTCGCAAAGCTGCATTTCACGTTGAACTTTGAACTAGGTTGCTTGTACAGTAAAAAGGCTGAGTATATTAACTCGGAACAGTAGCGCAAAAAATACACAAGAGATGACAGAGCAGACGGGACACAGCGCTGTGTCCCGTCTGCTCTGTCATCTCTTGTGTATTTTTTGCGCTACTGTTCCGAGTTATGCACTACCACCTAGCCCACCAGTCTGTAGCCTACATTTAAACTTCAGTATATTAAACGCGAAGCATTTCTTTGAGGACTGCTGGCACTTAAAGCGTTTCTTTCTATCTATCTATCTATCTATCTATCTATCTATCTATCTATCTATCTATCTATCTATCTATCTATCTATCTATCTATCTATCTATCTATCTATCTATCTATCTATCTATCTATCTATCTATCTATCTATCTATCTATCTATCTATCTATCTGGTCGCCTACGTCTGCGTTCTCTCGTGATCGCCTCTTTAACTTGGTGTAGACCAAAATTGGCATGGAAGGCTAAGAGAGTTTGGGTGAATACGACTGTCTTGTCAATATGAATAACGTGAAAATCCTGTCGCGTACGTCGCCAAACCCTTTCGTCCACACACGTGTGGCTCACACCCACATACCACGGCCGCGGTACGCGGGTATGCGCCACACGATATTGTCAGTTCATATCTACCCCTGAACGGCGAGGACAGACGTAAGTAACTTAAATGTGAGAGCTTTAAGAGAATCTGGTATCGGCAGCGTAGACCTGAGGAATGCAAAGATAAAGAATCAGGATCTCAGCAGGAACTGAACCCGAGCATTCTGCGTCGCGATCAGCAATTCTACCACAGAGTCATGCCAAGTCTTGAAACTACTTTGGAAAAAAAAAAACTTCCCCATCTCCCGCTAAAGGGAGCCATGTGTGGATGCGAAGCAGCGGGGAGATATTAGCTTGAGCGGGAGGAACGTCGCCGCTCTCATTTCACGGCAGCTGTCCGGGTGCTCATCGCGGCGCTGCACAGGAGAGAGAATGAGGCGCGCGCGCTCCGCCATTTTCATACGGCGGAACTACCGTGGCGCCCCCCAGCGGAGTATGCAGCTGTCTCACCACCTGTCGTGCCCGCCGCTGCGTAGAGGATTCCTAGAGGAAAGGACGGGGGGGGATCGCAGGAGAGGAGAGAGAGGGGACGTGCATGCGCTGTGGGGGGTGGGGACGCGGGAGCAGCTCCGTAGAGTAGAGGATTCCTGGAGGAGAGAGGGGGGAGGATGCGCTGTGGGCGCCGCTCCGTAGAGTAGAAGATTCCTAGAGGAGAGAAAGGGGGTGAGCGTAGGAGAGAGAGGGGGGAGGGAACGCGCATGCGCTGTGGGACGCGGGAAGGAGGGATGGACTAAGCCCCCCTCCAAACACATGCAAGCAAGATTAAGGAATGGGGTCAACCTGGGCGACAGACACCACCTGCCTAGCCATTTCTAGGCAGCCTCTCTGTGCTCTCGGCCATGACTCAAGGAATGGGGTCAACCTGGGCGACAGACACCACCTGCCTAGCCATTGCTAAGCAGCCTGTCTGTGCTCTCGGCCATGACTCTGATGACTGTGATAGGGTTGACGGCCTTCATATTACTACAGTGTTCTGGTTCGCATAATGGGTGCTTCCCTACTTCATGAAAGTGGCCGGACGCGGGACTCGGGACTCGGGACGCGGGACGCGGGACGGGGGGACGCCGGACGGACATAGCCCCGAGCATAAGATGCTTCGCATCTAAAACAACATGCAGGCGTAAGGTCGGAGCAACTTCAGTTGTGGTTGTTCTTCTGGCTGTCTAATTTTATAACAAAGCAATAAGCATTACATACGTAAACCTGCGACACAGACGTCATGCCGAGTTAACGTCAATTGTGGTTCCAATGCTGACTCCACTTCTAGAGCAGTCTAATAAACATTACATTCGTATTCGTATGATTCAGCAGGCTATATTCAAGCGTTGCTTGTCCCCGGGGGAATACGCTAACGATAGTTGCGTGTTATATTGACATCGTCACACCACAAAGTATGCTTTGTTTCGATAAGACTGACGTCTGTGTTCTAACGTGAGTGCTGACGTTATGTCAGACCATAAGTTATTCATTGTAGTCACCAGCAGACGCCAGTGAAGCCGCCAGTGCAGAACTTCCCCACGGTCGCCCGCTTAATCGCCCGATGCCTCCGAATGTACGGGTAACCCTTGTCCCTGCAACGGCTCTGTGTCGTTTCGCGCGGCAGAGAGCCCTGTCACTGCGTCGGACTGGAACCAACCGTACGAGGCCTTTGGAGCCCAGCTGGCAACACTGCTTCTGTCCATGGAAACCACGGTGACACAGCGGTTCTCGGCCTCGGCCTCGGCTAACCGCCTCGCGAACCTCACTGCCCGCGTTGCTACATTCGAGTCGCCTTCCGCTGCTGCGCTACGACCTACGCCACCAGCTGAACAGATGCTTTCAAAACTACATACGTGTGTGTGTGTGTGTGTGTGTGTGTGTGTGTGTGTGTGTGTGTGTGTGTGTGTGTGTGTGTGTGTGTGTGTGTGTGTGTTTGTGCGCGCGGGCTCAGCCCACAGAGGAAAGGAGTTCAGAGGAAACTTTTTCCGAAGCGCAGGACTGGGTTTGGAAAGTGCGATCCCCTCGCTCCGCGGCGCGATGCGTTGAGCCACTAGGCAACTACGCATACATACTCCAGCATACTAACGACGGGCTATTGGAGCGCAGCTCTCATGCGCCCGTTCCTGCGTTGAGCGGCGCCCTGCATTGGGCGGCGTTCCTGTGTTGAGCGCAGCGGAGGATGAAAGACGGTGATAGTGGCGATAGCAAGGAGAGTGCGAGGAGGAGGGAACAACAGTGGCCAGACGACATGTTCCGCGTGATAGAGTTAATATGTTCCGCATAGCCCATCCATGGCGGCGTGGCGCCACAGTCGTGCGCGCCGTCGTGCGTGGGCTGTTGCGGAACAAACACAAACCCACGTACTGCCTTCCGCGGTCTCCTGGTGAGCGAAGCGGTCGCGCTACGCTCCGTCTGCGGCGGTTGATGTGAAATGAGCTGCACGAAGTTGCACGCTCCAGTCACGCTACTCACGGCATTCGCTTCTTAATGTAAACGGTGTTCTCTTCTTAACGTAAACTGCCGCTGCTGCTGAACGAACTGTGCGAGCAGAGGCTCAACGCCGCTGGCGCCAAATTCCAGGTGCACGCCACAGAACCAGAAAGATCTGCCTCAACTTATCGCAAAGTGAAAATACCTGAATATCTACGCTTAGAATTCGCATTACGCAGTATCGTAATCGTCGGTGAAGTTTTTTATATGTACCATTTACCGTAGGTGGTAGCCCATCTCGGAGGTGCTTGATATTGGCATATTGGCAGATGCTCGTTCAATATCACGCGCGAGATGGCGCAAAAGGTCAAAAGGCGCGCTAGGGGCGTCGCCCCGCCCGTCTTTCGCCGCAGTGGGGCTGTGCGCCTCCGGCTTCGAACTTGACCTACAGGCTGTGGCCGCCTGTACTCGCGTTGTGAACCGGTGTGCGCCTGTGCTCGCGCTGTGACAGCACGAAATGTTCTACGTGTTGTGCTGTCACCGCAAAGTTTGCTTTGAAGCCGATAAAGCGCTCAAAGGTCACTTCGTAAGGTATATGGCTCTGAGTTGTGCGCTAAAGGGCTTCGCTGGTCATCCATCTTGGCAGAGGGCAATGGGTCAAAACTGTTTATCTGTGTGCGTTTATTCCACTTCGCCGTCGCCGTTATTTCTGTACACCTTCTTTCGCAGCTGCGCGCAGGCTTACGATCGACTCAACGGACATTTTTATTTTTCGATCTGATGATTATAAATTGCTAAGTCCACAAAAGAAGGAGTAAAGACACTGGGAAAGGTGCAACAAAATAAGGATATAAGAGTGAAATTACAGAGTCTCAGGCTAGAAAGCAGGCAGAATTCATGGGGAACCACGTAATTGCACGGAGTGCGATTTTGCTCGGGATACTCTCCCCTTACGCAGGGAAGAATGCTAAAAGCCCTTGCATTCATTTATTACTATATTGAAGCACTGGTAATTTTCAGGGACCACAAGGTTCCCGAAGCATCATAATAAGTTCGCATCAATACGGTCATAAATGAAGCTGTACTTGAGATGGAAAAACAAGCTCCAATAAACTTTTTCTGTACAGGCCGAACTAAACAAACGTGTCATATATTTTTCTGGCAGCTTGCTGGGCGACTTAATAGGCGCTTTTCAACAGAAGGTAGCGACCACTTGCATGCAGAAAGGTCTGTAAAAGTGCTTCCTACGCAAGCTGGAGAATATGCCACTGAAGTTAAAATTGAGTTTTTATCCAGAAACATTTCCAGAATTAGGCTTGCCTTATTCTGTCCCGAGAGACCAAACGGCGTATGCGTAAAAGCGCAGTGAGATCATTTCCAAGTAATGAATATAGATTAAAAGCGAAATGTTAACGTCAAGGGAAAACACGCAGCAGTCAAGGCTGCAAGACCAGTAGTTCTCTCTTCGTTTTACTTATCGGGCAATCTGCTTAAGAGCGGCGAACCTTTAGTCGACTACGTGCGCGAAAAAAAAAATATAGCGTGCTTTCCACGATGCAGGCGTGCCACAGTGCTATTGTTTACCAGTTGATGATGATCGCAAGTCATATTATACAGCACAACCACTCCTTATTGCAATGTTGTTGCCGCCGCCCCTCCAAGTTTCGTCAAGGCTTACTTGTCCGGGCTTACAAAAAGGGCTGATACTGCTTACTGGTAGCGCCAGCCTTTATACACTCGTTGCTCAAAGGATTTCGTCCTACTACCATTAACGCGGGAATACATATGCGTTTCGCTTATGAGCACATGCTGCTCATCATGGTCAAGGTAAACTCAACGAGCCAAGAAAAAAAAAGGCCCATTGGTTGAGAATTCAGTATTAAAAAACGCCAAGCAATGAAACTATAATCCACATAAGATTACACTAAGCCCCGTATTCAGAAATGCGCTTTAAGTTGAATCTACCACTTAGCTTTCGGAAGTGATAACGCAATGGCTGGCATCAGCATGCTCAAATCGCTCATTGCGTTTCCTTGTGCGAGTTATCAAAAGGTGTTGCGGTTACGTCCGCCATTTCAGTTGAGACATGGCTTGAAGTTAAGCCTTACTTATGGAACCAAGCTTATGATGATCTGTATACGTAAAACGGAGCGTATGGTGCTTATTGTGAGTCCAAACAAACATTTGATCATGAAGACAAGTTCATGCTTCGGCGTGACAATACTACACATGCAGCAATTAACAATGCACTCTGAAAGCAAGCAACCATCAATGAAGCGGTTGCACTGCACGCGAGGCGAACGGAACGAAGAAATTTCTGCTAGGCCAAATGCCTGTTGTTGGATAAAGATTTCATTTCTTTCTTTCACGTCTGACCTATAGTTCTTGATAATTTTGCTGACATTCGATGGGTTTCGAAATTCGAGTTAACATGTTTGCGTTGTTACTATGATGTACGTGTTTGGTTAACATGATTTATTTTTTATTCTTTCCACTAAAACAAGCAGACGATGTGGTGGGCGCACCCCGGGTTAATACACGTTAGTTTTTTATCTTTCCTTTCTGCTACTATTATTTTTCATTATGCAAAGACGTCAGCCGCCGTTTTGCAACCACGGGCGCATACAGCTTGGACGCAAGCAGGAAAAATCAACGAGGGGAAAAATTCTCGTATTGCGGCACAGTGTCTCTCGCAGGACGACTCGCGCGCGATTGATTAAAGCTCACGCAGTACCAGCAGCGTCGTAGGAGCAATGAGTTCTAGTTCACCAGTCGAGGCTTCCATCAACGCCGTTGAAGCCTTAATTAGGGTTTTCTTAGTTGCAGCCTATTAATCTGGTAGAGCTTCCACAATTTTGACAAAGAACCATCTCGTAGTATGTTGCGCCCCAGCATTCATACTTAAGCGGTCTAGATTAGAAGAGCTGTCTTTTCAGACGAACCGATTTTGGTCAGCACTCAAGCAATGAGCAAGTATTGCTTGCCTAAAGGCCATTTTGTTTTCTTTCGGTGCCCTTGAGACGATAGCAGATTTCCCCAGTATATGTGAGAGCTCAATAGCCAAACAGCTTTCTGTCAAAGCTTTGGCGGTTTCTGGAGAAGAAATGAAGTACTTATTCACGTTTGCCCATGGACTTTGCTTCTGCAGTTTATTCCTTCGGCTACTCTGTGCATGCGATGCGCAAATCACATCTGTAAACGTGCGGACACAATGGCAGAACCACTCAGGTGTGCACTCAAGCAGTATCGGATTGCATACAGCCCCGAAGACTGACCCGCATTCACCACTTACCGATGAATCCCTCCAGTTTTCATATAAAGGTAATTCAACTAATCAGGGAGATGGAGTTTCTTTAGCCGCGGCGCTGGAAGATGCAACGGGAAACGTGAATGAATCGGCAGTGAAGAAAGCGTTTTCTGGAGTTGCAACGACTCATACCATCACAGCGAATACAAGGATCATGTACGCTGTACCTTCCGCACGCAGTGTCCCCGCCAACTTTACAGAAGAATCCCATACCACCAGTGGAGTCGACACGAGGCAGAGGCAACGCTCCAAGGAGTCGTCGGTTGCACCATCAACGCCGTCACGGACTACTACGCCACCGGAAAAGACAACGTTCTTCGCCACTTTGCGAACCACAGTCAAGAAGCTCACGTCTCAAGCCGGCAGCGGGTTTCTGCGGAAGTTATTGCAAGCGGACGTATCAAGTGAATGCAGCCTCGGCTTACTCAAGTTTACGCGAGCTATTCAGGAGTTGGAACCATGGGCTCTGAGGCGTGAGTGTGCTGCACGTTTTTACAATTACGTTCCGTGTTCTATCATCCTTGTCGCCCACCTTTACCCTGCACTTAGATGATTACGCAATGAGTTAGCGCTGCGCAGACACGACATGCAGGTTTATAGTTCGTGTCTCGTAAAAATGTTCGTATTGTCCCAATGGTTAAAACACCCCGGCGGGCTAGTTGCTTAGAATTATCGTAGATTGATCGAGCGAAGCGGCACTGAACGAGGACGCATAAAAACAGCAACAGTCATACAGGTATCGCGGCATTATACTTTAAATCTTTTATTCGCATGAACCAATAGATATACATGTACCGAAGGAGAAGAAACAAATGACGCAAAAATGAACATTTAGGGGTGGATATCGAATACATGCGTCTAAGGTATCATCAAAACACACATTCGAATAGTTACAGCGTTAAGGCGAGGAATTGTATCTGTTCTTCAGATAGCGACCCTGAAAGCTTGGTTACGCACTTCTCTAGTTTCGCAGTTTTATGGACCTCGAAAATTTCTCTTGTCATTCTGGTATGTGCCTTATACAAAATATAAGTATTTTAAACATGGGGTGCAACTACAATCTGGGCAGCGAATGAGCAAATGTCCCAAGATTACTCTTACATTGATGCTCCTTTATTCTCTGACTACAGCATCTGCCAGTCTGAACAACATTAATTCTTTGGCACGAAAGTGGAATGATGGAGACAATGTCATGAATGCACATTTAAAAAGTTTGAGATGTTGATTAGGACATGCGCCTCATGTTATTCTCTAAAGTAACATATTTACCTAACTTCTGTCGACGCCGAAGGTATACGGGCAATCAGTACTCCCCCGACTTTCCAGTGTTCGTCTGAGATTATGCGAAATGAAATGATATTACGCCACAACATCAGCTTTGTTCTAGCAGTGCTCCCGCTTCCCTTTGATGCGCTCTCACACTTATTGCTCAAGCACCCCGCAAGGGGCAACCAGTATCTACCAGACACTAGGTCCGATCCCGAAGCTAGTTTCCACTCTGTGATTACACGACTTCGTGAGATCATCACTCAGACAAGATTGTGCTGTTGCGCGTTCAAGGAGTTTCGAATGAAGGAACGAAATGGTAGCGTGCGCTTATTACCTATCGGCTGATGACTCGAGCAGAGCTTTCGTGGCCGACAAGAAAACAAAACAACAACAACAAAAAAAAAAAAAAAACTCAGGAGCCATTCCAGCCCGTCAAGGTGGATGACCAGCGAAGCTGTGTAGCACACGCCCCAGAGTTGACACTGAATTTTTATGAAAGGACCAGAGAGGCCCAGAATTGCTCAGTTTATCATATGCTGCTTTAATCAACTTCCACCTCGATTTGCGTGGGCCAGAAGTGCAGCGCGTAGGCTGTTTATGTTTTTTTTTATTTATTTGGATACCCCTTATTTATTTGTCAATTAACTTATTTACTTACTTGATCTATTCGTTTCTTTATTCATAATTCTTGAATTTAACGTATGCTCCTTTAAAGCACTTCCTCGATTTGCGTGGCCCAAAAGTGCGACGCGCAGGTAACTTGTTATTTATTCCTTCATTTACTCTTTTGTGCCTATTTATTCAATATTTTCTCCTCTTCGTTTTACTGGAAAAGTGGTGAGTAGTGAGGTTTCCCCAATTTGTTTTGCACAAACCTGCTAGGATATTTCTGTTCAGTAGGTACTAATTGTTTTGTAAGTAATTGCTGACAAAGTAACTGTTCGCGGAGTTAAGAATTGCCATACAGCTTCGCTGTGAAACAGCTTACATAATTTTTTATGTCGGGCGGCCAGATGCCACCGAATTTTCGATAGTGTGAGTGCCCTCCCGATCGACTAAGAGCTTCGTTCTGCAGAGCACCATGCCAGAAGCGCGCATCTACACATTTTACCGGTATAGATAACTGGCGGCAGGTCGGGTGTATGGTTAAGGGTCGGTACCACTTAGAAAAAACCGGTGGGCTTCTGGCCGGCGCTGGGAATCAAACCCGGTACCTACCGCGTTGGAAGCGAAAACTCAATCATTTCGCCACCGCTGCGGCGGCGAAATGAGGATAACCATACATTTAGGTCTGGTGCAACCATATCGCCAGTTTCTCACAGGATGGGTGCCCTGCCAAAATGTAATCGACAAAGCGCTGTCCCTTTAGTTCCGGGAGCTGCTGTTCACAGTTCAGCGTGCATAATGAGATTAAACAATCAGTTTACTGCTTATATCACTATACACGGTCACTTTAAAATGCACAAACAGAAAAAAAGTGCGTAGCTTGCACTAGCGGCGCGATGCTGAAATCATCATGCAGCGGAGCTAGTGTTCCACCTAGCTAAGTTTTACTACTAATGCCAGGTTTTTGCTAGAGATGCTAAGTTTTTGTTAGTAGTACTGAGTATGGCTAGACTTGGCTAAACATGTCGCGTAACTAGCTGTCACGTGACTAGCGGTTACGTGGTTTTTGGCGGGAACATGTCACGCGACTAGCTGTTACGTGTTTTATGATGGGAACATGTCACGTGACTATAGATATTCCGCGATGGTGCGTGATTTCATTCCCGTGACAAAAATCTTACATGATTTTTAGTCACGTGACTACATGTTGCGTGATGTTACGCGATTGTTAGTCACGCGAGTAGTTAGGTGAGGTTACATGATTCTAGCCATGTGACTAGTTATGTGATGTTACGGGATTTTAGTCACGTGAGTGTTACGTGGTTGTTAATCACGTGACCAGCTGTTACGCGATGTTACGTTATTTTTAGTCACGTGACTAGTGATTACGTGATGTTTCGTGGTTTTAGTTCCCGGGACTACTTGTTACGGTATGTTACGTGATTTTTAGTCACGTAACTGACTCGCCCATCATAGTTGTAGTATTCAACGCCGTACAAATCGCCGCCCGTGTTGTGGGAGCGAAGCAGCTGAAGTTGAAGAAGATGAAGCGAGCGCGTACCGGTTAATGATGATGATAATTCCTGTTGGCACTACCCGGCGCAACGAAAAGCTTAAAGAGCTCCACTCGGAAAGCTATTATAATACACATATCAATATTTGACAGCATTATTATACTTCGCTACTAACCATATGGCGTCAGACGAGTAATTTTGCAGTTGTCTTACTGCAAAATTACTCAGTACTTCATTACTCAATAGATTGCCTAATTTTTTACTTCGCAAGTGCTATCGGCTTGGCCATGTAATTCAGTTGTAATAAATTCTTTGGCATATATTTTGTGGCTTTAAAAAAAATTGATCAAACTAAGATGAAACGCTAAGATGCACACAGTGTAACTCGACGAATGTGCGATGGCCCCTATATGTATATATACATATATTTATATTTTTGTAATTTTCGTAATATCACCAGCGATTGAGTAGATATGTGCACCGGATAGTGTCTCATATGTGCAGAAAAGTAACCCGCCGGTATCTTTGTTTTTTATGCCTCCTACACCACAGTGGTGGACGCTTCGGCAAAGTACCCAACCGGATTTTTGCAAGTGTCGCTAGCCGACTTGGGTGCCTACGACGAGTGCATTGAGACCGTGGTGCGAGACGAGGTCGGAATAGTACAGGTGCGCGGTCAGTACTGCGATGTGCAATTGAAACTCGGGGATGACCTCTCGGTGGTTCCTCAAGTCCTGCAGGCTATGGCCTTCTCCCATGAGAAGGTGAGTTTGGATCGACTTTGTTTTGCAGTTCTTGCATTTGTTTTAACTGCCCCAAAGGCCGGATGAGAATTCCACGATTAGCTTGGACGTGCAGTGGAAGCCGGCTGCAGGTGCATTCGTATAAGGTGTACCTAATTTTTCTCTCTACACTCTAAATCGCCGGAACTTTAGAATTCTACCAAGCTCCTGCGGGCATTTTTTCTTTCCCCATAAGATGAAGTGCTTGTCTGGCTTCTTGAAGATTTATTTTGCTGGCACTAATGAGCTTTCGAGGCCAAATAAGCACGTTTTTTTCATAATTGTCACATGGGCGAGCAAAAAAAAAAAAGAAATACTGCTGCTTACCAGGTATCGCGTTTGTGATAGTGAAAGGGGCCATTTCGAATTTTGAGCTAGACAAGTGCTAGAGCGAGCTACAGCTCAGTCCGACCTCTCTGCCCTTCTCAAAATTAAGCTTCCGCGGTTTCTTTTCATCGTGATCACGCTTCATTTAGAAATGCGGCATGTGCCGTAGAAGGGTGCGCAAACATTCTCGATTAGTGCCATGACGTCGAGGTCTTCGTCCGCATAACGCGTGGAGCAGATTTTAGTTGAGGTATTGACACACAGTTAATGGTGTTTTTGTTAATGCTGTACATACATATACAGAAAAGTGCGGGCCTTCCTTAGCTTGATGCGCTTCACTAAACACCATAAGAATGTAACATGTCATTTCGATTCTAAGCATATTCGTTTGTAAAGATGCTCTTTTGTGGATGAACATGACGGCATTCCTACAGATTGCTCACTTGTTCGCACGGCCAGTGGTACAATGTCGTACAAAAGCTAATGTTAATGAGACTTTAGTCATATGCGCCAAACAGTTGTTGTGACGAAGGTGTGCTTTACACTCTAAGAGCATCAGCAGCGCACGCCTACGGCGCAATTTCAAGAGCGCCATTCACAGGCGCACCCAGAGAAGGGGTGGGGGTACAACTCCCCTCGCCCTCGGAAATAAAATGGTGAGACTAGTATGTTGCCTTCTCTAAAAAAAAATAATATCACGGTGTGGTTTGTGCGCGTGATTCCGCGGAGTGGCCCTGGATGTCCGTGCATGGTGCTTGTTTGAGTTGGATGAAAACGAGTAGCCACAGCTATCGATGGCTGTCTCAATATTTGGATACGTACGGAAAAGCTGACCGAGGGTAGCGTGAATAAGGAGATCTTACTAAGGACGTAAGCGTGATGAGCTCTTGGGGAATAAGTTAGCGCGAAGGGCACTTGGGGCGAATTTTCGGTGTCAGCCGAAGCGCGCTTCGATGCGCGCTTCGAAAATGTGCAATGGTGTCATCCATCGGCAGATTCGCAGCAGTTCTGGTAGCACTTCTTCTGCTCCATGCGGACAAAGTCTGTTCCACCGGCAGATTGAGAGTGCTCCCTCTATGTTACATTGGCAGATCCGGAGCAGCTCCGTCGCTAGATACATGCCACGGAGCAACTTTTAAATGCGAAGCATTTTGTAGCGAACTTCGGCGAGTTTGAGCGTATCTATCTATCTATCTATCTATCTATCTATCTATCTATCTATCTATCTATCTATCTATCTATCTATCTATCTATCTATCTATCTATCTATCTATCTATCTATCTATCTATCTATCTATCTATCTATCTAGCCGCCTACGACTTTGTGCTCTCCTGGCCGTATCGTTAATGGGATTTATACCAAAATTGGTATAAGGACCGGGTTGATTGGCGAAACATGGGAGAGGCCTTTGCCCTGCAGTGGGCGTAGACAGGCTGATGATGATGATGATGATACCAAAATTGGTATGACATAGCATGAATATATATGACGAAGATGAATGACTGGTCATATCATGAAAATCATGATTTACACACCATGGCCGTAGTGCTCCTGAGGCCGTTTTCTTAACTTGATATATCCAAAAATTGCTACGGTGAGATATTCTTGCATGACCAACAAGATTACAGATGGTAATATGAAAATCATGACCTGCATGTCATGTACAACATGATTTACATGCCACGATCATGGTGCGCTGACTGCCGCTTCGCTAGCTTGATATACACCAAATTTGGTATTTCGTGACGTGACTGTAGGACGAACATAAATGCCAAGTGGTCATATGGAAATCATGACATGTCATGTGCGACATGACTTGCATGCCGCGCTCATCGCACGCTCGCGGGCGTTTCGATAGCTTGATATACCCAAAATTTGGTACTGCGGGACGTTACTGTAAACGAACATACATGATAAGTGGTAATATGCAAAATCATGACATGTCATGTGCAACATGACTTGCATTCCAGGCCCATGGCGCGCTCGCCGCCGTTTCCACAGCTTGATATACACCAAAATTGGAATTGTGGAACGCGACTATAGAGCGAACATAAGTGGCAGGTGGGAACATGAAAATCTTGGCATGTATGTCATCTACAATGCCATTTACATGCCACGCTCACGGTGTGCTTGCGTCCAGGTTCGCTAGCTTGATATACACCAGAATTGTTATTGCGCGACGTGACTGTAGGACGAACATAAATGAAAGGTCCTAACATGTAAATCATGACATGCATAGTATGTACAGCATGATTTGCTCCTTGCTGGCTGCTTCGCATTACATCGATTCCCACGGTGCGTGGGATCTGCCGGTTTTTTTTTCTACTCCGCGAAAAGCGGCGGATTCGACCGGAAGTCACAAACGCCGCGTGCCCTGGAACGGTGCCAACTGAGGGGCGTTCTGGCGAGCGTCTAAATGTCGTACAGAGTCCGTACCTAGAGAGAGAATCTCTAGGGATTTTTCGATCTAGGGACTTGCGATGGTGGTGCCGTCACTTCGTAGCGGAGCTTTTTGGAATGACGCCGCTTCGCCAGCCGGTGTGCGTAGCCATTCCGCCTGTTTACCCTGCTTAACCGATCAGCTACAAAGCTTTACTATGTATTGCAACTTATTCATTGCGCTCGGTCCTACATACAACGCTTTCATCGGACTTTCGCAACTTTCGTGTGGTCTTCCACTTTTGAACCAATGAGACGGGACAACCTATTCAGGCC
Organism: Rhipicephalus appendiculatus; assembly: GCA_030522465.1. Taxonomy (NCBI): domain Eukaryota; kingdom Metazoa; phylum Arthropoda; class Arachnida; order Ixodida; family Ixodidae; genus Rhipicephalus; species Rhipicephalus appendiculatus. The sequence goes on from JALIZH010032972.1 coordinate 919,293, forward strand.
AGTAAGGGAGGGAGGGCTGGAATTAGTTCATTTATATCTGTGGCAAATAGTTTCAAGGTTCTACTTTTTTCGCGACAGTTCCCATCCCATTATTCGATCATTCATGCAGATTACATTTGTTAATGCCTTACCTGACTTGATTGTTTCTTCAGATTTCTCTATGCGCCCGTGTTTGTGGGGATTCATGCAGGAAGTTCTCATCGCTGTTCGATTCCTCAAGGTCCGGTTTTCCATAGAATACTTATACACAGTATCACGCAGGAGACTCTACAAGGATTTGTTATCCATGCTTTTCCCACCTCCGCTTTACCGCACAGTATATTCCGACCTTCCAGGACATGATGTGCTAAAACGAGTTCGGAAAATGTATATCTCTCCTGATACAAAAACCTTCTTTTACAAGCTCCATACTGATACACTGCCGGTGAAATCATGGTTGCAGAAGAAAGGTATTTTTGTTTCGTCAGTTAACTGCCGTCTCTGCGATGTACCAGAGACCACAGAACACTGTTTTATTAGCTGCAAAGATGCCATTCTGTTTTGGGACATCCTTCAAAGAACTGTTAAAAAATATTTTATCATTAATTCACATACGATACGTTACCTTCTCCCAACGTCTCTTGATGAAGTGCCCTTTGACATGTTTTTCCTTATGGGACTGCACAGTCTGTGGAAAACGCGCATGCAAGACCGTAATGCAGAACCAGTCACTGCTTCAAGTATGCATTTCATGCGTATGGCTCTCCATCTAAAGGACATTTACGAAGAACTAGATATCATACCAGACTGGCACCCCATCTTGATGAGGTGCTCATCCTTACCAGCCTCCCTGTGTGACAAGCTTTGAAGAACTTTTCCTGTTTCTCTGGACTTGCACAGTATATGTATGTAAGCTTATGAATGCTTGTGCAGTGCTTGTGCGATTATTGTCGCTGGGTTAATGCATCACTACATCATAGCGTTTGTGATAATTTCAAATACGCATAATAAATACCATGAAAGAAAAAAAAAAAAAAAAAAAAAAAAAAAAAAAAGCTTCAGTGGCGCAGCGGGCTAACGTGCCGTGCTCGGAGCAGAGAGGTCGGTGGTTCAAATCTCGACAAAGTTCTTTTTTTTTTTGAACTTTTTTTTCTTTTTTGAAGTACTGTTCTAATAGTGTAGCATTAATGCTCCACGGGCGCCTCTAATATATATATTTTTTTTCTTTAAGGAAATCGCCTTCGTGATACCCACGTCGCTGCCACTCTTTCGTTGTAATGACACAAGCCACTTGAGCAAACGCTGGCAAAATATTTGACTGGCCTTATAGTGAGCAGTAGCCTATAGTGACGGCAGGTAAGGAAAGGCGCTAGTAAAACTGGCCTTATAGTGAGCAGTAGCCTATACTGACGGCAGGTAAGGAAAGGCGCTAGTAAAACTGGCCTTATAGTGAGCAGTAGCCTATACTGACGGCAGGTAAGGAAAGGCGCTAGTAAAACTGGCCTTATAGTGAGCAGTAGCCTATAGTGACGGCAGGTAAGGAAAGGCGCTAGTAAAACTGGCCTTACAGTGAGCAGTAGCCTATAGTGACGGCAGGTAAGGAAAGGCGCTAGTAACGTCTGGACGTAACGACAGCGGTGGCAACAGTTAGCCTGGACGTAACCCTAGCCACACCGATCAAGCAAAGGCAGTCATAGATGTTCTCTGAGGCAGTCACGACGAAGTCGCTACGGGACACCGGATCGCGTACTACGCTGCCGAAACGAAAGCTGCAGGACTCGCGGTCATCGTCCATCGTCGTCGAAGCAGAGACAAAAGACGAACGCTGAAAATCGCTCCAGCAGGGCGCTAGTTCGAGAAAACACACCGGCCGGCGAAGCAGCGTTCCAAAAACCTCCGCTACGAAGTGACGGCACCGACGGCACCACCATCGCAAGTCCCTAGATCGAAAAAATCCCTAGAGATTCTCTCTCTAGGTACGGACTCTGTACGACATTTAGACGCACGCAACTGAGGGCGCCCCAACGGAGGCCGGTAGCGTCGGTCGCGCCTCGCGTAGGGATATAGAGCGCTCGCGTTTTGCTAGCGTAGCGTCGCTGTGCCCAGCGTGCCCACTCATGCAAGAAGGTAGACACGCGCATCGCGTTCCATTCTCACCCTCCCATTTGCTCCAGTGGGAGCGCGTGTGTTCCATTGCTAGATTGTTGTCGGTTGCCCTCCACCAGAGAGGAGTGCTCCGACGCAGAGTTCATCGGCCACTCCGAATCTGCCAATGGATGAGAGCATAAGGAACATGCTCCGAGCGAGGTGCCGATTAAATGAGAATCAAGTGCTAGTTTGCTGCCTATACATTAAGGCGAAAGCCTTAGATGCCTCATCAAACGCGAAAATGGTCCGTCGGCGCCGTTCGGCGGCGTTCCGCCTTGGCGGCTTCAACAGGAGTGATGCAAAAAATCATCATCACGTGAGACAACCCCGTATGAAGTCATCATGACGTCACAGATTGCCAAAATTTGTGACGTTATTATCATTACGTTGTGATCTGGAAAAACAATGAGAACCGAGAAGCGGCCCGGAATAGGTTGCCACCCCTCCCAATGCCACAAGTCAACCACAGACCCTGGCAGATTGCGATACTTATAGAACGCTAGACAGAACCATTCCCTAACGTTACAATTTTGGTGGGGGTATGACGCCATGCACAGTAAAAAAATTTACACCCTTAAGGGTGTATTTATTTTGTCCCATGGGCAACACCCTTTTAAGGTGTTTAAAACACCCTAAACGTAGGGTGTTTAGAAACACCCCTTAAAACGTAGGGTGTCAGGAAAGATTACACCCTACTTTAATAGGTGTTTATGAACACCCCTAAACAATGGGTGTTACAATAAGCTACACAAGTTCGAGTGGGGTGTAATAGACAAAAACACCCTTGAAAGGGTGGCAGTAAAAGGGGGGAAGCACATATGATGCTTCTTCCCAGCCAGCCCCCTTGGAGCACTGCAGACATCAGCGTGTATCCAATCCCATCAGGTGCACCCTAGAAAGAACTGTCCTGTTAAGGAGATGATTCAGAAATGTGCAATCCCTTGACAAAAAATGGATTGATAAAAAGTTTCAGAAACTGCAGCAGTGCCCACACCAGTGTGGCTATCGTCGACTTTCTTGGCGCTGCCACCCAACAGCTGTAGCTGATACACGAGCAGCGATTCTCCGTAACAACTCATGCAACATTATAAGGACTCAGAATGTCGTTTTGCTCAGCAGGCCTCCATATTACCTCTTTTTGGGAAAGTACATGAGTGTAGTAGAAGACTGTGCACATTGCTGAAATGATGAAACTTTTCCCACCTACTCATAAGCAATGGATTGTGGCTGCAACAAAAACAGGTGAGCAATCTGACTATGGCTTGCACGTTGCAGTTCATACTGAATGCTATAATATGCAGGAAATGCATGTAATCAGATCCAGCTTTCACGGACATCGGCGTTTAGTTCGCGTGTCTTCCACCACGTGCCGCATGACTTTTATCTTTTGAATCTCGCGCGAAGTCAAGCGTTGCGTCAAGGCAAGAAAGAAAAGGAAGGAAGCAAAAAAAAAAAAAGTTCAGAACACACAGCTTCACGACTTGGCGTGGCCTGCCGCGTTCGTTGCTAACGGCGACAAAGATAAGACCGGCGAGCTGCAACGTTAAAGTGGCTAGTCATTCCCCGATCCTATGGCAACGACTCGTTTTACGCATCAGAAAAAGAAAACGGTGCGCGACTGCACCGGGAATTCGGAAGGGCAGCCAAACGTATTCATTCATTCCCTTCGCATTTTTTTTACAGCAAGTATGTTATGCCCGCCGTTTGTCCGGTTCGCGATGTAGAGAGGAAACCATGATCCTGCCGGCGTGGCCACGTCAAGCAAAATTAAGAACAGCTGAGCCTAGTTAAACCAGTGTAACCATAGACAAGCCTTATCAAGCCATGTTGAGCATTGTAAAACCTAATTAACTACGCATACCTAAGCTAATGAAATGACACCTCAAAAAGCCCTAATTTAACCGAGCTGAGATTCTCGTGTGCCTAGTAATGCCGAACTATGTAAGATGCGCCGAGCTTAGCCTAATACTAATTGAGACTGAATATAACTAGTGGTAGCTCGACTAATTAGCTAATTAAGCTTACCTTCACATCGGATGGAAGCTAATCGAGACTAAGCCTCGAATTTGCAAGTTAGGCCAATTTATCTAATTGAGTAAGTAAGGTACTTGGTGCTGTTATTGCCAAGCGATTTTCAATGAAACCCCATCGATACCTATCCGATACTCGTGAATCGCAGAGTGATCGCGTGAACACTTTGTGCATGGACGTGTGAATGAACGTGTGCCTAGTCAAGCCAGGACCAGGCGAGTGCCGACCAGCTCTGCACTGCCCCAGCCTTACGCGACTCAGCGCGAGCTGCGCAATTTTAAGGCGAAAGCCTTTAATGTCTCATGCTCACGTCCGTCCGGTGTCCGTCCGGCGTCCGGTGTCCGTCCGTCCAGTGTCCGTCCGTCCGGCGTCCGTCCGTCCGTATGTCCGTCTGTCCATCCGTCCGTCCGTCCGGATGTCCGTCTGTCCGTCCGTCCATCCGGATGTCCGTCCGTCCGTCCGTTCGTCCGGTGTCCGTCCGTCCGTCCGTCCGTCCGTCTGTCCGTCCGGTGTCCGTCCGTCCGTCCGTCTGTCCGTCCGGATGTCCGTCCGTCCGTCCGTCCGGATGTCCGTCCGTCCGCCAGTTTGGATGTCCGTCCGGATGTCCGTCCGTCCGTCCGGATGTCCGTCTGTCCGTGCGTCCGTCCGTCCGTCTGTCCGTCCGTCCGTCCGTCTGTCTGTCTGTCCGTCCGTCCGGATGTCCGTCTGTCCGTCCGTCCGTCCGTTTGGATGTCCGTCCGGATGTCCGTCTGTCCGTCCGTTTGGATGTCCGTCTGTCCGTCCGTCCATCCGGATGTCCGTCCGTCCGTCTGTCCATCCGGATGTCCGTCCGTCAGTCCGTTTGGATGTCCGTCTGTCCGTCCGTCCGTCCGGATGTCCGGCCGTCCGTCCGTTTGGATGTCCGTCCGTCCGGATGTCCGTCCGTCCGTCCGTCTGTCTGTCCGTCCGTCCGGATGTCCGTCTGTCCGTCCGTCCGTCCGGATGTCCGTCTGTCCGTCCGTCGGTCTTTCCGTCCGTCTTTCCGTCAGTGGAATGGCCACACGCTTTCGCCGAACACACTTTGGAATGTACAAAGTGTCCTTCAATTTTTTTCCATGTTGAAAGGCTCTGCCGATGACAGATCTTGAAGCAGTTGGCGCACATTTAGTGACTTGACAGTCGAATGATAGCATTTCGCAATGTTAACTAGTTCTAGGTTACTTAGCTTATAGCGTCTGCTTACTTTTCGTCCCCGTGTTTTCCGAGCTTTTTTTCTACTGATTAGGCTTCTCTGGATGCACAGAAAGCGGTTATACTTCTTATAATAATTGTTGGGGTTTGGCGTCCAAAGAACGCGATATGAATGTGAGAGATGCCATATTGGAGGGCCCCCGATAGTTAGACCACGTGGGGTTCTTTAACGTGCACCTAAATCTGAGCCCATGGGCTTCTTGCATATTGCGTCCATCGAAATGCAGCCTCCGCGAACTAACATGGTGCTACCAAACGTGCGGTTCAGACTACAAAGTTCGGCCGCGGCGGCGCATTTTCGATGGATGCGAAAATGCTTGAGGCCCGTGTGCTTAGATTTAGGTGCACATTAAAGAACCCCCGGTGGTCGAAATTTTGAGAGCCCTCCACTGCGGCATCTCTCATCATACGGTCGTTTTGGGACGTTAGACCCCAAGAATTATTATGACTACTAAAGTACAAAGTAATCGTTCTAGAAGGTCTTGGCTCGCGGTACACACAAATCGGCGGATAGCACACATGATGACGCACGTGCGCTAGCGCTACAGATTTGCCTGTCACCGGCACCAAAAACACTACCTAAATATCATCATTCGAACGCCCTCTGGTATGATTTTTTTAATGAACGAACATTAATAATAATAATAATAATAATAATAATAATAATAATAATAATAATAATAATAATAATAATAATAATAATATCTGGGGTTTTACGTGACAAGACCACGATATGATAATGAGGCCCGCGGTACAGGAGAACTCCGGAAATTTTGATCATCTGGCGTTCTTCAAGGTGCTTTGACATCGCACAGTACATGCGGTCCTCTACCATTTCGCCTCCATCGAAATGCGACCACCGCGGCCGGGATCGAACCTGCGCCTTTCAGGTCACCAGCCGACCTCCATAGCCGCTATGCCGTCGTAGCGGCATATCTACAGTGTCTCCACAGCCACCATTGTCCCCCATGAAAAAAAAAAAAGAAAAAAAAACGCATGGAATACAATTCTAATAAAGAGTTCAAGGCAGGGAGCTACCATCTCTCCAATGCTATTCACCGCGTGTTAACAGGAGGTTTTCAGAGAGTTGGATTGCGGACAGCATGCGATAGCAGTTAAAGGAGAGTAGCTTAGTAACATGCGATTCGCTTGCGATATTGCCATGTTTAGTAACTCGGGAAAACTATTGCAAATCATAATTACTGAATTAGACAGGGAAAGCAGAGCGGTGGGTCAGAAAATTAATGTGCAGAAAAATAAAGCAATGTTCAGCAGTCTCCGAAGAGAAGAGTGGTTTGCGATGCTTACGAAAACACTGGAAGTGGTAAAGGAATACGTCTGTTTAGGGAAGGTGATCGCACAAGTGACACGGCTCAACACAGGAAAGAAGTGTGAACTTAAGGGCTCGTTTCTTTGTTAAACACATTATTAATGAGAACAGACAATGATGCTAAGGAAAGTATAGGGGATGTTATTAGAAGTAATTGTAATGAAAATGTGAAGAAAGAAAAGTGGACGAAAAGACAACTTGCCACCGGCAGGATCCGAACCTGCGACCTTCGAATAACGCGTCCGATGCTCTACCACTGAGCTACGGTGGCGGTCATCCCTTCGTCCACTTTATGGGGTATATATGTGCATTTAAACGTGGGAGCGTCAGTCAGCGCCGCCTGTTGCCATTACGGCGAGTGTGGAACACTATTTTTGCCTGTAGGCGCCACGTAGCACGTGATCTTATTACGAGCTGGCAGCTGACTAATAATCCCTCGTATACCACCTGAAGGCAACAAGTCTGCCAGAACGAGACCTTCGCTATGAACGAAGGAAAGAAGTGTGAACTTAAGGGCTCGTTTCTTTGTTAAACACATTATTAATGAGAACAGACAATGATGCCAAGGAAAGTATAGGGGACGTTTCTTTGTTAAATACATTATTAATGAGAACAGACAATGATGCCAAGGAAAGTATTGGGAACGTTTCTTTGTTAAACACATTATTAATGAGAACAGACAATGATGCCAAGGAAAGTATAGGGAACGTTTCTTTGTTAAAGACATTATTAATGAGAACAGACAATGATGCCAAGGAAAGTATAGGGAACGTTTCTTTGTTAAACACATTATTAATGAGAACAGACAATGATGCCAAGGAAAGTATAGGGCTCGTTTCTTTGTTAAACACATTATTAATGAGAACAGACAATGATGCCAAGGAAAGTATAGGGGACGTTTCTTTGTTAAATACATTATTAATGAGAACAGACAATGATGCCAAGGAAAGTATAGGGGACGTTTCTTTGTTAAAGACATTATTAATGAGAACAGACAATGATGCCAAGGAAAGTATAGGGAACGTTTCTTTGTTAAAGACATTATTAATGAGAACAGACAATGATGCCAAGGAAAGTATAGGGAACGTTTCTTTGTTAAACACATTATTAATGAGAACAGACAATGATGCCAAGGAAAGTATAGGGGACGTTTCTTTGTTAAAGACATTATTAATGAGAACAGACAATGATGCCAAGGAAAGTATAGGGGACGTTTCTTTGTTAAATACATTATTAATGAGAACAGACAATGATGCCAAGGAAAGTATAGGGGACGTTTCTTTGTTAAAGACATTATTAATGAGAACAGACAATGATGCCAAGGAAAGTATAGGGAACGTTTCTTTGTTAAAGACATTATTAATGAGAACAGACAATGATGCCAAGGAAAGTATAGGGAACGTTTCTTTGTTAAATACATTATTAATGAGAACAGACAATGATGCCAAGGAAAGTATAGGGGACGTTTCTTTGTTAAAGACATTATTAATGAGAACAGACAATGATGCCAAGGAAAGTATAGGGAACGTTTCTTTGTTAAAGACATTATTAATGAGAACAGACAATGATGCCAAGGAAAGTATAGGGAACGTTTCTTTGTTAAACACATTATTAATGAGAACAGACAATGATGTCAAGGAAAGTATAGGGAACGTTTCTTTGTTAAAGACATTATTAATGAGAACAGACAATGATGCCAAGGAAAGTATAGGGAACGTTTCTTTGTTAAACACATTATTAATGAGAACAGACAATGATGCCAAGGAAAGTATAGGGGACGTTTCTTTGTTAAACACATTATTAATGAGAACAGACAATGATGCCAAGGAAAGTATAGGGGACGTTTCTTTGTTAAATACATTATTAATGAGAACAGACAATGATGCCAAGGAAAGTATAGGGGACGTTTCTTTGTTAAAGACATTATTAATGAGAACAGACAATGATGCCAAGGAAAGTATAGGGAACGTTTCTTTGTTAAAGACATTATTAATGAGAACAGACAATGATGCCAAGGAAAGTATAGGGGACGTTTCTTTGTTAAATACATTATTAATGAGAACAGACAATGATGCCAAGGAAAGTATAGGGGACGTTTCTTTGTTAAAGACATTATTAATGAGAACAGACAATGATGCCAAGGAAAGTATAGGGGACGTTTCTTTGTTAAATACATTATTAATGAGAACAGACAATGATGCCAAGGAAAGTATAGGGGACGTTTCTTTGTTAAAGACATTATTAATGAGAACAGACAATGATGCCAAGGAAAGTATAGGGGACGTTTCTTTGTTAAATACATTATTAATGAGAACAGACAATGATGCCAAGGAAAGTATAGGGGACGTTTCTTTGTTAAATACATTATTAATGAGAACAGACAATGATGCCAAGGAAAGTATAGGGGACGTTTCTTTGTTAAATACATTATTAATGAGAACAGACAATGATGCCAAGGAAAGTATAGGGGACGTTTCTTTGTTAAAGACATTATTAATGAGAACAGACAATGATGCCAAGGAAAGTATAGGGGACGTTTCTTTGTTAAATACATTATTAATGAGAACAGACAATGATGCCAAGGAAAGTATAGGGAACGTTTCTTTGTTAAAGACATTATTAATGAAAACAGACAATGATGCCAAGGAAAGTATAGGGAACGTTTCTTTGTTAAACACATTATTAATGAGAACAGACAATGATGCCAAGGAAAGTATAGGGGACGTTTCTTTGTTAAACACATTATTAATGAGAACAGACAATGATGCCAAGGAAAGTATAGGGGACGTTTCTTTGTTAAATACATTATTAATGAGAACAGACAATGATGCCAAGGAAAGTATAGGGGACGTTTCTTTGTTAAAGACATTATTAATGAGAACAGACAATGATGCCAAGGAAAGTATAGGGAACGTTTCTTTGTTAAAGACATTATTAATGAGAACAGACAATGATGCCAAGGAAAGTATAGGGAACGTTTCTTTGTTAAACACATTATTAATGAGAACAGACAATGATGTCAAGGAAAGTATAGGGAACGTTTCTTTGTTAAAGACATTATTAATGAGAACAGACAATGATGCCAAGGAAAGTATAGGGAACGTTTCTTTGTTAAACACATTATTAATGAGAACAGACAATGATGCCAAGGAAAGTATAGGGGACGTTTCTTTGTTAAACACATTATTAATGAGAACAGACAATGATGCCAAGGAAAGTATAGGGGACGTTTCTTTGTTAAACACATTATTAATGAGAACAGACAATGATGCCAAGGAAAGTATAGGGGACGTTTCTTTGTTAAATACATTATTAATGAGAACAGACAATGATGCCAAGGAAAGTATTGGGAACGTTTCTTTGTTAAACACATTATTAATGAGAACAGACAATGATGCCAAGGAAAGTATAGGGAACGTTTCTTTGCTAAACACATTATTAATGAGAACAGACAATGATGCCAAGGAAAGTATAGGGAACGTTTCTTTGTTAAACACATTAATAATGAGAACAGAAAATGATGCCAAGGAAAGTATAGGGAACGTTTCTTTGTTAAACACATTATTAATGAGAACAGACAATGATGCCAAGGAAAGTATAGGGAACGTTTCTTTGTTAAACACATTATTAATGAGAACAGACAATGATGCCAAGGAAAGTATAGGGAACGTTTCTTTGTTAAACACATTATTAATGAGAACAGACAATGATGCCAAGGAAAGTATAGGGAACGTTTCTTTGTTAAACACATTATTAATGAGAACAGACAATGATGCCAAGGAAAGTATAGGGAACGTTTCTTTGTTCAACACATTATTAATGAGAACAGACAGTGATGCCAGGGAAAGTATAGGGAACGTTTCTTTGTTAAACACATTATTAATGAGAACAGACAATGATGCCAAGGAAAGTATAGGGAACGTTTCTTTGTTAAACACATTATTAATGAGAACAGACAATGATGCCAAGGAAAGTATAGGGAACGTTTCTTTGTTAAACACATTATTAATGAGAACAGACAGTGATGCCAAGGAAAGTATAGGGAACGTTTCTTTGTTAAACACATTATTAATGAGAACAGACATTGATGCCAAGGAAAGTATAGGGAACGTTTCTTTGTTAAACACATTATTAATGAGAACAGACAATGATGCCAAGGAAAGTATAGGGGACGTAATAACGTCCCCTATACTTCCCTTGGCATCATTGTCTGTTCTCATTAATAATGTGTTTAACAAAGAAACGAGCCCTTAAGTTCACACTTCTTTCCTTCGTTCATAGCGAAGGTCTCGTTCTGGCAGACTTGTTGCCTTCAGGTGGTATACGAGGGATTATTAGTCAACTGCCAGCTCGTAATAAGATCACGTGCTACGTGACGCCTACCAAAGCACGCACGAGGATACATAAAGTACGGTTGAACCCCGTAACTCCCCCCCCCCCTCTGCATCCGCCGATCAATACACATTCTAGCGGCGGTCTTCTTGTCCATCTACGACGCGTTCTCGCTGTAGCCGTCACCGACATGCCTGTGCAGTGGCGCAAAAGCCCCTGCGTTGCTTCCCCTGTGGACTTGTTGCGTGAAGCAACGTCACCTACCATCCCTAGAGAAATAAGTCATCAAACACACCATTTCATTCTTCGTGACAGTTGATCGACCATCACTACTACCTCTATGATCGACGCAAATCGCTCTTATTCCGCGTCATCTACGTTAAGACATATGCGCCACCTTAAACGCTGACTCACAGTGTGCACATGCCGAAGGGTTGAAGAGTTGCATTTTCCTCCAACTCTGTTACTATCAACGCAGAATGTACCGCTTCTTACATCGCTACATTTGTTGCATCGCGCAACGCCACACGAATCCCCCCTTTTCATTTCCCTGCTCCGTAACAACCACTGACTTGCCCTCTCCGTCCCTTGGACTACGCCGTTTGTATGGACTTCTTTCCATCACTCCTGCTGCCAACCGACAGATAATTGTTGCCATCGATTACACGCTAAGCAGAGACTTCACTATTGTCATCTGCATCGGCTGGCAATGTTGCCTCTCATTTCACACCACGTCATTCTACAGCACGGCGCACTACGTGAGCCGCGCATCGTCCGAAGGACGTGTATTTCGGTCATCGTCAAGAAATTCTAGAGGAATGCAAGGTCTTTCACCACACCAGCACATTTTAAAATCATAAAAGGAATGGTTTAAAGAAATATTTAATCGAACATCAGGTGACGTGCTGACAATGTACGTCACTTCCGGTTACTAAGACTGGAACCATGTCATTCTCTTCGTGACGTACGTCCAAAACACTGCTACGCAGACCACGGCTGGACTCTCTCCTGTCTTCTACCTATAAGGACTCGAGCCCTCCTGCACGTTATTCGCAATAACTCCTTGCCACGCTTATGTGAGTGAGTCGACGCAGTTCCCAAGCTGCTAATTCGCTGAAGAGGGTCGCCAGAGAGCCCGATCTCACGCCACAGTCGGCAAGCAGCGTCAAATACACCAACGAAATGTCTCGGAGCCTTTTAGCGTCGTATACCCGTGACCGACTGGTGTGGCTCTGGACTCCTTGAGTTAGCCCCGGTTGGTCAACCAAACCTCTTTCGAAGTACCGCGGCCCGTACCGTATGGTCTAGCAAGCCTCGTACTTGATCTACGGCGTCAAGCCACTTGAGCTTTCTTCTATTCCAGTAATCAACAATGTCGAGGCATGAGATTGCGCCACAGACCTAGGTGATTGCCCGAAAGATCGAACATGCATGTCCAGTCGATATCTGAGAGCCGCGATGAGGTAGACCAAGCATTTCTTGATGAAGATGAGGCGATTAATATGTTGATCAGGTGTTTGAGCGCCTGTCCTGTGTGCCTCTTGTGTATGTCCCCGTTTCTTAGCGCTCGTCTGTTTCGTATCATGAACAGGTACGTCCACCTTTTTTCTGGTGTTTGTAGGCGAGGTTGCAGGCTGCAAGCTGTGCACGCGTAGCCCTTTAGAGAGCGGAATCAGCCCAACACCGCACATGCTAGAGACAAATAAAATCTGAGAATTCATTTTCGCTGAAGACAGGCTACCAGAGTGAAATTTCACCGCAGCAAAATAATTAGTACTGTAGATTTACGCACAAAACAAGCTAATAACAACCATCACAGGCATTGAAGTGAGAACACACAGCCAAGGTCACTTTGGCCCTTTATGTCTCGTTAACAAATGTAATGAGGATATTTGATATTGAAACCATGCATTGAATGAAATAAGCACTCTTCGGTAAATTGACGCCGAGATTTTTTTATTTCGTTTTTTGAAAATGGGCTTTTTTGAAAAACCTTGCTTTTTAAAATTATTTCTTTCTTTTTTTACGCTGCTCGTAGGAAAGCGATCTCTCGCAGAAATATTTCAAATACTTTTTTTTTTTCTGTATGTGATACAGTTTTGAAGTTTCTGTGTAAAATAGCAAACGGGCGAAGACGCATCAAACTTAGCAAACATTATCGATTTGGGCCGTGTTTGCCATTTCTTTACATTTTTTCCCCTAGGAGGACAGCATCAGAAAGCATGGATGTAATTCACAGTGTTCCCTATTAAAATCCACATAAAAAATTATCGACGCAACGTTTATAGTTCGCATTTAATTCGGCTGCGAAATCCAAAAATATTGCGGTGAGCAAAACCATGCAAGACGCCCGCGCCACCACCTTCAAATATTTTTTTAGCGCTCTCGGAGTGTTTTTCGGAAATAAAGTTTTCGGTTCCCTCCACTTTGAATGTGCCTGCACATCATATAAAAATCCCAGACGAAAGAAAAATATCGATCGGACATGCATGTCCGATCTTTCGTGGAATCACCCACCTGCTAAAGCCTTACTATCTCTGTGCCGTGGTATTCTGCCCGTAATTAGCCAGGATGGCTTTGTTTCGGAACGGAAGTAAATAGAGAGTTTTAGAACACCGCACGCAAAGCTTGCCGGCATTGCGGGCGTAGCGTTAGCGTTCGTCACTTAACGGGAGCCCGCAAGAGGCTAGCGTACGACGCATGCGCAACGCAAACGCAAAGCTTCGCGTACGCTGTTCTAAAACTCTCTAAAACCGGCACTGCTTGCAGAAGCAGAGAACTCTGCTGATGTAGAAAGAAAAGAAGACGATTCGGCAACGCAAGCTTTGCGCTAGTTCTGCCATTGCTGGTCAGTCTCCAATAGTATAGTGCTTATTTAAAACGCTTCATTACACTATCAATAGCTTCTATCATGCTTTCCTTGGATTCAATGTGTGTTGCCTTATTGAGGCTGTGGTTAACTGAAATAGGCCCTTGGTTCCCCTTCCTTTGTTGTTTAGATAATGGGTTGCGTAATAAGAAATACTAAAACATGAGAACTTTACTTGCTCCATATCTAGAAGCGAAACCGGCTCTGTAGCAAAGATTCTGGGTGCAACGCTTTAGCGAAAAAACGAGAAAATAAATCTTCAGCAATGACGCACTAGTAATGTTAATTGCTGGAACTTTACACGCCAAAACTACGATATGTTTATGAGGCGCGCCGTAGAGGAGGTCTGGACTGGAAAAACGATGTCCTACAGCACGCGTTTAGCGCTTAGCGGGCGTCTCCCATTCCCTGTCGCGGCAGAAGAGTGTGCCGGAAATTTCGACCACCTGGGGTTCTTTAACGTGAATTTACATCTACGTACAGCATCAAAATCCAAGTACTAGTGGATTTTCGCCTTGTTCGAAAATGCTAGAGCCGCGGCCACGATCAAACCGATGCCCTTCGGGTCGGCAGCCGAGCACCGTAACCACTGACAGCAATTCTGTAAAAAAAAAAAAAAAAAAAAAAAAAAAAAAAAAAAAAAAAAAAAAAAAACGAAAAAAAAGACACCAATAGAATTTTCTCGATTCGAACCCGTGCCGCATTCACCGCACGTGAGTCGCCAGAACAGGCGCTCAACCATCTAGGCCACAACGCACACCGGTCGCGGGGCGGTAAAATGGGTCTTATCAAAATACAATGGTCGAAGACGCGAGTCGAAGACGCGACTGTGTTGTAGAAAACCTCATTTTGGAACGTGTTTTTCTTCACACAGAAACATGATTGCGGCCTCAAATGAAATCTTCGTCTCCGTACTACTCAGATCTCCGAGAAATTTGCAGGATTCCGTCTAGTTTTTTCAGACGGCCCGTTTTTGTCCCGAAAAACAAGGCATGATTTCGGCCGCTTCCATAGGACCCCATTGTTTAAACTTTTGTCGTCGTGGGAACAGAATGTGAAGCCCCGATGTTAACGATGCTGCATTTGTTAAGTGTGGTACAGCTCCTAGAAGGTGCCCCTTTAAGAAGTTTTGGAAATTGCGCCTCTACGATTTTTTATCGTCGAAAAATGACCCTGTCCCATTGAAAACGCTGAGAGCTTCCAGCAGTGGCCGCTAGGAGCGCTGATCATCCAATGTCCCCGAAAGCTGGATCTGAGGGACGGTATGATCACGACCGCACTGCAGAAACATGACCTGCAGCACAGCAGTAGAATGAAATTTTACATAGGCGTGCTCAGACAAATTTTAAGGATTATCCCTTTCCAAGCAAAGACAACAGAATCATTGGCAACTGAATGAAATATGAGTATTTATTTTTGTTTTAAAAGAAGTCGTTACAAAACTAAAAGCTTGTCATAAAACTCAAAAAATTAATTCTAAAACAATATTTGATACACTGATTTTACTGACAAGTACTGGCAGTTTTGTTAAGCTACAATTTCAACAACAAATGATCTCAGTTATTATAACTGCTGCAAAAAAGTCACAAAGCACCGAGTCAAAAACCACAAAGTAGAATGACTATACAAGAGAGAGAGCTGTACTATTCTAGCATGTCGCGCTATAAACACTGCGAAAAGGCATTGCTACAAACTTGCTGAAGGCTTACTTACAGCCCACTATATGTAACAGTACATAAACTTGGACATTACACAATCACAACGTTTGACAAGGTTATGTAATTGGGGTTAGATTAACGTAATGTGATTCTTCATACACTTGCACATTACAAAACCACAGCTCTTCACTGCTGGTTGCACAATCCATCCTCAGCTGCTCAGATGACTGGTTCCTTCGACAGAAGTGGGACCAGGCTGTTCTTTCTGTACAGTAAATTCGTTCCCGGAAACCTAAAATAAATACATAAGGAGCAATGACCAAAAATTTTACAAAGAGTGTAACATACAGTATGCTCCCGACATGACCAATTGCTTTCTTGGTTATGTGTAGGTATAAATGCAGTGCATAGCCAGCATATTCCGTGGCATCGGACTCCACACAGTGACAAATGCAAAAAAAGGGGTATGCTGCGGAATAAATGCAATAAGGAAGCGTGCTGTGGCAGAACATTTTATACCTTTGATGCCGAAGATCTGAAGTAGCACGGCTAATTGGGCTAGTTGGTATTGGTTCATCTTTAAAGCTGAATAGGACGCGCGCACAGACACATACACTAGAAGAAGAAAACGCACGCAACACAGCGCCTGTGTTGTGTGCGTTTTCTTCTTCTAGCCTCTGTGTCTGTGTGCGCGCCCTATTCAGTTAAAAGACGAAGATCTGAACTTTACTTTACCCTTTTAGCCTGCTCGCGCACCAATACAAAGGTATACAGCTCCCAGGCGATGATGCCCCATTAGCATTATGAATCGACCACGTCTAAGTGAAAGTTGGGTTCTATGCATAAGTATGCATCCACATAGGCAAATGTGAATTTCTGCAGATATACAATGGTACTCATACGATGTGTTTCTTAAAGGGAATGCAATGCTATGCGCACAATATAAATATTTTATTTATTAAATACACAAAAGCACAATACCACTGCGCATAAACGACGGTATTCACATTCATCATGTATCCAGTGCAGGTATACCATGTAAAATTAAGTTATGTGTAGTTATGTGTTTGCTTGCGAATAAAACTGAAGTAGTGTTCTTCACGCGGCTCACATTGACACGATTATGTAATGTAAGAAATTGCTTTCGCTCAATGACTATGGCATACTGCTAAATTATGGTCCTTCGTTTCAATGATCCTGGTCAGCTAAAAAAGGAGAACTCCGCACTAATGCAGCATAGGCTGTTTAATGGCTGTGCGGGGAAGAAGAGGCAGATATTCCGAGACTTACAAAGCACCGATCATGAACCACATGCCATCACAATAAAGTATGTAAACTGGAGAAGCGGCGAAAGGTGGGCTAGTTGGTACATAACTTAAAACTTGACAAAACAGCGCAAAGACAGGACGAAGGAAGGTGACACGAAGACGGGCGCTGTAAGCTGTAAGCAAAAGTATGTAAGCTTCTCTGACAATCGCCAATAACCAGAATCCTGAAAGCTATTGACCGGAAATAAGTAATGCACAATAATCATTCGGTGAAACAGATTCCTTAAGTTGTTTAATTGTTTCAATGCCAAGATCTATATATTGTTTCAATGCCAAGCATTCTATATTTGTTGTGTTCTCAGATAAATACGCTGCGTAATCTTACATTTTAGTAGCAACACATGCATGCATATCGTGCAGTATGTATAACATTATCGCGAGTTTTGAGCAACGAAGAAAATATTGATATGCTTGACATAGCACACATCCCTTTAACATCTGTAACGTATGACTAGAGAGCTTCAATATCGGATAAACTATTAGGTTTGGCTTTTATCAGAAAATGTCATTGCAGGTGATGGTACAAACTGCGTTTTATAATATTTCTACACGTGAAAGTACTTAGCGCAGTTAAAACACCAAAATGGGGTGAAGTGAATAACTCTTTAATAACCAGAACAATGTAACGAAACTTACACGTGGTGGAAACAGAATAAAATAAATTGTGTTCGAACGCCAGCACTTATGCTCAAACTAGCGCTTGCACAGTTAGGGTACGCCTATTTGGTCTCTCTCTCTCTCTCACACACACACACACACACACACACACACACACACACACACACACACACACACACACACACACACACACACACACACACACACACACACACGCACACGCACACACACACACACACACGAAAGATCCGTTCAAACACAAGTCAAGTTCAACGAACGGCTCCACATGCACGGGTGCCGGCAGTATCTCGCAACCTACGTTGCGGGTGAATGAAAACATCTGTACGAGTTTAAAGAATCGGAATGTATTAGCACGTAGGCGAGCTTCGCGAGGCGCACCTAACGCGAAGCAATATGCCGTGTTATCACCCACATGCATAAACCGCAGTATCACGGTAGTTATAGCGCACAAAACGAACAGGGACGGAAAAGAACGACGCGGACACCACGCCCTTGGTCTTTTTGTGCGCTAAAAAAAAGAGCACATGAATTAACAACATGCCCAAGCATACGCGCCTTAGACATGGTTGACGCTTAGAGCTAACCGGCGCCATCCCCACTCAACTATTATTCAACCAAAATGGAGCTTCATCGCGAGCGGGGCACCAAACACCACTGCCAAGGGCGCCGCCAGAACTCTGTTCAAATCCCTTGCCGAATCACAGCCGCGCATGCGCACTCTGCTTTCAACTCCAAAGAAAGAAAAGCTTGCCCGCACTTAACATCACACAATTTTGCCATCATCCCGATGAAACAATACACACAAATATGCTCGCTACGTAAACAAATGCTGATTTATCGACCACTAGTTAAGAAAGACTCAGTTGACGGCGTTATTATCGCGCTCACGAAGTTAACAAAGCGCTGACCACAACAACTGGAGAGCGGTACATACCGTTTCACTTCGAGTGTTAACACGATATGAAGCTGCAGGCCTCCCCTTCAGTACAGTGCATCTTCCTAATAAGCAGCACTGGCAGAACACAAAGGACGAGCACAGAGCGCAGGCACATTTCAAACAAAAAAACACCGACCGCTGAACTCGACTAATCGAGAACGACGCGCACCACACCACCACACTACAGTGGCTAGAATACCAGACGCACAAAAACCGGAGAGTATTTTGACAGCGCTTTGAGTCACGTGATACATAGTCCCGCGCGCTGCGCACGCGCGGCGGTCGCGGTGGTCAGGACAGCCGAGGTTGCCTAGGCGACGAAACCAAGCGGCGCCGGCGAACGTTTGCTCCAGCCGTTGTTGGATTGCCCGGCCGCAGCTCTATTTCTGCGGCCTATTTCGTTATGCTTCTTTCACGGTGTATTCGAATCGCAGTGTGCATTGCGAGGATGCTGTAAGGACTGCACGGGCTGCATGTCACAGCGCACGAATGTAATATTCAAGAGCAATATTTAGCGTAGCTTAATACTTACTTAGCGTCGTGAAGACTGGTGAAACAGCGGAGCTAATGGCTTTTGCATAGCTTTAGGGTCACTTTTACTAAGTACTGTATTAGCTGTGGTATAGCGTGATAATGTGATTCCACTAAACCTTCCCCTAGCGTCGGCTGTAGCTGCTCTTTCTCGGAGACTGAAATTTTCCAGAACTCGCAAGCGAGGGTCGGATTCCCATTGTTTGATGGGCAGTCGAACGTCTCTCTTCGCTATGAGCCTTGTCGTGCCGTTCCCGCGACGCCACCTCCCTCACTCAAAACTCATCGTCTTCGGCTATTCGTGGTAGCTTAGCCTAGGCTTCCTTTGCTCGAAACTGTGGGTCGGCACGTCCTCGTTGGGTCCATAGTCTAGCAACTTGCCGTCGTCTTTCCTGTCGCGGCGCTTCGCTTCTTCATCCTCGCCACACTCGTCGACCGAGCTTCGTAGCGCTCTGCGCCGACAGTGCACGCTTTTATTACTGCTTTATATACGCAGAACTTATTATAGCAATAAGAATTAAACGAAGCATAAACGTGAAGCAAGCAGTGGTAGGGCTGCAAAATCAAGGTGTGTGTGGCCTGGGGGAGGGGAGCACTTTTGCCCCCTCCAATGGCTGACTCCTGGCCCAGCGTACGCGGATGGTGCCCAGTCGCAGCTCCTGTAGTCGAGACTGCGTGACTCTGCATTCATGGCCACGCAGGCGACATTTCATGAGCGCCTTCATTTTGCGCGAGACATTGCTCCACGCAACATTGCATGCATGAATCGTTACACTATTTGAAGAGAACACCTATTTGTACTTTGCTTGCAGTCCTTCGAAGAAGACCACCACTGAAAAGGGGTGCAGTACTGTTGACTTCTTGCACTTAATGAAGTTGAGGTTTTGACGGAATAATAATAATAATAATATCTGGGGTTTAACGTCCCAAAACCGACGATATGATTATGAGAGACGCCGTAGTGGAGGCCTCCGGAAATTTCGACCACCTGGGGTTCTTTAACGTGCACCTAAATCTAAGTACACGGGCCTCAGCATTTTCGCCTCCATCGAAAATGCAGCCGCCGCGGCCGGGATTCGATCCCGCGACCTTCGGGTCAGCAGTCTAGCGCCATAACCACTAGACCACCGTGGCGGGGCGGTTTTGACGGAAGCACATATGCTCGAGAAGTAACATCATAAAATTAAAAGAAGGGCAGCCGCCATAAAAAAATGCGAAAAAAAAAGTGTTTCGGCGCCCCTGACGAGAACCTTGTTCGCAATCTAGTCAACAAGGCTCCCGTCATTGTGAGCAAGGGGAACCGAAACGTCTTTTTTCGCATTCTTTTTTATAGTCGGTGTCCTCCTTTTAATTTTTCTGATGCACTTAACGAAGAATGTGCAGCACGAAGAGGATTATTCGCAAAAGTAATTAAATAACACGAGGCCGGCACAATATACATCCCGTCAATATCCATTTTTAAGGGACCTGATCGCCCGTTGCCGTCGAGGTTATGGCTATGTCAACTGCGCGGCGGGTTTTTGCAGATGGCAGACGTTTTACCTCCAGCTTTAAGATCATCGCTCTTAAGAGGAGGGGGGGGGGGATTCTGCGCAACATTTCCTTGTTTCCGGGCTAGTTCACTTTTTCAGTAGTCACAAAGCGCGCAAACGACAAAGACGAGAGGAACACATACAACAGGATTGACCCTGATCCTATTGGATAAGCGGCGCTCCTGTTGTGTTTTCCGTCTTTGTAGTGCGCGCTTTATAAATGAACACTGTGTTTCGCTTGCATTACGTTACTTCCTACATCGATTCGTTCCAGAATCCGCAAGCAGCTAGTAGGACGGGCCTTGCTGGTATCAAGACGGTTCATGTATACTTATTATATAAGCAAAACCTGCCCAAAAATTTCGTATATTTGTAGCCTTGTTCATTACACCCCTCAGATGAGGGTGTAAATGGGGTGTTGCAAGGGTGTTTTACTTACCAACACCCAAATTGTGAAAATAAGGGTGTAATAAGGGTGTTCATAAGGGTGCTTTTAACGCAAGCACCCGCATTACCCCCTTAAGGGTGTAAATTTTTTTACTGTGTGCCTGACGCTTCTGCACAGGTCACGTGAATCTGCCGCATGCGTCGGCGCCCAGAAGTGCCACTGCGGCCCTGTTTAGGGCACAAAACAGGTGACCGTGGGGTCGATAAAAAAAAATTCCGAGCGATTCTACTCTGTGCAGGTAGGCGACCAGCGACGCTGTGTGGTGCGGCACGGCGGTATCGCTTTAGGTTGCACATGGTCGCATACAAGGGGTGCTATGCAGGATGCCCCGCGTTTGTCAAAACTCGGAATCTTTCCGAGTCTGGCGACACCCCCTTTTGAACGAACTAATATTACGAAAAGGACCCGCCACGGTGGTCTATAGGTTATGGTGCTAGAACTGCTGACCCGCAGGTCGCGGGATAGAATCCCGGTCGCGACGGCCGCATTTTCTATGGAGGCGAAAATGCTTTAGGCCCGTGTACTTAGATTTAGGTGCACGTTAAAGAAACTCAGGTGGTCGAAATTGCCCGGAGCCCTCCACTACGGTGTCTCTCATAATCATATGGTGGTTTTGGGACGTTAAACCGCAACAATTATTGTTATTAATATTACCAAAAAGCAGGCCCGTAACCAGAAATTTTTTTCGGGGGGGGGGGGGGGGGGGGACCTGTTGAAAACCTTGAAAACCCCCTATTTTCAGTATTTTTTCGCGGTAAAACACCCCCCCTCAATTCGAATTTCAGAGGGCCCGGGCCCCTAGCCCCCCGCCCCCCCCCTGGCTACGGGCCTGCGAAAAAGTCAAATCCAGCCCTCAGCGCGCGCTGCGTTCCATTAGTTACGATGGAACGCGGCGTCACACCAAGAACGGTTGACAAAGTTTAGTAACGTGAAAATTTGGGAGAATTGATGATGCATAGTGAACAACAGAGCAACACCGACACGAGGGCGATCGGAAGAAGGACACACAAAGCGCTGACTTCCAGCTAGTTTATTTTCTTCAGAAACGCGCATATATATCCGGCACGAAAAAAGGAAACAAAACGAAAAAAAAAAAACTGAGAAAGGAAGAACCAGAAAAGAAAAAAAAACACATAATAACTCAGCGAGAGATGACACTTAGTCATTAACCATTATTGCCACGTGCTCTGTTCACATAGGTTGACTCTTTCTTGGTGAGTGCTACTGATGATACGCTTATGCACTGCTGACCCCAGCAGTAAAATCGCTGCTGCCTCGATAATCTCCCGGGTAAGTGTGTCTGAACTTTTCCCAATTAGTTAGTTGGTATATTCAACAACCAACGTTGTTTGAAACTAACGATGTTTGAAGATACCAGCTAACAAAGTTAGTTGGTATCTTCAAACCAGCGGCATCTTCTTCCATTAGTTTGTTGTTCAGAAGCGCACCCATGCAAGAAAAGTGTCAGAAACTTTAACTAATGATATTTTTGTAGAGGAAAGGGGCCGTTTAAATTAATTTCCAAGCGTTTAATGCCTGTACTAAGTAGTCTTTAGGATAATTAGTGGCTAGACCTCCGAGATTAACTCCGGCCGAGCGCCTTTCAACAGCGCGCTGCCGGAGCTAATTGCCGAGGCCACGTGCGTAATCATCATGGTCAGCCTTTACCTTCTAGCGCGTTGCTCGGCCGCGGGCTCGCACTTCGTCCTCTACTCTACAGTCCGCTTACTCCTCGAGCATGTGAGCCACGCTGAATAGCTAATTAGGTAGGTGGTATACCTAGCTAATTAAGTCATAACATGTTATGACCAAGCTAATTAAGCCAAGCCATGCAAAGACCGATCTAATTAAGCCACGTCTTCCTAAGACCACGTTACTTAAGCCGTGCCAAGCTATCGCCGAGCTAAGTACATGCTAAGTACAGGGTATGTTCGAAAAGTAATGTCAGTGAGTCGATTGAAGAAGATATTCTTGGATCAGATCGTTACAACACAACAAAAGGTATTGAAGTACGCTCCTCTTGCATCCATACATCGCTTCGAGCAAGATTTCGAGGCGTTGATGGTGTCACTGCAGGCCTCCCCCGAAATATCCGCTAGAGCCTTCGTGCGAGCCCGTTTGGATTTGTCAACAGTCCCAAAATGACGTATCTTCATGGGACGTTTGCCACTCCCACAAACCATCATCACCACCAGCTGTGTTTACGACTGGAAAAGTTTAGATGGTGGCCTTGCCGAGTTCCACAGAAATGTTGGTGCCATTCTTAATATAATGCTTTGTTGGACACGTTGGTTCATTCTGATATAGATTTGAGCGCAAAAGGACGACACACAAAAGAAGACGACTAGCACTCGTGTAGTCGTCTTCTCTTCTTTTGTCTCGTCATTTTGCGCTCAAATCTATTCTGGACTGGAGCCAATCATTTCGTCTTTGTTCCAACGAGCGCAGTATCACGGCTTGCACGACAAATGAAGACGAGTTCCACAGTAAAGCTTGTCCTTTTTTTCAAATGGTTCCGGACTAGTCAGCGACCTTGCATGCATAAGCGAACATCGCCCTCCACCAATTCCAACCGGCCCTGGCAGCACGCTGTGGCACACAGTAGCTTCACAATTTAATCAGTGACATTACTTTTCGGACACACCCTGAAAGACTACACTACTTACAGAAAAGGTTAAGACAACGCTAATTAAGACATTACTCATTATGATCATCTCAGTATGATCGTGTTAAGATTACGCTAATTAGCTCCATAATAACTAAAACCTTGCTAATTAGGCCTGCGTTATTAAAGCCGTGTTAATTTAACCATACCAATTAAGTATTCGCTGCGAGAGGTGAGCTACGCCACAAACACGCGGTCACTTGCCCCCTCGCCCTTCACACTCAGATGGAGAGGGAAAGTGTAAACTGTCGACGTGGATCTTCCTGCACACCCTGTGGATTCACGCATTTTTCGTCCGAAGCTGGTCAGGTCCTTCTTTTTTAATCGTCGACGGGGCGACAATTAAAGGGTGCAGCTGCTGCCGCGCCATAACATCGTCATGTTGGGGTTTATCCCCACTTAAAAAGACTACACGCCATGTTCCCGACGTGCTATCGAAGTTCTTGCCCCTGGTGCGGTGCACCCTATACGCTCTATAACATTAGGTGGGGCTGCTCAAACCATCCTCCACACGTGACAAACAGAGAAATGACACCAACACACACGTTGGAGCAGTGGGAGGCGCGACCTGGCCGACCAGCAAGGGTTGAACGAGCAGGTTGAACGGGCGCTAAGGCCAGTGGGGTCTGCTAAGGCTGCCCCACCAGAATGATTTATGATTCAACAAAGTGTTTCTGTTCTATTCTGGTAGCGGGTCCCGTCGTACACCCAGAGAGAAAGTATGAGGACCACGGGAGCGCATGCTCTCAACAATAGACGGCTCTCGACTAGACGGCGTAGATGGCAATATCGACGCGCCCTCCCATGGTCCGCGTAATTTTGTTCACGGGTGTACATAAGGCTCTCTAGTACGATCGGTACCCTCTGCGCTCATAAGCAAAAAGAAAGAAAAATAGAGATAAGCGCTTACGTTACTTTTGTAGAGAAGGCGCAGGGCATTGTGTACAAAAATACCTATACCCAACGCATAGCGTCTGATATTGGCGGCGAGAGTTAACAGCAGTTTCCAGAAAGGATCTCTCACACAAGCATAGCCTTGCCGCTTCAACGGAAAACGAGAACTGCCACTTCTGACCCCCCAGATTAGGCCTGACGGCGCTGCTGTGTTGGAGAGAGAAAAAAACTAGCGGTGGCGTCTTCTTTTACTGCGATAGAAATTATATGGACACTCAAGGCACATTCTTGCCGTCGGTGTCACCGTCATGTTACGTATAAAGTCCAAATCGATAACATCACCGAGAGCACAAAAACGTATACGGCGCTTTGATAGATAGATAGATAGATAGATAGATAGATAGATAGATAGATAGATAGATAGATAGATAGATAGATAGATAGATAGATAGATAGATAGATAGATAGATAGATAGATAGATAGATAGATAGATAGATAAAAGTGCATGTGTTTCGCCTAGAAATGTTTCGCATTTAATATGCAGGAGTCACCGTGAACGGCGTGCGTCCTAATCGTATTATTATTACTTTTTTTTGGCTGTGAAAAACCAGAATATTTTTTCCAATTTTTGTCCTTATGTGCCAATTTAACCGCTATCTATACAAGACATGAGGCAGAAAGAACAACCTTTTAAACTTTCATTTCCTTTTTGCAACATTTAGGATGGTTCGGCAGTTCTTCTAGAGTGTAATGATGTCGAAGAAAGACAGGGAGTAGTAGATGATATATGTAAAAATTGGAAAGATGTAAAGCGAAACAACTCGTTGGTGTTGCTAGAGTCAAAGTCCACCGCAGCACGCAAGAAACGAGCGGAAACAGCCTCGCGTTGAGAAGCTCACGGCTCTGTGGCTTCAGCAGCGGACAGCGGCAGGCATGAGATGCATAGCTGGACCAGCGTGGCCTCGACTCCCGTCTCGTACGCCGTTCCCGGCCCACGCCCAGCGGTTGTACGCGACGGTCACGCACGTCGCGCCCGGTAGAACCTTCCCCGTTCACCTTCAGGAGCCGGAAGTGCTGTCCGCCTTGTCCGAACACTGGGAGGGCGCGCCCTAGTACCACCTTGCCCTTCTTTCTTTCGTGCCATCGTGCTCGATAGAGAGTTCGGCTAGGCCTATCCCGCCGGACGCCTTTGCCGTTGTTTCGATCAAGTATAAGCATTTGTCGGTGATCAAGGAAAAAAAGGGGGGAAAAAACCTCACAGGGTCCCTTACGCATTCGCCAAAGACGACTTGAAGGCGAAAGCAGTCTTCTTTTTCTTCTCAGTCGATGTATTGGCTCCTCCCCCAGCCCCCCTCCGAAAGCTTTCTGCACCTCATCTGCTTTTGCAAGGCCTCCTCAAAGCCTGCGCATCCTAAGGATTTTGTATGATATATGTTCAGCTACTAGAAATACGGACAACTATTCATACCTAAGTGGTTTACTCAATCACGAAAGATGTTCTTAACCGAGTAGTACGAATGAAAAAAAAAACGAAAAAAAAAAACTACCTGATCTGCTAACTATGCATTCGAGTATAAACCATAGTTTATAGGTGCCATTCTCTTTTTGAGTCGCCATTATCCCTCTCACACAGGCGCCTTGCATTGCTGTTGCGGACTTATGTGGACATAATTAGCAGTATCTGTAATATAACCAAATGGCACATGTTACCTTGTATCCCTTATGCGAGCATTTGCTGTTTTGTTTTCCTGTTCCCCTACCGTAATCTTTTTCTAGATTGAAAAATACCAGAGCATTGTCACGGAACCCAGTGCGCCTGGTGTTCGACTCGGCTTGTGCTTCATCGATGCTTGCAACGAAAGAGACGTCGAGAACATGGCCCGTGCCCGTAAGCTTTTTTTTTTTTTTGTTCCATACCAGCCCGTTCATTTGACGTGAAGGTACTTTGAAGAGGCGAAATTTAGCACCTCTGCATCAATAAAAATCTTCGCAGCAACATAGCTACATACGCAGCTTCATCATGCTTTGTGTGGCACACCACGAGCATATTAGAGGAACTGAATATTCACTAAATGCAGAAATGATAATTTACAAGTACATCGCTTAATTCACTGACCACTTTGGACATTATTGTCTGATGTTGCCTGAGAAAGATTTTCGTTAAATAAAAACAAAAAGTAAGCGTACCTCGTGTCACTTACGTCAAGTTTATGAAGACAGGCATGTTGCTGGCAATTGAAATCCTACTCCCTCTCTCTCGCTGTGGTTTATTGATTGAGGTACTAGAAAGTGTATTTATTTCATGACTAAGCGCTTATTAAGGTCAAATAATTAATTAACTTTAATTACCCAACTTTTTGGTTCTTGCTCAAGTCAAAATATTAACTTCATGTCGTATCTCGCCTCAAATAACCCCAGAATCAAGCATTTATTTTTTTGATGAAATCTGCCTGGTTGTTTCTTTTCCGAGAAAAACAAAAGCGTGCGAAACAGACCAAATAGTTCAGTCAGTCAGTCAGTCCGTCAGTTCAGTCAGTTCAATCAATCAAATAGAGGCGGCTAAGAGTGTAGCAGTCGTCGATGTCGCTACCGCTACCAGTTCAGTCAGTTCAGTCAGTCAGTCAGTCAGCCAGTCAGTCAGTTCAGTCAGTTCAGTCAGTTCAATCAATCAAATAGAGGCGGCTAAGAGTGTAGCAGTCGTCGATGTCGCTACCGCTACCAGTTCAGTCAGTTCAGTCAGTCAGTCAGTTCAGTCAGTTCAGTCAGTCAGTTCAGTCAGTTCAGTCAGTTCAGTCAGTTCAGTCAGTTCAGTCAGCCAGTCAGTCAGTTCAGTCAGATCAGTCAGTTCAGTCAGTCAGTCAGTTCAGTCAGCCAGTCAGTCAGTCAGTCAGTCAGTCAGTTCAGTCAGTTCAGTCAGTCAGTCAGTCAGTTCAGTCAGTTCAGTCAGCCAGTCAGTCAGTTCAGTCAGTTCAGTGTGGGTGCACGTGTGGGTGCGCCACGTGTGGGTGCACACCTGTTCTTTCTAACACTGTTATTATTTTCAAACACCACGATCAATTCACTCGTGAAGTCTTTGAAGCTTTTCATATTAACAAGTCACGTGATACTTGCGTAAGCCAAACCTCGGTGGCATTGCACAAAAAAGAGTTTACATTTATTGACGAGCGTATCACTTAATCACCTTGTTCCTCACTTGTCATGCGCGTTTTTTTCACATTTAAGCGCCTGTTTCCTTTCAATAAACTTCCAGTTGTGAGTGCAGCGCTGTGTGTGTCGATCCCTTCTCTTCCTTTGTCTTCGTTTTCTGTGCGCTGTTTATCTTCAAATATGAATACGCACCAACTCGCCCAACTAGCTGTTTTGTTGTAAATGCTTCGCATTTAAATACATGCGCTGAAGGGAGGGCGGTATTATAACGTAGGAAAACCTTGCGCACCAGCTCCTAGTTGCTCAGTGCTTCGATGCTACTGTCCGTGTCCTCTATAAAGCGTCACTATTCGCTGTTCATGGCGCTCGAGTAAGGCACTGAGGGTAAGGCGTTGCAAGTAAGGCAAAGGAAAAGGTGACAGAAATAAAACCCTCCGCGCCTGGCTTATCGCACGCTGTCGCTTATCAGCCGCGCCCACCGACGGAGACAGTCCGCGAAGCTGCCGCGCCGAGTCTGCCCGCTGCGCGAGCCGAGCGCGAGCAATGAAACTAGGAAGGGGCGAAGCATGTAGGGAAGGGCATTTCAGCTCCAATAACGTGAAACCTGGGGAGGGGCGAAGAATGCAGTCCGCTTTGAGCTAACGCGCATGCTGCGAATCTTTATTGTTCAACGTTCAACTACGTACAAGAGAAATCTCCCACCGGCGCTACATTGCAGGTCAAGATCCAACGAGGTGGCCGGTGAACGGCTGTGCAGCGCGTTGTCTCTCGCGGGCGAGGGAGCGTTTCCATAGCCAACGCGTACCGTTCGCTCGCTCTCGCCACGCGGCGAGCGTTGAGGCGGTAGCGAGAGAGAGGACTCTCTCTTGGCGAGAGACGGTCGTCTCTCTCTAGCGCTCAAGCAAATCGACCGTCACGACAGCAGACGACAGACGAGCACGCTGAGACCCTAAGGGGCTTCGCCCCTGAAATTCGTCCTGGTCCCGGGTTCACAACGGTGATCAACGCCTTCCTGTGGCGCTCGCACTACGAATTCATCAAACCAGGGGGGGCCAGCAGTCGGCAGCGCGACGGTGAATGAATGGACAACTCGTCGCACACGTACAATGAACTTTGAAAATTAGTCGTGCAACGCGGCATGTTTCCTTAATTACAGTTCCAATTGAAGACGGCATTCGTCGATTTTATTTGAAGCACTGCAACAATTGAAAATGTTAAAACATCACTTTAAATGTAAAAAATAAATGCCGTGTTTTGAGGGTGATTCATTCGTAAAAGATTGTCCCTACCCTTTCAAAAGCGTTTAAGAGCCGTGCACATATACATGCACTCTATTCTGGAAGGAATAATCAGCAGTTGCCCTAAGATGAAAACTCTTTGAAACAAGACTGTTAGTATTGTTTTGTGCTTGTTTACAGACGTGTGGATGAATCTTTGCGGTGTGAGCGCAGTGGTTGTAGCGTGTACTGTTTCGTCTGTCCTTCCTGGCTTTCCGGTGCCTTTTTAGGAGCGAAGCTCCTCATGGCGAGACCTGCCCGGTTGTCGAGCGGCGTCGGGCGTCGCGCGTCGATCGTCAACCGTCCTCTGTACCCCGTAATGTTCCCTTATCGTACAATAGAGGGCGCTGTCCCATAGAGATGCATGCAAACTGCAGTTGGGTGGCAATACTCTAGATGGCGCTGTACGCATTCCATTTCTCAAATATAAAAAATAGAAAACAGGCCCTTATACGTAGCTTATCTAGACATCACCGGGGCATATGACAACGTTAATCAGGAAATTTTGTGGGATATATTGAAGGAAGTGGGCATAGGTGACGACTGTATACAGCTTTTGAGGGAAATATACCGAGAAAATACAGTTTGTGTAGAATGGGAAGGAATAAGCAGCAAGGACAGCGTTGAAATTAGCAAGGGGCTGAGACAGGGATGTCCTTTGTCCCCGCTGTTATTCATGCTGTACATGGTGAGGATGGAAAAAGCGCTAGAAGGTAGCAACATTGGATTTAATCTGTCACACAAACAGGCAGGCGAGATGGTTGAGCGGAAGCTTCCAGGTCTATTTTATGCTGACGATATTGTCTTATTTGCGGACAGTCAAGACTATATACAGCGGCTGGCAGATATATGCGGAAGGGAAGGCGAGGCTCTAGGACTAGGTTTTAGTGCAACAAATTGTGGATTGATGGTATTCAATGATCACGAAGATAATGCGGTCTTAATACAGGGCCAAGAAATACCGAGGGTAAGCGAGTACAAGTACCACGGAGTATGGGTAAATGAGGGGGATAGATATATGGAGGTACAAGAGAAAGCATCGGTAACAAAGGGAAAGAGGAATGCTGCAATTATGAAGCACAGAGCGTTATGGGGATACAATAGGTACGAGGTGCTTCGAGGGCTGTGGAAGGGTGTGATGGTTCCGGGACTTACATTTGGGAACTCAGTGGTGTGCATGAAGTCAGAGGTGCAATCAGGAATGGATGTAAATCAAAGGACTGTGGGACGCCTCGCGTTGGGCGCTCACGGGAAGACGACAAATGAGGCTGTAAAGGGTGATATGGGATGGACAGGCTTTGAAGTGAGGGAAGCTCAGAGCAAAATGAGATTTGAAGAGAGGCTGAGGAAAATGAAGGAGAGTAGATGGGCAGAGAAGGTTTTCAGGTATTTGTATAGAAAAAGCGTCGACACGCAGTGGAGAAAAAGAACTAGGAGGCTCACCAGTAAATATACGGCTAGCAGTGTGGGCGACATGGCCACAAGGAGCATTAAGCTAAAAGTCAGATAGGCCGAGAGGACTTATTGGATGACAGCGATGGAAAAGAAGCCGGCTCTCAGTGACTACCGAAAGAGAAAAAAACGAAATAAGGAGGGAGAGGTTTTATGATAATTCATGGGGAAGCGCTTTACTGTTTGAAGCAAGGTCGGGTTGCCTTAGAACGCGTAGCTATATAAAGCGAGATTCTGTAACGAAGAAGAACAATGTACATGCTGTGGGGGAACTAAGGAAACGATGGAACATGTACTGATTGAATGTGGCGATATCCACCCAGATATACGTGTGGGCACGAGTCTACATGAAGCCTTGGGTTTTAGGGACAACAATGGAAAGCTGAACACGTCCGTGATAGAAATAAGTAAGAGACGGTTAGAGTATTGGTGGCAGAAAAGTAGAGATAAAGGACAAAAATGAAGAAGGGGGAGAATAAGGTCATTCTGCCTTAAGAAGCAGAGAGATGGACCGTGAATTTATATTTTTCTTTGCTATAATAACATAGATTTAATCAATGTAGATAAGGCGTCAGGCCAACATAAAAAGAAAGTTTTTTTTCGAGGCTGGTGGCAGACATGTCACCGCACCGTTATAAAGGGGACGCTCATAGCATCCATCCATCTATCCATCCATCCTTCTCGTCTCGTTTCCGAGAGGGCGCTGTCCCATAGACATGCGTACAATATGGCGGTTGGGTGAAGTTACGCTAGATGGCGTTGGCGGTGCAGCTGCTCTCCGATTTTAGGAGCGCCCTCACCCTCTCCTCTCCTACGCTTCCCCTTTATCGTTTTTATCGTTTTCCCAGTAATGACTAAAAAATTAATGCATGAACTTCTACTGTCAGCGAAATATGACTCACTGACATCTACCATCAAGGTAGTCCACGAAGTATGGAAGCAGAAATTAGGCATATATCTTTTTTAGGAAGGAACGGCTTGAAATTCGCAGTGGCACATTGTTCGACGTACAATTCCTTTAAATGCAATCATGTTTTGAATATACCCCGCAGTTTTTTTTTATGTTCAGTTGCAGGAAATGTTGCAAAAGTTAGTGTCAAGAACTGCGTGACGAATGAACCAGAAAAGATGGACAGAACTCAAGTATGCATCATGTAAGTTTTTATGAAGAGGTTTCACTCGTTTTCATGTTTCATAGATGGGCCTACTTGAACTGAGGGCGGATGAAAGCATTGGCTTCAATTTTAAGATTTTGTGCGCCAAAAGTATTATCGATTCTGGAACATAATGCGACATGTCATCTCCCTGTAATGCGATTATATGCAGTACCGGTCACCTGCAGCTGCAACCTGAAGCTGTTAAGATAACTCGATTTCAGACTGAAACAATTTTCAGTTCTATTTCCATCGCTGTCCTGTGTGTTTTAGTTTTCTTCTCAAAGAACCATCCCACAGTCACCTACACGGGAGCGAGGCGCTAATGCTGCGGATCATATTTGTGTAAAAGAAGCTAAGAGAGCTTCTTGCTCAGCTAGTTGGTTCATTACTTGGGAAAAATAGGTTCGGCACAAAAAGGACAAATGCGAAGTGAAGACACTGACAAACACGGGCGCGCGCGTTTTTCATTTTATTAAGTGCGGAGCACTTTAGGAGGCCAGGCTGTCGTATGCTGTCGTCGTCGCTTGGAGTAATGCAGACAAAACCGCATATAGCATAGTGAGCTTACCATATTGAGCGTGCGCTCGCGTCAAGAGAAGTCTTCTTCCTCTTGTTCTTCGAGCGCCTTGATGATGACTTTAACGCAGGCAAAACAAACATATAGCATAGCCAACTGTTGCATATTGAGCACGCGCTCTCGCCAAAGAGAAGAGTTCTTCCTCTTGTTCTTCGAGCGCCTTGATGATTATATAAAGTGCGGACATTACTGCAAAGGCTAGGGAAACACGACAATACAAGCCACGTATAAAAATTGAAAGAGGAATCAAGCGAGGAAAAGAGAGAGAAAGAAAGGGAAAAAAATAGGAAGAAAATAGAAATAAATAGAAATAAAGAGTAAAACACACAAAAAAAACTTGAGAACACGAAACAATAAGAGGAGGAAAGAAAGAGAAAACCGAAGAAAACAAAGGCTGCCCAGCTCTGCACTTCCTTCAGGCTTGGCAACACTAGGGTGAATCTGCCTTAATGTTTTTATTTTATTGGAATGCCTAAGCTCCGTCATATTTCAGGTGAGCAAACAGGCGCGAAACGCCATTCCATCACTAAGCTGTCCTTACTGAGGTTTGCTTTTTCACAATACTCACTTCATTTCTACCACTTTCAGCGCGTCACTGGCCATCATCGCAGCTACTGTTGTTGCTGCAACAGCCCTTGAAGTGTACGCTACGAAGTACGACGAAAAACTGAATAATGGTGCGTAAAAGTGCACAATATATTTCATGTTTCATATTGTTGTGACGGAAGAAAATTTCAAAACAGGCTATAACGCAGAACGAAAAAAAACATAAAAAAACGAGATGCTGAAGTATTTAGTTTTGTTGTAATGGCTGTTAATAGGCTAAACAATTGCGAAGTTCCCTATGAATTATCTTGCACGACGCTTGATGCACTGACACTATATACATACTAAAGAATCTTTGCCTTCAACTCACCGTGTCTGTGGCCACGCAGTGGAAATTTACAACACTAACATTTGCGTTTATGCTTAAGAGGTTAGTTAATACTTGTTTCTGAATGAATTAGTAGAGTTGAATAATTATTCCGCGCTTGTCGAAAGGAAAGCGACAGTACAAAGTGCTTTGTATTCGCATACTACGCATCGGCGTCTCTATTTTATAGCGCAATTTATTTGAAACACAGCGCTAAAATATTCGTAGCCTTGTCTAGATTTCATGCTTACTGAACAATTTCTGCACACTTTTTCATGTTGGGAAGGAATCAGTTCATCGCAAACAAGTTTGAGGGTTCAGATAAATATGTACCATGGTGTTCGTAAATACACCTCTTTAGTTGAGCATATTTTTTTCTTTGAGCAGACACAACAGGCTTGCAAGTTTGCTGTTGTATTTACTTGATTTTTTTTCTTTGCAGCTATGTACTACAAGTGTATCGTAGCGTTTTCAGTGCTGTCAAGTAGCAGGTTGCTCCGGAGCGCCCGAAAAAATCCAAATTCTAAAACTCAGTGCTACCGTTTTATGCATGGACTCCGATTCTTGAGCATATTCTGGATTTGCCTTGGTCACTCGTACGTCAATATCAATGAAAATACATGTGAGTGACTCCTTATTGGTCAATCTTCTCCGCCTTACAATATATCACTTATGCACTGGAAGTTCGTACCTACGATATTTGATTACATGTGTAGCCACGCAATAAAACACCATAGAGCAGATGTATCATGCGCTTCAATTTCGAAGTCGTGTTTCCTTTGATATACGATATTTCGTCATGTAAAACTATGAAGCAAACGCGACACTAATAAGTGCTAACTCAACGTACGAACTAACGCAGATGCATACAGAGCATGCTGATGCAAGTGACGTGAATCGCCCATATTGCTGACGAACTTTTCATTTATTCCTATACCGGGTGTTTCAAGAAATGTGTGCGCAATTCTTGAAAAGTAAGGGAAATGCGATGTTTGCTCACTGCCTTCATAATCGCTTTTTCTGTGGGGGCAGGCATCATAATATGTCTGGAGACAATAACTGAATCATTAATTACGAAAGTCCAAATTTTTTACTTAGAGGAAACAGGTGGTCGGTTCACATGGGAGAAATGAAGTCATTTCTGCGAAGGGCCCATTACCCGCTAAGAGATTTCCGAAAAGCGGCCGCTGGTAATTTTTGCGGAGTGATGAATTTGCCACCAGTTTCACCAGTGAAACCCCCACCGAAGCGCGTCAGAGCGCAACCGCCATACCGTAGAAGACGACAAGAATGACGTTACTATTTTTGACAACGAGTGTAGTGGTGTTACTTCTTCCGCGTTCGTTAAGCTGCGTGCGCCATGCATGCTATTATGGCAAGCGCAGACCACACACTCACGAAGTGATGTAGTTAAAAGGTTGAGTTTACTGCGATCGCTCATTGTGGACGCTTCAGAAGAGTATGGCAGTCGCGCTCTTCCGCGTTTCAGATTCCGGTTTAGCCGAGAAATCAGTGAAATTTGATCCATCCGCAAAAATTACCACTTGGCGCCTTTTGGAAATATTGAAGCGGCAATTGGCTTTTTGTAGGAAGGACTTTATTTTCCATCGCCACCCGACCTCCTATCTTCTCTAATGAAAAAATCTCTAATATCTACCGCCAAATAAAAAGCAATTATGCAGGCAGCGAAAATATAGCACAATTTCCTTGCTTTTTGGGATTCTTCGAGAGATTTGCATGTAACAAAATCGCTATTTTGAGCTGTGCTTCCATTTCTTATTAATTGAAGCAATATATATATATATATATATATATATATATATATATATATATATATATATATATATATATATATATATATATATATATATATATATATATATATATATATATATATATACCTAGCTCACTGGTAACAAGCTCGCGCCGTAAATAAACCGACAGTGTAAAACGTAAACACTTTTTCTTTCATTTTTCCAGCG
Source organism: Rhipicephalus appendiculatus (assembly GCA_030522465.1). Classification (NCBI taxonomy): domain Eukaryota; kingdom Metazoa; phylum Arthropoda; class Arachnida; order Ixodida; family Ixodidae; genus Rhipicephalus; species Rhipicephalus appendiculatus. The sequence continues at coordinate 954,350 of JALIZH010032972.1, forward strand.
AGGGTAATCAACCTTATGCATTTCAGCCAGCACTGGACGTCACCGATAGTAATCGCTGGCTTTTTAAGCGTAGATACCTTTTTCTTTTTAAGGTGAGTTGCATCGTTTACGCTACCGTCGAATGTAAGCAAACCATAATTTCGCCGCTTTTGGTTGAGTTGGGGAGATTACAAGAAAGCCTCTTTGTCTTGAGAACCCGATCACGTGTTTATAATTGTGCCGATGCTATGACACCCGAGAGCTTAAGCAGTGGGCTAGGAGAAAGAAGGTTATCACCCTCCGGTGTCTTCAAGCTCTTGCGTCATGCATGTAGTCACGTGATCTGGTTGCGATCACCTGATAAACATATGATGACAAAAGTACATATTTTTACAGCCGTTATGTAGAGAATGAACACTTCCCTTCACCATAGTTCCGCGCTTTCAACATGATGTTTCACATCTTGTGAGCTTCGTTCGCGAAAAAAGTTCACTGCGTCCTTTTATCGTTCAACATCATGCGGCACCCCAAAAATCTTGTGTGGAAAGCTCCTTAGATTCTTATCACGGTTGGTAGCGCACGATAGCCATAAACCGAAGGAGCACGAGTGTTCTCAATGTTTGACCAGACCAAATAGTCCCGGTTCCACCTTGCGTGCTCCCATTGGACCTTTCCTGTCCTTAATAATCATGTTTGCAGTTACAGTCGGCGACAACTTAAGCATACAGTGCCTAAGGTGTTAACTGCCTATCCCAAAACGAATTTGCATATAGCCAGTCAATTACGTTCGCTCATTTCCGTGGAATTTAGCGCTTTTGTATTTTAAGCTTAGTCAATTTCAGCTCACAAATATCTTTTTGTGTCGCTGCATCTGTGTTCAAGACCCGAAAGTCCTGAAAATTTATCAGATATCCTGATATTCCTATTCAAGCAAACATAACCTTTCGCACAGAAACGACGAACTTCTGTTTTCTGATAAGCATATCATTTACACTTCGGAGCGACAGCACTTAAGCTTCCGGCCAACTCAAGTTGACACGCATTTCTTACGGCCCAAAAGGGCAGCTTCGTTGCGGTTCCATGGGTGGAGCTAGCAATGGATGCTTATGTGCCACCGGGTATAATATTTTCGTGGATCGTCATTCCGTCTTGGCCTGGCAGCGGAGATTTCGGGTAACTGCAGTGATAGCTTCGCTTCATTGCGCCACAACGAAGCGTGAAAAGGAGAACAGACACGACATTCTCGAACGACAACCGGTGTCGAATACAAGAGCGTCCATACCGGTGGCGCTCGAGCTTACTGTGGTGCATCCTAAGTAGCAACTCCGCTCACCATTGGGCCGCTGGCTGCTCAGAACCACAAAAGTGGTTTTGACATAAGTCTAAGGTGCACGACGTCGAAAATTTCATGCTTGCAAGAGTGTCTTTTTGACAGCGGAGCCGTTTCTGCCAGCCGTCCGTCGTGATTCGCGAACAGTAAATTGTTATTATCATGAACCGGTACACGCTATCTTTGTCCTCTTCTACATCTTCGTCCTCTTCTTCATCCGCTGCTACGCTCCCACAGCACGTGTGCCGATTTGTCTGGCGTGGGATGGAGCAACTCTGATGGGCGTGACAACGAGTACTGTGAGAGAGAAAGAAATAAATAGAAAGAAGGAGCAAGAGAGAACTTGTTGTCGGAAAAAAATTATTGCCAAGGTGGAATTCGAATCCGCGAAACCACAATCAGAAGCCGAGCATGGTACCACTCGGCTATCCAGCACGTATAGTATAGTATACCAAGGGGCTGGGAAAGGAAAATGACGTTGAGGAGGAGGGAAAGGAGAAGGGGAGTGAGTAAATAGCTTAGAAAGAAAAAGAAGGAAAAATAGAGAGAAAGAAAGGAAGCGAAACAGAGAGAGAAAGGACAAAAAAAAAAGAGGGGCAAAACAGAAAGAGAGAGAAATATATGCATAGAGAGAAAGAGATAGGAAAGCAAGAGGAAGCGAGAAATCGAGAGAGAGAGAGAGAAAGATGGAAGGAGCGAGAATTAGAAAGAAAATATGCACAGGGTGTTTATTTAGACAACAGATATATTTAATAAAAAATTCTATGACAGTCAGGCTCCTGTCTTTTTTCGCACATGAATTCTATGTCGAGGCGAAAATACTTTTCCGCAGCTGAAATAATGTTGACGTAACTAATTAACAAAAGCTCGTTAATTAACTTTTATATTATTGATTTGAGCGCAGTTGTTTATGTTGGAGAGTTGTAGTACATGATAATTTATGGCATACGCATTTTTTAGAAATCGCAAAAGTCGCCCGTAGTTCCAGATATTCATCATCGAATTTCAAGGGGGAAATCAACACTGATCGCGCCCGGCGCGAACGCAGTTATGTATATATATATATATATATATATATATATATATATATATATATATATATATAGAGAGAGAGAGAGAGAGAGAGAGAGAGAGATGAGACGAAGGAAAGAAAACAAAGAGAAACAAAGAAGGCCGCCCTCCACACTTCCCTCAGGCTTGGCACCTCTAGTGCGAAGCTGACTTAATTTTTTATTTCCTCTTCAAATTTTTTTCAGTTGTCCTTATCGATCAGCAGAATACTTCCCACGCGCCTCCCACCTATTGCGTAAATTTCGGACAAGTACACTCTGTTTGTAGTCACGGTGTACCAAATGTCTTGCTACAGCGTGTATATTGGAATAGATATCAGCGATTCCGCGCCAACATTTTGATGTTGTCGTGCATTCAGCCCTGCATTATATGAGTTCCACCAGTATATAGTTCCATCAGTTGACGTTTCAATACATACAGCATTCCCCTTTAATTTCTCTCGTGCTACTCTCGATATTGCAGTTGACCTAATATACGGTTACAGTAACATTTGCTTTTTTTTTTTGCAGTGGTTTTCTCATCTACCACAGTCTTAACAAAGAAAAGAGAAATCGGATCATCGTTCTGGGAATCGCGCTTGTCAGAAGACTGATTCGGTAAGCCCCAATAAATACGGACACGTAGATTTTCGAAAAACACAGTGGGATTATTTTAGACATCAAAGTGATTCTCCTTATCGTTATAATAAGACGGCAAAATTATTTACTTTTCGCAGCGCTCAATTTAGCACCCTCTTTGTCATATCTTTCAGCAGCTATTAAGCTCAAACTGCCCTTAACATTTACAAACGTACAGTTCCTTATGCCGCGTTAGGTAAACCATGGATGTTGTGCTAAGGTTTTGGTGAACCTTTACAAATGCAACAAAACTTGGTGTTCAGTCTTGTGCTTCAGGATATGACTTGTGAAGAACGACTTTCCTCTTTCGTTTCCAGCACTACCATTCCAGTGTTTTTTATGATCATGGTCATCTACCTACTGCCACTGATAGTGTCGGGGCCCAACTCCAAAGAATTCTACCAGAGGTTTCATACCGAAGTACGCGACCAATGGTGGAGCTTGCTTCTTCAGATTCGGAATTGGAGAAGCGAAGACTACGAAACAGTAAGCGCGCTTGCCTCTACGTTTACATTAGGCGAGCTGTCATAAGAGCTTTGCTGATATTTTGCAATCAACATCAGCGCATACAGCTAAAAACATACGGTTTCTCGTAAAAGAAAACTGGCTCAAATTTGCACAAAATGAGCTTACACATTCATCCTACACGCTCGAACTCAGCATATGGAATATATGCTTAGGTATACAATGGTGCATGAAGTAACGGCCTATGTGCAACAAAGGCGCTAAAGGACATTCTCGAAGCATTTCCATGCTTTCGCTTTCAGCGCAGTCTGCAAGCGTATTGATTGTTTATGCTGATAAAACTGCCTGGAACGCTCTTCTCGTGGAATTCTGGACAGCGTTGTTTCTATGCTCTACAGAGGCCCACATTATTGTCACGTGGTTGTGACGGTGAATAATTGCTGCAGCAAGACAGGGAAATACAAAATGCTTTATTTAGGCGTACTAGTGCCCGGAAAATGAAAACTAATAATACAAGCGATGCACACTGTACACTGTTGCCAGCGCGGACAGTCGTCCGCCGTCGAGTAATCTGATCAGCGTTAAGGCATACGGTAAGGTGTGTCGGCATTTATATATGTAGCTTCGATGATTCTAGGCTTATCGTTGTCTACCGCGTTAGTTTTAGAAAAATAGTGCGCGCGTTGCGCGCTCAAGCGTATCGGAACAATCTGTAGATTCGCACCGCTAGTGCGAAGCTGCAGGTTGTTCTGATACGCTTGAATTGATACGTTCTGATACGCTTGCAGATTGTTCTGATACGCTTGATACGCGAATTTTTTTTCCGCATAGGTGTTTCTATACACAAGCCCTTATCCTAGAACGACCGAGACCTGAGCTAGTTGGTGGATATTCATGTTAAAGGTACAGGGCATTCAAACACGGGCACAAGAGAGAAATGCATTGACTTCTCTCTTGACTGCGGTGTCTTGACTCCTCTCTTGTGTCCGTGTTTGCACGCCCTGTCTCTTTTACACAGACGCCCTTATCAATGCACTGTTTAATAGTGAGAAACTTCGCTGTGTGACGTTGTGTAACACTGGTGTATTTTTATTAGTGTATTGTAAGTGTTTCTTTTTTCAACGTCTTCGCGTGTTCAGCTAATGTAACATGTTGGGTTATGCGCTGCTTATGCAACGTATTACTGCTTTTTTCTTTTTTTCTTTTTTCTTTCGTCCGGCACGGTGGATCAGTGGCTAAGGTGCTCGGCTGCTGACCCGAAGGTCGCGGGTTCAATACCGGCCGCGGCGGTCGCATTTCGGTGGAGGCGAAATGGTAGAGGCCCGTGCGATGTCAGTACGCGTTAAAGAACACCAGATGGTCAAATATTCCGGAGCCCTCCCCTACGGCTTCTCTCATAATCATATCGTGGTTTTGGGTCGTAAAACCCCAGATATTATAATTAATTAATTTTTTTACATTGTATATTTTACTTAAATGTTTCATGCCCTCCCTGTCCCCACCTGTAACACTCTCAAGCCGAGGGTGTACAATTAAAATGAAATAAAAAGAATTGACACAGCCCTAACATCATTACGGTGTCGTGATAGCGAGTGCGTTCCCCACTATGGAAGCTTCGTTGTGATGGGAACGAAACGAGAAAACTACTGAGTTTATTCCCGTTAAAGAAACACAGGGGATATAAGTTAATCAAGTACTCCCATATATACGCAACACATAAGAAAAATACGGCTTATTGGTTCGTAAAGCCTGTAAATAATCTTTTTTGTTGTTGTTGTTGGGATGCCGGCCGCCCGCATGCATGAAACAATTCGAAGGGATGTAGCTTCGCTACAAACTGCAAATGTCGCTCATACAAAAGCGCCATGATGGAGCATGGCGCTTTATAATGAAGCATTCTAAGCACTCTTAATGAATGTATAAAATACACGAAGTTCAGAATATAAGCTACCGACACCTAGCGTCTTTGTAGTGCCGATTCCGAACGTATAATTGACCAAGACCAGCGAACCTCAAAAGTAATCGCATGGTATTGTCGGCAGGGAAGTGGTGAAAACATCTATAAAAATGTTTATACGGCGGCACTTTCGTACCGCGTATTTTGGTATCAATGTGACTATGTCAGTCACTTGAACTTCCTTAAAACCTTATTTTCGCAGGGCCCCTATGGTTCACTTGTGGTACCTTTCTGTGGACTATCAGCTCTGCATTGTTGCCATACTTGTAATCCAGACATTCAAGACGTAAGTATTTGCTGTTACATGCAGCCATCATAGTAAAATATTGTCGTTCTTTATACCCGGCAGATATGGCTTACCAGAAATGAGCAACTGAATAAGTATTTTACACACATCCTTCGGTAAACCAGTACTGTGCCAATCAAAATTTAATTTGCGTCATCCTGGTGGAATAAGCTACAGAAGAAGTGCCTCACTGCATTTTTTTCCTTTACCAACCAGATGGGTAAACTATTTTTCCATGCGGGAGTTCATGGGTGCTCATAGGTTATATTTGTATATCGATTACATAGGTAGTCAGTTACCTGACATGCATACATGATCACGGGTTTCGTCAGACAACCCTGTAAGCCGGACTCGGTCGTGTGCGTGTGCGATAACACACACACACGTCCACAAACCTATGCCGGGAGTACCGTCTACAGATTTATCCGATATGTTTGCGTAAGTGTGTATGTGTGTGCTTACAATGGGGTGGATGTCCGCGTGTTGCTTTAGCACGCGTGCGTGCTTTTTAGCACGCAAGCATTCGTGTGGCCTGTCTTAATGCTGGACAACCTACAAATTTTCCCTCGATGCAGAAAAAAACACATTGTAGCTTTCGTCTTCACGGTGCTGTCGCTGCTCTCATGCGGGATTGCTACGTGGCAACTATACGGGACAAACATGTTGCCATTTCCTCTTTCGTGGCACCATTCATACAGGTAAGAAGAAAAAAAAACCAATTCTGTGTGGTTTTTCAGGTGAGACATAGACCTTGGTGATTATCTAATTCTGCGAATGCAGGAAAAAAGCTAGTACTTTTGCGTCAAGGGAAGGCTATCCCGTATGTTGAGGTGATATCAATGATAGCGCGATTTGCTGATAACGCGTAACATTTTCAAATGTACGCTTCAGTTATAAGGCACTTTGCAGTTGTATGCTCTGATATATATTGAATATTTTGGAAGTTGATTTCATCTTACATTAAATTATACATACCTAATCCAATCCATGGTTCAATGGGAAGGGGTGGCGAAAAGACCATGCCTGACAATGTCATGTCAGCCTATTTGTATCGTGCTCCCAAACCTTGGCATATGAGCGCTCTTGATCTCCTTTCCTCTGGAACAGGGTTGCCGTTGGGTAGATTTGAAAAGGAGCCAAAACTCAAGCTAAAAGTAGCCAAAGTAGCCACGCCATTTAATTTTAGCGCCATATTTGCAGCTAATTAGTAAAAAAAGTGATATGTATAGAGTTGTTAGTATATTTAACATTAAATAATATGATTTTGAATAAGCAAAAACGGAGCATAACAAGCACAATATTTTTCCTTCTTGCTTGGCCTCCAAGCCACAGGTAAGCTGCTAATAAGCTAATAAATTATTAAACGTTAAGTGCGCGTGCATACAGTTTATCTACAATAGATAGAGTTCTTGCAAAAGTAATTTTGGGCCAGCAACTGAGCCAGCAACATTAAACGTTGATGCTTTTTTTTTTCTTAAAACTTTAGACCAAGGTTGGTGCAAAGTCACAATAATACCAGTACAGCTTCGAGTAGCGATATCTGATCGAAGATGAATATCCCAGCTTCATTTTGTTCCAGATATCTCTTTCACGCGCTGTGTTTCAGCATTAGAATCTGGCGTCAGCACTGTGCTACATGGCCACGCGTTTCCTTATATGCACGCGACCGTCCGTCTTCTCAGACGGATCGACGTTCGTTGGGTGCCTCGATGCGCACTCGTCCGGGGGGCGAAGGAAGGACATGTGCGTGGATAGGCCAACACGACAGAAAAGCTTGCAAGCAATGGTAATTCTTTAGACTTGCTGGCTGCTTTGACTTCAAATAATACGGAGAAGTGGCCAGTAATTTCGCCAAAATAGAAGTTCAAAGTAGCCAGAAAGTAGCCATGGCGCCAACCTGAAATTTTTGTCGCCAGACAGGGTCGGAAAGTAGCCTATTTGGCGCAATGTAGCCACCAACGGCAACCCTGCTCTGGAACACGGTTGACCTAACTGCAAAACGGAGGATTTTTAATTTTACTCCGTAACGAGCAAACTGCTACCAATTTCCGGTGGGTTGTTAGCTGTATTTTGGAAAAAAAAGAAATTACTTATGCTGAGGTCGGCGTGGCAGCTCAAACATCTTTTTTTTTTGTTTTGCACACAAGTTTGAATTAACCATTGCACAGTCTCGGACATCATACTTGTTATGGTACCAAGCACCGAAAATAAATACGAAAGTAATTGGGCAAAACGAAAAGGTGACAGATGTCGGCGTAAAACAATACTTAACGCCTAAATTTTGGCTGCTCCCACCATCAGTTCTGTGTTAATTTACTGCACCGCTTTAAACATATCTAGATCTTCATAAAACAAATAAGGAAAACGCATACCAAACATAAGCCAAAACAATAACACACGACAACACATTATATAGCGGTGCAAAAATCTTGAGCTGAAAGAAAACAGAACAGGCTAACGCTGTTTCAGGAATACTCTAGAGTTAACTGCGTACGACTTCTTGATCAGTAAGTTTGTTAGATTCCTAAATGCGCCTTCCTTTACACTACACGTGCTTTTATCACATATAATTGTGAATATTGCTACAAGTCTGAAAGATTTATAGTGTCACTGTATTCGTTTTTGGTACCTCAGCGCCACACTTGACACAGGCAGGTATTACTACAACCTTCCTTTCTACCATGCCGTCTGCTTCTTCTCTGGCTGCATCTCTTTCTTTCTGGTTCAAGAATACGGCGAGGCTAAGATCTCCAAGGTAAGCCATCCGATTTATTTTTCTGCCGTCACAGGCAGCAATATAACTTAGCAAAAACAAGGTTGTTATTGTGCATCAGTGAGGATGTAATCCTTTAAGTGAAATGCATGAATGAAGTCTAACCCTCTTCAGTCTAACCCTCTTCCTTGCCACAGCGGCACTTATATTATAACTGTCATGTTACAGCAATATACATTTCATGTACCTAATGCGGAAGGCTTGCGGGGTTCTGCTAAATTGTTTTATATCGATTCGTCGTAATTGAGCCGTCGAGCTTGCTTTCACACCATACCGGTGTCGCACGGACACCTTTGATCGAGATCAGGGCAGACACGCATCTTGTTTGGATCAGAAGTTAGCCAAATCGCAATTAAAAGTGACCATGCAGCGGCACCTCAGACTAAGTAGTGATTAAACCTGCGATCAATTATGCACCCGTATATGTACGTCGGCGCTGCCAGTACACGCCAGTCCACGCGACACACAGTGCTGTCCCTACCCGCGCGAGAAAAAGAAAACAAAAGAAGGAAACAACGAGAATGACTTCAGAAACATGCAGCCGCTCCGCGCGGAGAAAAAAATAAAGAAAAAAAAAACGGAAATGGCGTCAGGAAACAAACAATAGCAAAAGGAAACGTGGCTCCGCCCCTGTCCCTCAGTGCACCTACGGAAAGGGCGACCCTAATGATACGGCCACCGTGGCATCACGACGTCACCCTTGCATGCCTACCATAATGTATATGGCATGTATGTCACGCTGCTCATGTTCGTCATACATTCGTACCGTGTAATAATAATATTGGTATATAGTACCAAGTTAACGAAGCGACCATGAGAGAACAAAGACCTAGGCGGCTAGATAGATAGATAGATAGATAGATAGATAGATAGATAGATAGATAGATAGATAGATAGATAGATAGATAGATAGATAGATGGATAGATGGATAGATAGATAGATAGATAGATAGATAGATAGATAGATAGATAGATAGATAGATAGATAGATAGATAGATAGATAGATAGATAGATAGATAGAAATATTTCGCATTCAAATAGCGTTCACGTTCCGCACCTTTCGTTCAGGTTAAGCCCTTCAGGTGGTCAATATTGTTCAGTAGTATTGAACTATATGTAGCATGTCTCATAGGTCCTATGGTTTGAATCAGGGACGTGAAGTCCCATAATTCGTTTATTTCTCAGTGCTTTCTCCTTGCCTTTGTTGTCCCGATTATCTGTGCAGGTAATGCAAGCTTTACTTTGGTGCGTCGCCCTGTTTTCTGGCCTGTGCTGCCTCTTCTTGAAGCTTGAGTGGGAGCGCAATGGCGAGTGGGCTACAGAGACCAAGAGGATGATCGTTGCGTTTAGCGACCGCATTCTCTGGTCCATCTGCATTTCCTGGTTCTCGTTCGCTTGCATCACTGGCAGGGGAGGTAAGACGGCAAGAAATGGCCGCGCGGGCTGCACAACGACACCAGTGTTTCATAATATCTGAAGCAATTAGCCCAAATCGGCAAACTTCGCGTGCTACCCCAGATAAGGATGGCGCAAATTACACATATGGAGTCAGAAAAACAAGCGTATGCATGGCATTTCAGTGCCCTGAAATTGTAGGCAGCGGTTCAGGTGTCCTGTTGAAGTGAAGCTTTATCTCCCAGTGTGACTGCTTGAAAATATTCTTACAGCGAATAAAATTTTAAAATAAATTATGTGCAAATCTTGTGCGTGTGATGCGATGATTGCATAGCTGGTCGTAAACACATAGGTACGAAACAAACGGGTCCCTGTATTTTTGGAAATATAAGACTTTGACTGCTTCATAGAATTTATGCCATCAGTCTAATTTAGGCCTGCTCTGCGTTGAGTGATACTAGTTGTGCTTTCGTTGGTGCAGCAAATAAACCATTGGCCATTATCATGCATGTAATTCTAGATTGTTCAGAGTTACGCAATGTGACAGCTGGGCATCCTTGAAAACCAATCGTCTGACATCAACGTAACACTTCAAACCAGCACGATAGCCAGTAGGCTCTATTTTATGCCTCAGAAGTTTAGGGATGATAGCCTCAGAATTCCTTGCTCCGTCAGGGTCTATAAGAGCCCACTGGATTCTATGTAGGCCTATATTTGAATCATATAACTGAAGAAAGATCGCCGGGACCGTACCATTGCTGCAGGAAGATCCGTACCATGCAGGCTAGTGTGGACGAAATGATAGTAATTTTGGCTAGTCATATATACAATAGTCAACCTCGATGAGTGCTGGTTAAAGGATGGCTGATGCGTGTCAGTGCAGGCACTAGTTTTTGTTAGGATACGCTTAAATTAGAGTTGAAGATTGCGCACGACCTGGCGATTGCCAGTAGGATGTTTCTACTGCATTTGTTTTTTTTTTTACAGGGTGATGCACTAATAATTCAGTAAAGACTCTATCCACAAAACCACGGGGAACTCGCCCTTGACCTCTGTATGAGAGCCGAGCCAGCTGGTGTCAGCTCTCACTTGGAAAGTTGTATTTGTAGTATAGTTAAACAATACAGCTGATGGAAAATAAAAGTTGGCTGTTTTTAGTCAAAATACTACCTTTGGCTGGACTTTGCTGTCAGAGCTACCAGTAAGATATGGCAAAATGTCATAGTTTCATCCTAAACGCAGGGGCACAAATTTGAATCCTGTACTTTATATTCACCGTCTTAAACTTAAACACGGGAGAGCGCTTGACGTCTTGAAAATGAGCGAACACAGGTAGCTTTTACGGCAGTGCTGTCTGAGGTTGTCGCCAACTGGGGTCAAGCAGAAATTATTATTTTTTTTCGGTGTTATAGTCTGAGCCTATTTACATTTCTTAGGCAATAGCAAACCACATAGGCAATGCGGTCCTGTGTCCTCACTACTATTGCTTCACATAACGTTGATTATCTGCATACTTTATCTACGTATTATCTGCATACTTTTTTTTAATATCACGACTACGTCTGCTGCTAATCATTCGTTCTCTGCACAGGACCCTCATGCGAGAGCGCTCGGAGATTAACAATTCAACATTTGTGTGAATCTCTTGTAGTTTAAGTCATGTCAAATTTCTGCTGTCGTGCAGTGTTGATAAAACTGAAGGGAATAGTTCACAGGAAGTTATGAGAAAATTCTTGCTGCTTGATCTTACTGTTCATTCCTGTTAACGTAGTTAATACCTTCTAGACATCAGTCCATCGCATCATAATGTAATCTCTATTGTTGCATCTCCTTTTCTCTTTCCAATGAATTACCGCAGGATTTGTCAACAAGTTCCTTTCCTGGAGCGCATTTGTACCTCTTAGCCAACTCACTTTTGGGGTCTACCTCATCCACATGCCCTTCTACAACCTCATGCGGCGCATCACCAGAGAAAGGAGGCACTACTCTCACTTCAATCGGGTGAGTTGTGCAAAATTTTTATAGTGACTGTAGGACATGCGAAATGATAGATTTTTAGTTTCACGATAGGGTTAGCAGAATCGAGCAGCAACTTCAAGTTTACCGCATAGAATCACGCAATGTGTTTTAGCTCATGTACTGACCGCAATAAAATCTTGAACTGAAACATTAAATGACTGAAACGTGACGCCCGATAAGCGCTTTAAAACGCGGTGCAAAAAAGTTGAAGCGAACAAATCTTTCTATCATCCCACCATATTTCACTATACAGTTAGAGCGATGCATATTATACCTTTAAATTACTATAGGAAAATACAGTGAGAGTGTTGCATGCCCAGCCAGTTTAGCTTCTATTGCAGCCCGCAGATGATGGGTAGTCCCAAGGTTTTGCCGGGAATTTCATGTTACTTGGTTAGGGTAATATTGGGAGTATACTGTGTGAAGTCAACCCTAATTTAATTTTCATTCACCCTTTTCTTGACGATGATTAGTCTTATTTTGTTTTTAAACCAATTGCGAAATGAATTCCAATAGTGGGTGGATCGCAGATTTTCCTGCCAATATAACTATATTTCACTTTGCCCTTGTGCAATAATAAAGAAGCCGTCTTTAGGTTTTTAAAGAATGTGGGAGTTAAGCCAGCATGAAAAAGACAGCCAGTAAATAAATTTGAAAAATAGAGATTTCCAATGAAATGCTGCTTCATAAACGTAATAATTTGTGTCAGCGACGCGCGAACATGTACACTAAGGGCCTCGCTGTTTTTACAAAGCTAGGAAAGCTTCCGAGTCGCTGCCTTGGTCAGGCGCGCCATGGCAACGAACATGAAAAAATGCGCATACCGAAGTTCTATCGCTGGTTGTTCGTTAAGACTAGCTTGTACAGCAGGGAAGACAAATCAAGTGCACGGGAAGATGGTAACAGAGCCTGAACGGTGCAATTACGAGCACCAATCACATTAAGAACCAAAATGAAATAACGTGACAACATCACTTCGCATCGGTCATTTTGCTTTTTGTCCAAGTAATCCAGCCATTCGATTAAAAGTAGTGTCACCTTATTTTAATTAGTCTCAGAGCTCCCCCCTTGCCAGCAAAGCTAACGACGCAGTGACTGGGCATCTCAGAACGAAGGTGAAAAACGAGGAGTTAGCAACTGAAATGCTGAGATATGTCACTGTTTTCGTTTTCGAGAACAGACGGTGGACGGCGCTTGCGGTATTGTCGACAGATTGCACCCTACGTTTTGAAATAACTCGCTTTTTATAGACAGCACTGGAAAGGTGAACAGGTCCATGTAGACACAACTAAAAGATTAATAATAATTATTCTAGGTTTAACGTCCTAAAACCAAGGTATGATTATGAGAGAAGCCGTAGTGGAGGGCTCCGGAAATTTCGACCGCCTGGGGTTCTTTAACGTGCGCCATCTAGTGGAAGGTTGCGTGACCATCTATTTTTACTGTCCCCACATCTTGCACCACGCAGCTGCTTCATACATTACAGACGAGACAGCCCCCCGCGTGATTTATGTGTCCCACTTCTTCAGTTGCGATCCTAATAGCTGCTCTGGGACCCTCTAATACAACCCAAACAGCTCTGTTGCGAGCCGAGATGCTCATTATTAAATCATCTTTGTTTAAGAGGTCGCAACACTCTACTACAATAATAAATGTTAGCTTATATATGCGCTGAACCTTCACTGCACTTAGCATTTCTTGCGGCTTGAGCTTTTGCGCTTAAATACGTTACTCAAACGTTTACACTGGTAAAGAAAACGTGAAATGTAGTACCTTGAACAACATCAAAAGGGTCATCCCAAGCAGACTTGCTATTATAATTCAAAATAATGACGCACCAGTCAATTCACTGAGACGGGGTCACTTTTCCACAAAATCCTGACGCCTCGTAAGAAGGAAACATGACTATGTAGGGCGGTACTGCCATGGTTAACGTCGTCATTTATCTGCCATGCAGGTGAATGACTGCTTCGTTGTCCTGATCTGGAGCTACATGCTGAGCTATGTCCTCTTCATTGCCTGCGAAGCGCCTACGGGGCATCTAGACAAGATAGCCTTCGTGCGTGGAGGCCGAAGACACAGTGCGAAGATTCCTGCCACAGAAGATAGCATGCAGAACACGTCAGATAGAAGAAGTACTAAAGACTTCCAATGTATATCAATAGAGGACAGAACGATGGAAGCGTGCCTCAACAAGAACGACCCTTCGCAAGGAACAGAACACTGTTCCAGCAGACTTTGATCCAACGAGTGCGTTAGGGTGTGCTACCAAGCGGAGCGAATGGTCAGCCGCACGCTCACAAAGTGTGTTGTCTTGTCGCAATTTTAGCCCATTGGAATCAGATATTCGAAGAATTTTCTAATTGCTCAAACGCGCTCGGATCTGATTTAAACAAAAACACTTTACTGCAGCAAACATAGTGACCTTCCATACGATGTGGCCCGGCCGTTCGAATACGTAAAAGATAATTTATCCATGATTGTTTTATGAACTTATTCATCTTTCATTGTATATTTTGATTTGCATGATATCTGGAAAAATGAAGACATTTGCATCTCATCAGCTCCGCGTGCTCTTCCTGCTTTGTCACACCTGGGACACTCTAAGCCTTACACCACATATGCGCTTTCGTAGCAGCGTATACACCTTCAACCGTCACACGTTGACGCCCTGAGTGAGCGACTACTGGTAGTAAGTAACGCTCTGACAGATCATAAGACTATGATGACAGAGTAAAAGAGAGAGAGAAAGAAAGAACTAGGACAGGAGCAAGCAAGGGGATCTCTAAAGGTAGGTCACCGCCTGCCGCTAGCCATGCCATACGGCCACTTAGAGAAGGCCACTTGGGCTGGTTATTTTTCCGCTTTTGCAGACAATCCGCGTCCGCTGTCCGGATCTGCCCCTCCACTTTCCGGATCCGCGCTCTGTGTGAACGTGTCTTAACGCGGAGTACGGAAGCGGGCAAGCGGATTTTCAGAGCGCAGAGGCAGCGAGCATGCAAGCTACGTTTGCTCGCCAAAGCCACCTACAAGACCACATTCTGTGCCTCGCGACATGCGTGCAGGACTTTTTTTTTTTATGAGGAGGTTTCACGGCAACACACAAGGTAGACAAGCCAGCCGACAAGCACCAAGCTAACAACGATTCCCTTAAACTCGGCTTCCCTTGAAAGCATAAATGCGTTTTTGAGAAGATATTTTTTTTAGGGGAAACATAAAAATGTGACGGTCATAGGACAAAGGCTAAAGCCTTCGATTAAACGCGGAAATTGACCGTCGCCGTCCCATCGTGTCGACGCCAACAGACGCCATGAAAAAAGGCAGCATCACGTGAAGTCTTTCCCACATGACGTCATTCCGACGTCACAGGTTGTCAAAATTAGTGATATCATCATGACGTGACAATGATGCCACATAACGTGACGTCACATGATTACGTCATCACAGCGTCTCGCTTGTTAAAGGTGGGCCGATCACGGAGGCATTACAGAACCAGGAAAGGCGCAGAAAGCTTGGAATGCCTCCTATCCTGGATGGAGCGCAAAACCATGTTATGCGCAGAAAGCTTTCGGTTGGGGGGCGAGGAACAATCAATTCATCGACTGAGAAGAAGAAGAAGACGGCTTTCTCCCTCGAGTCATCTTAGAGGAATGCATTAGGGACCCTGTGAGTTTTAATTGCTTTCCTTTGCCCCGAGGCTGGTTTTATTTTATCGCGTTCCAGCATGAACGCCTACCGCCATCTCGGGGAGCTTGATGAAACTATACTTCTTGCTCGCGGATGCCACGAAATTCCGCCCCATCTTTTTAAAACTGAGCGGTTGCTCTGCACAACTCTCTGAGTATTGCACCACCTAGTTGTCGCCAGGCGGGCACAGAAATATGTGCAAGCGCCGTCTTTGTAGCAGATGTCTATGTTGTTTTTCACAAATTAAGGCAAATGTGCGTAGATTCTTAGAAACTTGGCAAGTAACTGTGCCGAGTGTGACACTTAACGATACGGACAGAAAACTGCTAACTTGTTGAGAAATTTGCGGAAGAACAGAACAGCGGCAGGTCCGGAACTTCTTTCTGTCCTTCACTAAACGTTAGAATACGAAATAAGGAATATACTGCGAGACGATTAACAAATAATTACCCCTTATAATAAAATACCGCGTCTTTATCCACCAAGTACCACTAATTACAAGTAATCCGCAGCACGTGCGTGTTGGCTAGCTGGACTTTGTATGCTATATCGTATGCATGGTGTCACTAATCCCGTAGATGGGAAGGCAATCGCCGGGAGGATTCCAAGGGCTGACGTATCGGCCCCCGAAACGCACCACGAAAGCTCGGACAATTGAGGGTAGGTCCTTTTAGTGTGCCAGCGAACGCCGGTTGTGGTCCAAAGACCGAGTGAGAGCCAAGAGTTGACAACACAACAGAATATATTCTGAATTAAGGCAATAGAATCATTACAGACACATGTACATTCATGCACACCCGGCAAGTCGGTTCACTATATAACTCACAATATGATTATGACAACGGGGACAAACAAACCAATCGCGCTGCAAATACAATGTTATACTTTACAAAATCTCTAGAACACTTATGGTCCTAAGATATTCACCGGAAGATGTCCGGTCCACCAAGTCTTCAAATGCGTCCGAATGTTTCTCTTCTAAGAAACACGGAGACTCCAGCGCTCGTTGTTGTTCCCCTCCGTCGTTGGCCCGTTACATCGGTCTTCTTGCCGCTCTTCACCGACCGCCCTGACTCTCCGTCGTCGCCCGCTTATATCAGGTCGCGCTCGAGTTCGTGAACGTTCCACACCACTCACGTGGGCGCAGCACAGCGAAAGCCAGGGAACAGGGTAGATCCTTCTAGTAGGTTCTACTGCGTAGACGGACGCGCGCCGGGGGGTAGCCGCGTTGGCTTCTCGAATTCTCTCGATGTTGCCCGGTGTTCGCTTTCACGTTGTACGTTGTTTATGGAGGAGGTGCGGTGGTGTACGCTTTGGAGAAGCGACCGTTGCTGGCGCCTTGAATCGCGGCGCGTGATCGGCTGGCGCCGTCTGTTATGACGCGCTTTTGAGGGCGGTTCACGTGCTCATTTGTGACACATGGTGTTCCACGTTACAAGATCCAAGGATTTTAGAAAATCTGATTAAGCAATGACATGAGGTTCGCCATCATCTGGCGCTCGTTATGGCACTTTTTGTATTGCCCTTAGTTAATAAACTAAGATCAATTGTGCAAAATTTTTAATATGCCAAGTGCGTTTCGTTCCATTGTAGAGGGCATTTCAAAACGATTCGATCAAAGTGTTTGTGGCAGCCCGCATGCTGCGTGGTTTTCCGGCGTTAAAGAAAGCTCGGGAAATTTGAAATAAAACCGCGGGACTGTGCTCATCCACTACCTGTATTGCAGCAATCTCAACTGTGCTTTGAGCGAAACGCCCATGCGCGCGGAAGGTCAACCAATCGCTTATCAGGAACCATGGCACTTCCTTGTGTATCTGTCAAACATGCTGACGCGCTGTGAAACCAAGCCGCGGCTGATCATTTTGCCACGGTCCGTGCCCACGGCTATTTCACTGAAGCACAGTTGATAGCAAGGCAAATCGGTAACACATGAGCGCAGTCATGTCGTTTTACTTCATATTTTGTGGGCTTGCTTTTAAAGCCAGAAAACATCACTACACTGTATATACATACGTTGCCACAAAAAATGGATCGGTTGTTTTGGAATGCCCTCTACAACGTAACGAAAACAGTGTTGGGAAGTATCGAAAATGCATGTATCTGAGAGACGATCTTAGATACCCTTCGGGTAGAGTGTACTAGAACAGGGGAGTGCTCGGAACGGCTGCAGCATCAATGTACAGAAAGTGAAGCCCTAAGAGGGTCAACCCGCTTGTGGCGCTGTGATCGGTAGTCTGCAATGTGTCGTCGTTTTAAGAGTTGCGCGCGGCTCCACCAAAGTGGTGCAGAGGTAGAATGCCCGCTTCCCACTTGAAAGGCCCGGGTTCGAATCGCAGCTGTACATGTTAAGTTTTTATTCTTTAGTGTAACTTCTTATAGCTGTATTGTTTTTTTCTTGTTTCTTAAAACTATCTGCACTTGGTACGTATTACCACAGAAAGTAACTGAAATGTGAAGGAAAATACAAGATATTTGACAGTGAGCGTCATTATTTGCAGCGCCGCCGCACAGCATTCAACAAAAACGTAAAGTATGGCTCTGAGATCTTTGCGAATACAAGAAATCCCGGAGGACATACTTTACGTATTTCTTGAATGCCGTGCGGCGGCGCTGCAAATAATTACGCTCACTGTCAAATATCTTGTATTTTACTTCACATTTCAGTTACTTTCTGTGGTAATACGTACCAATTGCAGCTAGTTTTAAGAAACAAGAAAAAAACAATACAGTTATAAGAAGTTACACTAAAGAATAAAAAACTCAACATCTACAGCTGCGATTTCGAACCCTGGCCTTTCGAGTGGGAAACGGGCATTCTACCTCTGCACCACTTTGGTGGAGCCGCGCGCAACTCTTAAAACGACGACACATTGCAGACTACCGATCGCAGCGCCGCAAGCGGATTGACTCTGTTAGGGCTTCACTTTTTGAAGCTCGTTCCGGGCATTCCCTTGTCTAGTACACTCTACTTCGGGTATCTTGTATCTGTGTTGCGATACGTCTCGCAAGACCTGTATCAGTGGCTGTATTTCGGATACATTAACTAATGTATCGTATATCTTAATATACAAGATACTGCTATCGCAACACTACCACGTGAAAGAATAAACGTTGGCTCAACTCCACTTCTCAAGCTGATGCTACTGCCACTAAGCCACCTGAATAAAAAAAAATGGCAGTGACATAATTTTATCTTTCTGCCAGAGCACTCCAGCAAAGGCGATAACGTCTGCGCGTCTCTATTGGAGGAACGGAGCCACGTGGTGGCGTTCGCACCGTCTTGACAAAAACAAGCTCGTGAACATCTACGCTCAGCTGACTTTTTGTCTCGTAATTTCGTTCTTTTCAAATTGTGCTAGTGCCTTGACACCTGCTCTTAGCCACTGTCCTGTGTTGCGTACCTGCAACATGTTTCCAAGTAATCGTCTACTGGCTTCAAAAGAAGAATATTTCCATCCCCACACAAAATGCTTACCGCTGCTCAAGAACGCATCCTAAGAGCACTGCAAACCAACAGCTTTCCCCACCCATCTAGAAATTGACCACTTTACTCCCCACATGTCCTCACCACAGTGCCACTTTTGTGGAGCACAGGGCACGCTTTACCATATGGTAGGGGGTTGTACACAGTCACCTCTTAGTGCATCCAACCCATACCACACACCTGAGCTTTGGGAGCGAGCCTTAGCCAGCTCCACCCTCGAAGATCAGCGTCAGCTGGTGGCGAGGGCTGTCGACGCGTCGAAAGCTTATGGTTTCCTGGAAGAGGGAGACCACCCCGAAAGCGACACTTGAAGAATAGCGAAATAAAGATGTTTATTCTCTCTCTCTCTACTGGCTTCATTCAAACAGCTTATTGCCTCACGAATCGACGGCCAGAAAAATTTAAATTTAGAGTCCGTCAATTGCTAGCGGATTTACAGGGATTCGTCGCTCGCTTCGAACGCTTTCTCTCTCCTTACTAGCGAGCGCGCTGAAAGCTACACAGGGAGGGTGATTACAAGGGGGCAAGAAGCTCCATCCCTTTGTCAGTGCGCGTCATTACCTTGAGGACTTACTTCACTTTTTTTTTCTTCGGAAGCGTGGCTTACTTTCAGTGTGATGTAAGCGCGTGGGCGGGCACGCGGTGGCCGCATTAACTATGCTTTTCACGATGCTCAAATCAGCCAATGGCTGTGGACTTTGTGTTTATGGCAAGGTCATTTGGGTTTAAGGCATCATTTGTCGAGAGAAGATGGAACGATAGCTAGTTGATTTTGAGAATGAATTGTGAAGTCCAGGCGGCGTTTGGCTCACGGGTTCTAAAGAAGCGCGAACTACCGATCAGCAGCGTATTCTGACCATGCAGACAAAGTGTTGCTGGGCCTCTTTAATGCGCGAGGCGCCTGTCGCGCCAATTCTGATGCCGCTACAGTGCAGTTATCGAAGTTTCTCTTGCGCGGTGCTACGTTACGAGGTTTGAATAATGCGAAAATGAGGTTTTTTTTGCGCCTCGAGGCTGTCACACATCAGTAATTTGACAGCTCTCGTGGATGTAAGCTTACTTACTAACGTATGCTGTCGGGCTAGTTGGTGCATAGCTTTTTAGAAATTGGTTGGCGCAAAACAAGAACATGGACGGAGAAGTAAGACGGAGAACATGGACGGAGAGTGTGCTTGTCCGTGTTACTTCTCTGTCCACGTTCTTGTTTTGCGCCAACCAATTTCTAAGAAGTTTACTTACACGCGATGAGACTGGCTTATGTAGAAAAAATTGGGGGGACCCTTAAGCTTCGCCTTTAAGAGTTGAACGCGATAGCGATATCCCGTCCCTAGTGCGTACTTCAATCACTTAGTGCATACTATGTAATGGGTAGTATGCTTTAAACCAGGAGAAATTATGCGCGGCAAATGTGGGAAATGTTTTCGAACTTGCTATGCACCCACTACGTGGTGTTAAGGGAATACGCGCAGTAAGGTGTGTGCCGTTTGTAATGGGTGGCTGGCTTTAAGCTATGGAATCGTTATGATAGTCACATATTCTGACACCCGATGGCAATGTACGCTTGTACCACGCAATATTCCTGCGATATTACATGTTATATTGCGACGCCTATATAAAGGACGCTTGCGTTTGCGAAGCATGGAAGTTATTTTCACTGCATTTCCAAGCAGAGGAAGTTATTTTCACAGTATTTCCAAGCAGAGGCATGGCTGTGTTTTTCAAAAAAAAAAAAAAAACACAGCCATGCCTCTGCTTGGAAATACTGTGAAAATAACTTCTATATTGAGCCCCTCTGTTTGAGTATAATACTGAACGAAAATATCAGAGGTTATAGCTTACTTACAGCTCAGGTCAAAGTTCTCGCTTATGCTGATGACGTTGCTATTTTTTGTTCCAACAAAGAGAGCATCGTTGAGGCAACAGCTGTGATTGAAAAGTTCTGCTCATATACGGGTTGTAAGATAAATTGGCAGAAAAGCTGCGGATTTTGGCATGGCGATTTGGATACTACACCGGGTATTTTTTCGCGCTTGCGCATGTTGACACTACCAACAACGTACCTGGGTGTCCCTCTAGACAAGTATAAAAATGCTGACGAACATTGGACGGACCAAACACCTAATTTAAAGGAAAAAGCGGATTCATGGCAAAGCCGACAGTTATCTGTGTTCTCGCGTGCTGCAGTGTGTAATGTATTTCTACTGTCACGTATATGATACGTGATGAATGTCCTATGTGCCTCGCGTTCTAGTATTCAGAAGATACATCGTGTATTTGCAGTTTTTATTTGGGCATCGACATGGGAAAAGACCAGTCGAACTAACTTGTTCCTACCGGCTAAGCGCGGAGGTGTTGGCCTTGTTCACTTATTTGTGCGCCAGATTTTCTCTAGATTTATTTTCCTCCGGGATGGGAATGATGATTTTTTTACGCACTGTTGTGCAAATTAGGCTACGAAAAAAAAAATCCAGAGTTTATAGTTTCTTCATGTAATGATATGGGGGGGCCCGGTGACCGGATTCTTGCGTGAGGTCTTACTCTCATATAGAATGTTGAAAGTTAGATTTTCTAATGAGTACTTGAGTGCTGTTACAAAAAAGAGACTTTATAAAGATCTAATCGAAGTTCTCATCCCGACACCTATGTACCGTTTACCATACCATGGATACCCAGGACAAAACATTTTAAAAAGGGTTAAGAAAATGCCAATAACGCCAACTGCCAAAAGCTTCTTTTTTCAAATTACATACGAATACACTTCCCGTAAAAACATGGCTTCAGGAAAAAGGCATTTTCATTCCTTGGACAACCGATTGCCTATTATGCCAAAAACCAGAGTCTATAGAACATGCTTTTCTAGATTGCAGGGATGCGGTATTTTACTGGGACGTGCTCCAGCGTACTCTAAAGAAAGAATTACCTCTGGATCCTTATGGCATAAGGTTCGTCCCAATAGAAAGTCCATATGACATGATAACGATCCTGGGTCTCGACGTATTATGGAAAACGAGAATGCAGGTACGCCATGCAGATATGAGTGTGAAATCTTCGAGAGACAATTTCATTGAAAGTGTCGTTCAAATTAGGGAGATCTTCAGAGCCCAGCCTGATCCACCAGACTGGGTCACTTTACTTGACGTGCTTAATGATATGAAAAAGTTCTAGAGTAGGCAGCTTTGCATCAGTGTGACACTAATGTGTTTTGTGTATGTGATCTTGCTGTACCTTTTGCACCACTGCAATAAAGAAGAAAAAAAAAAAGAAAAAAAAAAGAGGCATGGCTGTGTGGTAGAACACCTGCTTGCCACGCAGACAACCCGGGTTCGATCCTCACTCAGACCCGAAAATTTTTATTATTTATTTTATTTGCATCTTTCTCGATTTTTCGGTCACGGACAAGATGATGATTTTTCGGTCACGGAACAAGATGATGATTTTTCGCTCACAACCAACGACGCTGACGCCGACACCGACGCCGACGCCGACGCCGGAATTTCTGTGAAACGAGCTCTTTAACGCTATCGCGTTAATAATATTAACAATTACAGCACCACCCATACCGATCCCAGATCTAATAGAACAAGCATTCACCTAAGAGAAGATATCTTGGCGTACCGTAGCTCTCTTTCCCTATCTTAATTCAAAATGTTTTTAAAGTCATAATTTAATTGTTAGCACTAGTGCTCTCTTAGCTGCCTTTTTTCATCCGAAGCACCACGTCGGTCGCTGTATACTTTTTCGGTCTGTTTACCGCAATATATCTCTTGTAGTGTGCTCTAGTGTGCCTGGAGTATACAGCAACTAAAATGCTGCGTAAAAAAGTCACATTTTCACCGCAAGCTGAAGCAGTGAATGCGATAGCAACAAATTCTAATGTTAATCGAAGTGAGGCTGGCAGCTAACTCTTTTGGATCAGATCTCACACAACTCTACGAAATGCTGGTTTAAGAGCATACGGCCGCTCCAGGGACACTGTTCGCGCAATGTCCTCGCGTTGAGAGCGGAGCACGTAGGAGCCAGCCGCCCGCTGTCGGCTGCTGAGATTGCGAGATAACGCGTGCGCCAGCGACGACCGCCCTCGTAAAACCAAAGGTCGCAGTGGCTGCATGAGGGACAACCCCCCCCCCCCCCCTCGCGTCTTTCCGCGCTTGTTAAAGACGCGCGGGGCGTTTCGTCTCCGTGAGCATTCCCCGGCTCGTCGAACAGGCGGGGGGATCTTATCGCATACGGACTCGGAGCGACGGAGATGGGCCGGCTCATTTGATGTACGCTTCAGCGGCGTTTGTCGCCGCCGCTCCCGCACTGTTACCCGCGGGTATTTTGCTTCGTGGCTTTTACTTATATATATACATATACATATACGGGACATGACGGCAAAAATCAGCCGAGAGTGTCCATATAATTGCTATCGCAATAAAATACTTAGTAAAAAAGTCACAGTTTCACCGCAAGGGCGAAGCAATGAATGCGATAGCAAGAAATTGGAATGTCACACGAAGAACGACAAGCGGCTCGATACTTGCAGCGCGCAGCTGAAGCACAAAGAAGGACGCTCGAAAAGAACGCACATGTATACACAGGAGAAGTGTCAACCATAGGCCGGCGAACTCACTCACGAGTCGACTCACTCGGACTCACTCAGACTCAAATCAAGCCGTGAGTCTGAGTCTGAGTGAGTCCGGGTGAGGAATATTTTGGTGAGTTTGAGTCTGAGTGTGTCCGCTTGAAGGCAATTTTCGTGAGTGTGAGGTGAGTGAGTTCGGCTCAGGAAAATTTCGGTGAGTCTGAGTCCGAGTGAGTCCAAAGCGCAAGATATCTTTCTTGAGTGAGTCTGAGTGAGTTCCACTTCTTTTTGCCGACCTATGGTCATATCTACTCATCTTCAGCATTACCTATCAGCTTTACCTGGATTCACGTTTATACTCACGTCTACTCACACGTATTCCAAAGCATTGTCTTTCATACAATATTTCAATATTTATTGATCAGAGGGGTGAATTAGGAAGGGGGGGTGCCTTGACCTCCCTCTCCGCCATCTCTTCCAAGAATATTTTTGATAAATATATCTTACGTTGTCATCTCTTTAAAGAAAAATGACCTTACTGGTGTGCGAGCACCCATAACTCGTATTCGAAGGTACTATATCAAAAGGCGCCAAGAAGAGCACCGATTACGTGAGATATTGGTGTTATAGAGCTTCGACACCATGGTCGAAAAAGATAATGCTAAGCTAACGGACTCATGAGTCGACTCACTCGGACACACTCAGACTCAGATCGAGCCGTGAGTCTGAGTCTGAGTGAGTCCGGGTGAGGAATGTTTTGGTGAGTTTGAGTCCGAGTGAGTCCGGTTAATGAAAATTTTCGTGAGCGTGAGTTCGAGTGAGTCCGGCTCCGAAAAATTTTGGTGAGTTTGAGTCTGAGTGAGCCCTAAGCGCAAAATATATTTCATGAGTGAGTCGGAGTGAGCTTCATAACTTTTGCCGACCTGTGGTGTCAACTAACAATTGTTACGTCTTTGTGTTTGAGCAACGCGCTGCAAGTGTCGACAATGCAAAACTCGACGCTCTAAGATATTTCTTTTTCTTTTGAACTGCGGCCCGTCGAGTGACTCCTCTGCGTCTTCTGCCACGCGGTGGCGTCTGACGCAAGGTTTTTCGTTTAACATCATGAGGGGGTACAGAGAGGGGCCGCTTTTTCGTGCGCGTCTCAAGGGCAGTTTTCAAATTGAAAGACAATGCAGGAGCGCTGCGTGATAGCAAACACGCTCAAGCTCCTCTGAGATCTGCGTACCGCTAGCGGCAAATGGTGTATATAAATAGCTCGCCGTGATTACGCCGGCGCATGCATGGCGCGTGGTTGATATTACATAACGATATCGGTCCGATATCGTTATGTAATATTAAGCGCTTGTGTCTTGTCTTTCGTGTCCTCGTGTAAAAGTTGTGCGCTTCCTACGAAGATGGATATCGGTCGGTATCCGCCAATCTGCCTTTTGACATCCACTCAGTCACTTTCCGGAATAAGTATAGTATGACCACGATAAAAAGTGGGCGGTAACATGTTAACTTCGAAAGCATACCTAAAACTTCCAAGAGCATTGGGCATAGCTTTTCTTGAAACTTCTTATGAAACTCAACTTTGAGACCACCCGGGCCTCGTGTTTTTTGTTCTTGAAGACTTTTAACTCCCAAAGCAATTTCTTCAACAGAGATATATGCTTGTATCATTGATTTATCTTCCTCTTTCAATCTTGGCAAAAGTTTTATAAGTTTTGAGACTGCATTACGCTGTGCAGTGGCTATCGGTGCACCAAAAAGTGAAGTACAATGCCCCTCGAATTCTTTTAAAATTGAAGGTGTATCATAAATTAGTTTAGACTGTGTTTGAATTTCATTGATTTCTTTAGAAAGTGCGTGCCTTTTTTCATAATCGAAATTGCGTTTTAAAAGTTGCTCAAGCATGAATCGCTTCTCACATGATCGAATGAGCGCCCCTCTATAACGCTGCGTGTCGAAACATTACAAGTTCGCTTTAATAGAACGCATGGCTTCTGTGTATAGTACAGGGTGTTGCGACGCTAGTCAGTGCAGTTCCTCAAGTTCACCTAAATATGCTTTTTGCTGCCACTTTCGTTCGAAAGCTAAGCGGGATAATTCTTCTATTGCAAGCATTTTTTCCTCCGGTTTAAAACTGTCCAATTGAGCAAAAATATCATTTTTACGGGCAAATGAACAACTAATTGTACGATGAACTCCATCAACAAAGGTATCGCGCTGCAGTAACGTATTGCTAAATTTCCATAAGGCCCAATCCACGTGGCGCAGGCGCCGTCGAGATTCTCCAGAAGATGCCAATACAAGACAGTGGTCTGAAAAAAAATATAGGACGAACTCGATATAGTTTGTTACCCTGCTCGCGAGGTATTCGGACACATATATTCCGTCTAAACAAGCTGCAGACGAGCAATTGAAGTGCGTGAACGGAATCCCTGTATTCTCGCTTTCACCCACATCAACGAGCCCATTATCTTTGACCAGGCCAAGAAAAGTCGCGGCACTGTGATCATATTCGTCGGATCATATCTAGTCGGAGAGCATCAGACATGTGGCATCAGAGGGCCCAGTTACAGACAAATATACACATCGTCCGTTGAATTCTTGAGTGCGTATCTGACAGCTATGACCGGATTGCGCTCATTGAACTCGATTTGGCGAAAGCTTTTCATAAAGTGCGCCATGGTTTCCTTTTTTTTTATCTTCTTAGCCATATCAATATTGGAAACATTCTGCTCAATGGAATCACGATGTGCTACAATAGTGGAACAACTAAGCTGATCGTAAATGGTTCCCTCTCAGCTCCTATTCATATTCGCTCCTCTGTGAGACAAGGATCTCCCCTTTCACCGGTAATTTTTGCACTTTATCTCGAACCCTTGTGTCTCAGCGTTGCTACTCAGAATACGATCATAGGTTTCAGTTATTTATTTATTTATTTTCAGATTACCTACATCGCCATATAGGCGTTACGAAGGGGGGGGAACAAAAACATGACCAGTACAAAGGAACGCGTAGCAGAGATAAATACACACATATACAAAAATCACTGTAACCAGTACAAAGGAATAAACATATCGACACGGCCATAGCAAAAGCTAGCAGGATGCTTTACTTTATTCGCAGGAATTTCAAACAGGCGACGCGCGAAATCAAGGAAACTTTATATTTTTTGCAAGTCAGGTCTGTACTTGATTATGCATGCGTAGTATGGGATCATGGCACATAATCCGTAAAAGTACTTGCTTATGCCAATGACGTTGCATTTATATGTTCAGATAAGAGAAGTGTAAAGGAAGTATTCTGTCTAACACAATCATTTTGTGCTGCTACTGGTGAATCCGTTAATTGTGATCAGACCCGAGGATTTTGCTTTGGTCAGTGGGCAGTCACTCCATCGCAGTATGCCGGTATTCGTTAAGACACGGGTGATTTACGTTATCTTGGCGTTCCCCTTGATCAATTCCGCAACAGTTAACACACACATTGGTCTGATTGTGGCACAAAACTTCGCCATACATCTGAGGGGCTTGCGGTGGAAGAGAACTGCCCATATTTGCAAGGGGCAAAAGTCTGTAATGTTTTTTTATCTGCCAAAATTATTTATGTGCTTCAAGTCCTTCGTTGCACCAGAGAAAAGCATTCAATTATTTCACAGGATATTTGCGCGCTTCGTCTGTCGCTCTACTTAGGAACCAATGAGACGAAATAACTTATTTATTGTGCTTGAAGGGGTGGTGTTGGCCTTGCGCTTTTGTTTGTATGACAATTAGTCGCTCGTTTTATTTATTTTCGTGATGTAGCACATCCGTTTCTGCGAAAAGTGGTTGAACGCCGTCTCTCACTTCATTTAACATCCGTTATAGTGTCATCATTTGTGGAAAATTATTCGCTCTATGGGTTTTCAAAGAGAAATTGTTGATGCCGTACAATTTCTGCAAACATTATTTTCAATAACCTTTTTATTTAGCGCAAGTCGAAAGGAGTTAGTGAAGAATGTTATTGATGTTTACTTTCCAATCCCACTTTATCGAGCTACGTTTGAAATCGACTGTTGTCTGGTGTATTAAGTAGAGTTAAAAAAGTCACAGTTTCACTACTAGGGCGAAGCAATGAATGCGATGACAAGAAATTAGAATGTCACACGAAGAACGACAAGCAGCTCGATACTTGTAGCACGCCGCTGCAGCATGTACAAAGAAGGACGCTCGAAAAGAAGGCATAGGTCACGCGTCAACTAACAACTGTGACAGTGTTACGTCTATGTGTTTGAGCAACATGCTGCAAGTGTCTACAATGCAGAAGCCGACGCTGTTTGATATTTCTTCTTCTTTTAAACTGCGGCACGTGGAATAACCCCTCTGCGTCTCCTGCCACGCGGTGCCGTCTGGCGCACAGTGTGCCCGTCGTTCTTTTTTTTTTCCTTCTGCATCATGAGTGGATACAGAAGGGGACCACCTTTTCGTGCGCTTCTCAAGGGCAGTTTTTAAATTGAAAGAAAATGTAGGAGCGTTGCGTGATAGAAAACACGCTCAAGCTCCTCCGAGATCTGCGTACCACAAGCGGTAAATGGCGCATATATATAGCTCGCCGTTACACCACCGGCACAAGCATGGCGCGTGGCTGTGTTCTCTCGCGCAGCAGGCTGCGGAGCGAGGGGTCGCTGGTTCGAATCCCCGGCGTGGTGCTTTGGAATTATTTTCTACTAATTTATTTTTCTTTGTGCTTATATATATATATATATATATATATATATATATATATATATATATATATATATATATATATATAAATACATATACATATCCGGTACATGACGGCGACGGCAAAAAAAACCGCCAGGCCTGCGCGGAACTCGCAGCACAGCCACAGCGAAAGCTGGGAGAGCGGCCTTTCTAGAGCCTTTTTTAAACATTCTTGGGGCAACTACAACAACCGCACTTGCATGGTACCCACTACGCCATAAATCATCATAATTTTTGTGTAGTGGGGAAGCGTCTACTATGCCATTATTCGTCCTTCTTCAGAATAGCGCGGTACCCGCTACACTCTTGTAACGCATTATGTGCACGTTGTTGATGCTGTGGCTGACGACGATGAAGAATTTTGCCTGAGGCTTTTGTAATGGGTTGGAGCATTGAACGACCCACTCGTTACGCAATTCGATTTGTGTGACGCCTGGTTCCTTACTTTACTGTTCTAAAACGCTTAACAACATACGTTAACGCGATTCCTTACACGACATGAAGCCTGCATAGGGTCAGTTTGCACCGCAGTTTCAAGCAGAGGCGTAGCTCAGTGGTAGAGTGCTGGGCTGCCACGCAGAAGACCGGGGTTCCATTCCCATTCGGTCATAAATGTTTTTTATTTATTTTGTTTTTTTTCTTATTTCGTGCGATAATGGTTACGGACACCGGCGGCGGCGGCGGACAACTACGGCGCAGAAACGACCCTTGTTGTGATCTCATAACAGCTTTCGCTGTAAAATCAGGCGTGAGTGTCCATATAATTGCTATCGCAATAAAATGTGTGTGTCTCCGGGAACAAAGAGTTTCTTCTTTAATACGCACACAGGTACTCTTGCTGTGAAGACATGGCAAGGGCTAAATGATTCTTTGTTCCCTGGGACGTAAATTGTGGATTATGCCGAAAGCCTGAGACTATTGATCACTGCTTTATTGATTGTCGTGATGCAGTGTTCTTTTTGGGATGTTCTGCAGCGAACACTGAAAAAAAAATGTAGCAGTGGCTTAGCTCGGCTATGCCAGGATATACGTAGCGTGAGCTAAGGTTCAGCTGATAATTCTTAGCTTTCCTGGTTGTCTCGGATTATCTTGATTATCATGCTCACTGATGCTTAAATGACACACCCACGGTATACGCCTCATGTGGCACATGTGTATTTATTTTTGCTCAACGTCAGGTTGCTTCTCTATTGCCACAAAGACGGCTCGCTGGTCAGTGTAGTAACTAATTGCCAGGCAACAACTTCGGGATCCGGTGAGTTAAGCTTCTCCGCTCTTCTGCGCCGCAGAGCAGCGATTTCGCTCTCCTTCTCCATGGCTATACCACACTGGCAAACGCCCCGCTATATGTATACTGCTGTGGACGCTGCCATCTAGGCAGAGCCAAGCGAAGCTCGTCGCAGCGTGACGGAGGCGCACAGCTGGGCATGCGCCGGCGCCAGTGAGTCTGCCGCGGCTATGACGTCACTCCTCTGGAATGCGCACACCGGCGAGGCGCGCGCGGCGGCGTCGGCTCCGGCGCGCCAGCTGCGCGCCGTGTGACGTCACTGCTCCTCGCAAGGCTCTCCAGGAGCCACGCGAAACTGCTCAACCTCGGCCAGTGTAGCTCACGCTACAAAAGACTTTGAAATCAATCCTGTAAGCATTAGGAACCTTTGATGTGACAGATGATAGGACCTTACCATATGACCTAATCTTTCTTATTGGTCTGCATAGTCTCTGGAGAGCAAGACTGATTGACAGACATGCTGAACTTCCGCTATCAACGAAAGACGTCCTCCAGGAGTAAGTAATTCAAATACTTTGGGGTATATGAACGCTGTAGGTGTTACTCTAGAGTGGTTTCCCCTGTTTGATTTGTGTTTGAGTATGCCTGATTACTGATTTTTGGAGGGTCAATCTAAGTGCAAAGGTTTCCTTCCCTGTAATAAAGACAAAAAAAATGG
Organism: Rhipicephalus appendiculatus; assembly: GCA_030522465.1. NCBI lineage: Eukaryota > Metazoa > Arthropoda > Arachnida > Ixodida > Ixodidae > Rhipicephalus > Rhipicephalus appendiculatus. The sequence continues at coordinate 984,660 of JALIZH010032972.1, forward strand.
CGCGTGGTTGAGTTTTCTAACGCAGCGCGCTTTAGAGCTAGGGGTCGCTGGTTCGAATCCCCGGTGGGGTGCTTAAGTTTTTTCTTCCGATATATTTTCCTTTGTGCCTTTTTACATACATGCATACGTATACATATCCAGGACATGACGGCGACGGTAACGGCAAAAATCGGCCAATAGTGTCCGAATAATTGCTATAGCAATAAACAATAAACATGGAGGACGCTTGAGCTTCTTCTTCTTCAAAAGTAGAACGCGATAGCGTAATCGAGTCCCGTGCGCATCATGCGCCTTCTCAACTGCTAGCCTGGCTTCGGGTCTCAGTGCATGCCTCAACCGTGCCGCAAGGAAACGAACGACTGTGCGCGATGCCGTGGGCCATTTCAAACAATCCTACAATCTCAAATGCAAGTACAGTTGTCAATTGGCCCCTACGCCGTAATTCTTTCTATTGGAAATCAGCGAAGGCCCCACTACGCGCCCGTAAGGCAACACGCGAACCTATATACTCAGGAGCTTACTTTGTTGATGCTTTCGCAGCTGATGATGATTAAATATATGGGAGCGCTTTGTAATGCGTGGGCCTTTAAAACACCCACTCGTTGCACAATTCACATGTTTTGACGCCTGGCGTGATTACAGTGAAACCTCGGTGATACGATCACAGCCCATACGAATTTCGGGGTGATACGAATTTTTCTTTGGTCCCGGCCAAAGCCCATTGTCCTGCAATGTAAAGGAATACGGTTGTTGCGAACCGACTTTCAGCCCGCGACGTTTGATACGAACGTACGCTACCGCCCAGGTACAAAGAGGTGTTGTCCGCGCTGTTGCAGAAGACGCGCCAAGCACGTGCGAGCGCGGGAACGCAAGTGCGAGCATGGTCGCCGCACTGCCAAATCGTCAGAGTCACGTTGTAAGAAAAATACTTTTCTTACTATCAGAATAAACGTTCAGGGACGCGTCCCGGCCTCCGAGATTGTGTGCGACAATCTTTGAGGCCCTAATGTGCCTCCGTGTGCGTTCGCGCTTAGATTACAGAGGGCACAGGTGTCATGCTTTTTTTTCTAACGCGTCGACGCGGGCTGCTGTCGTTGTACTGTGTTTACACGTGCGTGCCTCGTGCACCAGACATCCTATGAAAGGTTAACGAAGACCGAAAACAGGCGAGGATGGTCTTGGCGAAGGAGTAAGGCCTCACAACGTCAACATCCGCTACTGTTGATGTCTCACTTGTACAGGCACGGCCGTAAATCTCCCAAAAGCATCCCCAACACCTCCTCAATAACAAAAACATAACATAGAACCATGGTTCTGAAATTTTGTGGCCTTCATCTATCGCGTCAAAGCGGTTCTTCCTTTACTTTCGCCGCAGTACTCCTTGGTCATGCGAAAAAGCATACTAAAATTTGGAAGGGGCCACTGCTGTGGCGGGTCACAACGCACCTGGTTCATTAATTAAACACGCGCGTACGGGCCGTACATTTACAAGTGCTGGTATGATTGCGAACATCTAAAAACTTAACTGACAATCATTCAGAGTTCTTCCTGACAATGCTGCGGTCCTTAAAAACAAGAAATGAAAATGTACGCCAGCTTTATTTTGTCGCATGAAAATTTTCCATGCTTTCTGGTGATACGAATTTCGGATGATACGAATATTTTTGGTGGTCCCATGAGATTCGTATCACCGAGGTTTCACTGTATACGCTTCTACCACGCAATGTTACATGCGTAAGGGAGACTCCTCCCCACTACGTGGCATTCATATAGCATTTTTTTTTGTTTTTGTTTTTTGAAGCAGTTTCAAGCAATAGCGGGGCTCTGTGGTAGAAAAGCTGCTTGCCACGAAGACGGCGTGGGTTCAATTCTCACTCGAATCGAAGCTTTTAATTATTAAATGAGAAGCCTTTCTTAGCGAACTTCGGCGACTTTGAGCATATCTATCTATCTATCTATCTATCTATCTATCTATCTATCTATCTATCTATCTATCTATCTATCTATCTATCTATCTATCTATCTATCTATCTATCCATCCATCCATCCATCCATCCATCCATCCATCCATCCATCCATCCATCCATCCATCTATCTATCTATCTATCTATCTATCTATCTATCTATCTATCTATCTATCTATCTATCTATCTATCTATCTATCTATCTATCTATCTATCTATCTATCTATCATCCATCCATCCATCCATCCATCCATCCATCCATCTATCTATCTATCTATCTATCTATCTATCTATCTATCTATCTATCTATCTATCTATCTATCTATCTATCTATCTATCTATCTATCTATCTATCTATCTATCTATCTATCTATCTATCTATCCGCCTACGACTTTGTGCTCTCCTGGCCGTATCGTTAATGGGATTTATACCAAAATTGGTATGGCATAACATGACTGTATGACGAACATGCAAGACTGGTCATATCATGAAACTCTTGACTAACTTTGTAATGAAAAGTATGATTTACACGCCATGGCCGTAGAGCTCCTAAGGCCGTTTTCTTAACTTCATAAATCCAAAGATTGGTACGATGAGATATTTCTGCATGACCAACATAAATGACAGGTGGTAATATGAAAATCATGGCGTGCATGTCATGTACAACATGATTTACATGCCACGTTCAAGATGCGCTGGACGGCCGTTTCGCTAGCATGATATACACCAAATTTGGTATTGCGTGACGTGACTGTATGACGAACATAACTGCGAAGTGGTGATATGGAAATAATGACATGTCATGAGCAACATGACCTGCATGCCCGCTCATGGCACGCTCGCGGCCGTTTCGCTAGCTTGATATACACCAAAAATTGGTATTGCGGGACGTGACCGTATAACGAACATAAGTGGCAGGTGGTAACATGAAAATCTCGGCAAGCATGTCATCTACGATGGCATTTACATGCCACGCTCATGGTGCGCTTGCGTCCAGTTCGCTAGCTTGATATACACCAAAATTGGTATGGCGCGACGTGACTGTATGACGAGCACAAACGACAGGTCCTAACATGTAAAACATGACATGCATATTATGTACAGGATGATTTGCTCCTTGTTGGCTGCTTCGCATTACATCGATTCTCACAGTGCATGGAATCTGCCGGTTTTTTTTTAAATCTTTCTCGATCTTTTTGGTCACGGACAAGAGGATAATTTTTCGCTCACAACCACCAACGCAGACACCGACGTCGGAATTTCTGCGAAACAAGCTCTTTAACGCTATCAAGTTAAAATAACTTAACTGAGCTTGCATTATAACAACAAAAATTAGGAGCCATCCTAAAGATGTTAGGAAGGTAATTCGAAAAAGATTGTCATACCAAATGCTCCGTTTTCTTCGTGAACGTCCCAACGAGACGTTTTAGCATAGACAATAAATTTTATTTTGTCTCACTTTAACAGAAAAGTTGGCTTTAGATGCCGGGGTGGTGCAGCGGTTACGCTGTTCGGCTGCTGAGCCGAAAGTAGTGGGTTCGATCCCGGTTCAGCGGTCGCATTTCGATGGAGGCGAACGGCTATATAGAGGCCTGTGTACTTAGATTTAAGTGGACGTTTATGAACCCCAGGTGGTCAAAGTTTCCGTAGACATCCGATACGGCGTGTCTGGTAATGATATCCCGGTTCTGGCACCTAAAACTCTGGATATTATCATCAAGTTGACGATATTTATTGCATAATTGTCATAGCTACAACGGAATGCCATCTACATCGTATTTCTATACTTATTCGCAGTGATTGACACGGAACCGCGTTTCTGCTTTACTTAGATGTGATTGTTTTCCTAGGCCTCCCGAAATTTCTTTACTGTTGCTAATCAAGTAATCGGAGCTATAAGTGGCAATAGTGTGAATAGCGGCGCTGTCTTGCGGCGTTGCGTGCAACTGTACATTCTGTCTGAGATATTTTTGGGCTGCACATGTTCTCTTGGGGAAGAAAAACTGGTAAAAAAACATGGCTGATCCCTCCGTCATAGGAATCGGTAAAACACGAAAGTGAAGCGTGTCTTCACAAAGGTAGTTGAGCGTTTATGCTGCATTGTTTCGCCACAAGGCCGAAGGAATGAATGCTAGAGCAACAAATTGTAATGTCCCGCGAAGAACGGGAAGCAGCTCGAAACTTCCTGCGCGCACCTCAAGCAGAAAGGACGCACGAAATGAGAATACATAGGACGAGCGCGGACTAACTCTCACAGCTCGACACCTAAAGCGCGCTGCTCTAACATAAAGAAAGACGCACAAAACGATCACACAAGTATACACAGGACAAGCGCGAACTGTCACAACTGTTACTTCGTGTGTGAGCAGCGCGCTCCTTTCGTAAACGCGGCCGCTGCGGCGAGTGCAGTGACTTTCGTGCACTCTTTAACCACTGTAACTTCATAGCAAACTTGCGGTGGACGCACACGGCGTACAAAGCTAGACAAGCGCGCGCGCACTTGCGACCACGCCCCGTGGAGGCGCGCGCTCATCGCAGCGATAGGCGCGACGACCTTTAGAACGCGCACCGCGCGCACTCCGTGCCACCTTCGCGCCATCTCGCTTGTGATGACGAAAACGCGCTGAAGTCGACGAGCTCTGAGGACCGCCAATAGTATATGGTGTATATAAATAGCTTGCCGTTAGCATGCACAGGTACGTAAGCTCCCGTGGCCGAGTGGTTTGGCGCTGCGGAGCGAGAGGTCGTAAGTTCGACGCCTGGTGACGGAACTTTTTCTAGATTTCTCTTTGATCTAAATGTGTTAGTTTATATTTTACAACGTCATATCCGTGACGGAAATACGTCAGAGGAGCCGTGGTGTACCCCGGCATAAAACACTTTCGTGTTAATATTGCAGGTTAGTGCGCATGTCGCTAACAAGCGCTTTGTCCCAGCAAATAAGTAGGATATGAAAAGTCATTGCAGCTATATGTCTTCTACCTACACGCAATTCGTCACAGAAAAAAAATGTCACTGCCAGCGTTGTTTCTTCTGTACACCTGTCCTGTGATCCCGATTGCGTCAACGGTAATACGTTTGCGGACAGTCTAAAACTCCTCAGTGGTGTTCGAACCATCGCGCGGAGGCTTCTTATCGAGGCTCTTGTAATTAGATGGCTACCCCCCTATCTGGTCGGGAACCAGAGCAGCGACTTCCATCAGTTACTAAAGCGACAAGCAACAACCGCTGAAGGCGCAGTGTATAAGTGGCTGTCATGTTAAACACATAAAGAATCCCAATACAGTGAAACCTCGGTGATACGAATCTTGCGGGGTCACCAAAACTATTCGTATCATCCGAAATTCGTATCACCGGAAAACATGGAAAATTATAATGCAACAAAAAATGCTGGCGTACGTTTTCATTTATTGTTTCTCAGTGCCGCAACAACGTCACGAACAGCTCTGAATGATATCCAGTGAAGTTTAGAGACGTCAACGATCATACCTGCACTCGTAAACATAGGGCCCGTGCGACCGTGTCTAATTACTGAACCAGGTGTGTTGTGAGCTGTGCTAGTAGCCCCTTCCTAATTTTAGTAGGCTTTTCCGCATGACAACAAAGTACTGCGGCGACAGTGACTTAAGGAGCGCTTTGCACGCGATAGATGAAGGCCTGAAAATTTCAATACCGCTGTCATTGGTTATTATGTTCTGATTGCGGTGGTGTTGGGGATGTTTTTCGGGAGATTTACGGCCGTGTCCGCACAATCGGAGTGTTGGCAAGTGTTCGCATCTCCAACAATCGTGCATGTTGACGTTGTGAGGTCTAGCTCCTTCGCCAAGACCGTCCGCTTCCAGTTTCGGTCCTCGTCCACCTTTCAGAGGATGTCTGATGCGCGAGGACATGGCTTACATCGTCGTGAAAGGCACGTGTAAACACAGTACAACGACAGCATCACGCATAGACACGTTAAAAAAAAAGCGCGACGTCAACGTCACCTGTAATCTAAAGGCAAAGGCACGTGAAAGTGCATTGAGGCCTCTTTAAATTCGCGCGCACAATCTCGGAGACTGCGACACGTCACTGAAGGTTTACTTCACCGTGCTTTATTCCGATGAATTGGTGGCGCGGCGCGCATGCCAGCGTTTGGGTTCCCGCGCGTGCTAGTGGCGCCTTCCGCGACAGCGCGGGCAGCACCTGTTCGTACCTTCGCGGTAGCGTGCGTTCGTATCAAACGTCGCGGGGTGAAAATCTGTTCGCAACAACCGTACTGCATTACACTGCGGGCCAATGGGCCTCGGTCGGGACCAAAGAAAAATTCGTATCACCCCTGAAATTCGTACAAGCCGTCATCGTATCCCCGAGGTTCCACTGTAACTTGTTTCAAAGTGAAACTGGCATACTTTGAGCAAGAAATCGAGAACTTTGGGACACTAACAGACATTTCAAATTTAACAAAGTTGGTTGCAGTTAAAAATTTTCAAGCCAACATATTTGGGCGTAAGCGTTCACTGCTGCATTATATAGATCTATATTATAACAAATCTGCGAATGTATCATTGTATCTCATAATACAACGAGATAGTATCGCATCGAATACAATGATTGCATTAGTAGCTTTTATCTGTGTCTTGAATACTTTGTTTTTGCCCAAGTATCTTGTGCCCTATCACGACACAACTTCAAAGTATCTTTGCCCAGCCCTAAACGAAATGTACTTGGCCCTAAAGTTAATACTAACAATATTGCATACTTGATGTTAGTTAATTAACTAATTAAGCACAATATAAAAATATGATAACGATCCTCATGACGGCAAACCGTATGTCGTTGGTTTCATTCAGTTGCGCTTAACCACTTTTAACATGAAAGTGTTTTATGCCGGGGTCCACCAAAACTTCACTGACGTATTTCCCTCTCGGATATCCCCTTCAGGCGCGAATTATGAGGCACTCTCCGTAAATGTCTAAATTTCGCACAACATAATTTTAAGGCACTCGAGATTACATTTCAATAAAGAAAATGAAGAAAGTCGTTGTTCTTGACGAGCTTTGATAATTAATATTAATAAGCTTCTATTTAAATATTTAATTATGCTGCAGTCAGTCATCTTCAATTTTTACACAAAAAGAAGGAAATTTTAGGGTCAAAATGCACAGAAAAATAATACATATGAAGTTGGTGCTGGAACGCGGCACGTCGAGCGACCCGTCGAACATCGTGGTGGCTTCACCAAAGTAATCGGTTGCATTCATACGTTGCATATCGGAGTTAAATCAAGCGGCGTTGATTTTGCAGAAGGTTCAATTGACCCTATGCGCAATGTATCTTGCCCTTTCTTTCGCCAGTGCCATGTTACAACTGTACAGGGTGCTTTTTCTTGGCTTCCTGCGCTACAGTTTGCCTGCGTTAACTAACGTAAACAAGACAAGTCGACGAATGCTACAAAGTGTTCAAGCCCAGACCCTCCGAATTTGTTTAGGCCTGCCTAAGAGTGCCTCAACAGTGGCGACAATAGCCATCGCTAAGGACCACCTCGTAAGGACTCATATTGAGGTTGAAGCGCTGAGGACGCACATAAGGCATCTTGCCCGGACTCCGCACCACCACCTAGCCTCTCTACCAGCGGAGCGACCACGCGCCTCCTTTTGCCGAACAGTGATCGCAAATGGCGAGGCTCTACCAACTGGCTTCACGTCTGCGGCGAGACCCTCGGTTCCTCCATGGTGCCTCAAACAGCCAATCGTCAACCTGACAATACCAGGCGTCCGGAAAAAACAAGACCTGTCAGCACCAGCTCTTAAACAGCTCGCGTTATTTCTGTTGCACGAGAAATATCAAGACTCCACTCACATCTACACCGACGGCTCCGTTCTACCGAGCAGCTCAACAGCGGCGGTCGTGGTTCCAACGATCGCCACAACTATCAAGTTCAGGACGGCTCACCCGACAACTTCGACGGCAGCAGAGCTCACAGCGCTTCGTGCCGCGCTGCTTTTCATTAATGACCAAATGAGAAAAAGGTGGACGATTTTCTGCGACTCCAAGGCGGCACTGCAATCTCTACTGTCGCCTTTACGCCGCGGTCCACACGAACAGTTGACATTTGAGACTGCAGAGATGTTACACCATCTAACCGAGAAGGGACACCACATTGCATTTCAGTGGCTACCTAGTCACTGTGGCATCATCGGTAATGAACGGGCCGATCAAGCTGCCCGTTTGGCCCATACAGAGGACCGCGACCTGTCGATACCTCTTTCGAGGACAGACGCTGCTCGGAAGCTCCGCATGCTCGCTCGCCATTGCACCACATCAAATTGGAATGAGCCACATTTCATGCATGCACGATTGCACTCCCTCGATCCCACGTTAAGCCTTAGAATTCCACCAAAGCTTCGCCGAGGTGACGCTACCGTCCTGTGTAGATTATGGCTCGGCGTCGCGTTTACTCAGGCGTATGCGTTCCGTATAGGGATGGCCGACACCGCCGCCTGTGAACATTGCGGCGACGAAGAAACAATTCAACATGTTCTGTGTGACTGTCCGGAATATGCCACACAGAGACAAGCTCTTTGTCAGGCCTTCAACAAGATCGACGACCAGCCCCTATCTGAAGAAAGACTATTACGTCATCGTTCAGACCTAACATCGCAGACGAAGGCCTTACAAGCACTATTAGGCTTCCTGCGATCTACTGGCCTATCAGAACGACTCTAAGCGGAACGTTCTCGTGTTTGTGGGTGTGTGCGGCTGCGTTTTTTTTTCTCTTTCTCTCTCTTTCAACCCCCCTATTCCCCAACCCCAGTGCAGGGTAGCATACCGGATACTACCTTCTGGTTAACCTCCCTGCCTTCCTCTTCTCTTTATCTCTCTCTCTCTCCTTTCTTTCGCACTGGTCCTAGGAATTGGCAAAAACATGTCGCGTCCACATATGTGGACGCTGCGCCTCAAGGTGATATGACTTTGTAAGATGTACACGAACAGATGACAAAGAAAAAAACTAGAAGAAAAAGTTCCCTCGCAAGGAATCGAGCCCAAGACCCCTCGCTCCGCAGCGCGCGGCGCTAAACGGTTCGGCCACAAAGCGTATGTTGTCCGGCGTGCTAACGGCGAGCTATTTATATACACCATTTACCGTTGGCGGTGCTCAGTGCTCGGTGGTAGTTCAGCGTGTTCTCGTTATCACTAGCAAGATGGCGCGAAGAGTGCGAAGGGCGCGATTTAAAGGTCGTCGCCCTACTCGTTACGATGCGCGCGCGCATCCTACCTATACCATCTGTACTTTGCCCTACAGAGCGGGGTCGCCCGTACGTGCGCGCTTATTTCGGGATGGAGGCGGTTCGTATGTCGTGCTTTCACCGCAAGGTTTCCGTTGAAGTTTCAGAGCGCACGAAGGTCACTTCGCTCGCTGCAGCGGCCGCGTTCGCGAAGGGAGCGCGCTACTCAAGCATAAAGAACAACTGTAACGTTAGTTCGTGGTCATCCTGTGTAGACTTGTGCGTTCATTTCATGCGTCCTAGTTTGTGTTTGAGCTGCGCACTCTAAGTGTCGAGCGGTGACAGGTTGTTCGCGGTCGTCCTGTGTGTGTTCTTATGGTGCGTCCTTTGCGCTTGAGCAGCGCGCTGCAATTTTTGAGCTGCTTGCCTTTCTTCGCGTGACATTCCAATTTGTAGCTATCGAATTCGTTGGCTTGGCCTTGCGGCGTAAGTGTGACTTTTTTATGTGCTTGTTGCTGCCATCTTTGCGCGGCGTTCACGATATGCTGTGTCCAGGTCTCGGAGGATATATAAAAACTTGCTGGAGTGGAAGCCGCCTATACCCTGCCATAGAGCAGAGTGAAGCCGGCGGCGGCCATCTTGTGGTGGGCAGGAAGGCGGCCGCGTAGCATATAGTGCACTTCCACGGCCGTTTATTTCTCGCAAATGATTGCCGCTAGAGAAGTAAAAATGTGCTCACATAGTCACTGATACACTGCCAGCATTAAAAAATACTACAGAAGTGTTATTTTTCATGTTAAAATTTTATTTGTACAGATTCCTCATTTAGCAAACATGAACGTTGCGCACAAGTTGTTTCACTGATTCTTGTAGATGATAAGCCTTGAAAGCACAGACCTAACTTTATCTTTTACAAGTTCCCGGCTTCGTTCCTTTGTCATGTGGTGCAGCCTGGTCTTGACGTATAGTTCCAATACTTGCTTACTCAAGTTGTAAATATGATTGTCCATAACGTCGACGTCAAAAAGATATGTTGTTCTAATTGGGAAAACCACTTCTTTCAGAGTGATTGCCTGAGTATCTCCAGGAGTAGTTGTTTGGTTTTGGCATGTATCTCCTTGAGGCATTGAGTGGAAGCCTGCAGCCGACGCAGCCCCTTTTCTGCGGTTTCGCACAGTGACACAACGTCTTCGGAAGGATAAATGAGTCCACCTCGATTTTTTCGTCTTACCAATAGAGATGTATCTTCTCCATGAAGAGCTTCAATGCACACCTCACAGCTGTTTGTGGTGGCGATTTTGCGAGCGACAAAGCCTGCAATGTAAGGCACGGCAGAGCGAACGAATGTGGAGAGGCTCTCTGGATAATCAATTCGGTCGGTGTAATCGTGGTCCTCTGGTTGTGGAATGGCAGACCTTCGGAATGTGGTCTCGGTGGTTGCACAAACTGTATGTGGCAGAGGCAGATGCTCCCAGAATAGAAACAATATCTTGCCTGAGGTACTGGACGATCTCACTTGTGTTTGGACCAATAGACGCTTCTAAGCCGCCATGAATTGGGCAGCTGTAGGGTTGTTGTTGAACCCCCCCCACGTCCTCGCAGAAGAATGTTTCTGCGTGATCTTCACACATACCTGCTTTCAGTACGCACCTGTGAAATGTGATCTTGGAAGCAGGATTCGCTCGATTTGTGCACCCATATGCTACGCAGGATTGGAACCATGATTGCTTTAGTCGAGCCACATGCGTACGAATGCACTGTAGACACACTTGTGAAAGAAAGGTAGGCGCGCGAACCGCAATTCACCGTCGCTGCAGGCGAACTGGCAGCCGCCGATGGCCGCCGAGCCGAGCTTTCTGCCCACCACAATATGGCGGCGCTGGCTTCACTTGGGGAGGGCGCCCTCCTCTCCAGCAGTTTTTATATATCCTCCTAGGTCCAGGTATAAGTTTACAACTTCAGCTACCACAATGGTTAAATCATGATCACGGGTGTAAGTCGTCGGGATGGAGATGTACCACTATAGGCGTCAACGTGGGTGCATCCACGTCAAACGGTGCTATAGCTGCCAAACACTAATAGACATTGTAGAAACTCTGATATATCAATGGAGAATAAATGCTCAACTACCTCTTTGAAGACACGTTTCACTTTCGTGTTCTACCGATTCCTTTGACAAAGGGATCAGTCACGTTTTTTTTTAATCCTCCGTATTTGTCACGTAAAACGCTCTGTGTACTATATATACAGTGCCGCGCAGTTCAGTTCCTTCTCTAATAAGTATTGGAAGTTTAAAAGAAAGATACGAAAATAAACTTTTCTATTATCCAGTACACTGTACATCACTTTGCTCATGCGTGAGAGCCGTTTTTCTTCTCTTGATATAAGATGAGTGCGCACAAACAAGACGCACTACTTCATAGCCCATTAAAGGGTCGAACCCAAAATATAGAGGGCTACAAAGAATATGGCCAAAACAGTGGTTTCAGAGTAACAATGGTAACACCAAGACGTTAAAAAATGTGTAGCACATATGACATACAGGTTTGGTATTGCATACATGTTAAATAACCACCAGGACCCTGCAGAATTCATATTGAGGACTTCAGCCGACGATGAAGCAGAATGAATCGCTCACACATTCTGCCGCAGCGCCGAAACATTTACCCCCCTTTGTGCTGATATCGGCTGTCAATCAATGTCATGCCAATCAATCTCCGTCAGTGGCGCAGACAGAGGGAGCTAGAGAAAAATGACTGACGGAACTAACCGAACACATATTGAGATTTATGTAATAAAATGTACGTCGGACGCACCCACTCTGTTCCAGCTTCTCCCTCCAGCAAAAGCAGAGTACGCCAGCTGTTTGTGAGTCCATCAACGTGACCTGATATACAGATATGTATCTACGTGACCTAATCCTGACCAAGCTTGACCGCGTTATAAATATCTGGTTGATTGGGATAAGCGTTCTGAAATTATCTAGGGTTGTCTACGTATTTCTAATTCTCCAGTGTAAAGGTCCTGACTTCGGAGCGAACAGCTAGGCAGGTGACAATAAGGTCCAAGGAATGTTTCTCTCCTTACATACAAAGGGTAGTAAAAAAGCAGCACATATTCTCTCAAACAGATAATACATGTAGGATGTACGACCCTTGATTATCAAGAAACACTTTATCAACACTTATTCCGTAAGTGCGTTGGCTAAAAGGTGTCGTGTTACCGTGTTACTAGGTGCTATTAGAATTTGGTCAGTGCACTAGGTAAGAGATTTAAAGTGCACGCTAACTTACGGACACCGCTCAATCGCAGCTGATACGTGTCTACGCAGCAGGGAAAGTCTCAAGATAAAGAACTTGTATAGCAGCACTGACGCACACGGATAACCGATGCTTTCGCAACGTGCTTAACGTAGCGGGAATTCCATGTACGTATGCATGCACAGCACTTCGGTTAAGAAAAACAGGCTAGGGCGATTGGGTGCATTTGCTCCTATCTGCACTGCATAAAATTTCTCTCCCAAGAGGAGCATGTACCGCTCTTCAAAAGGTACTTCGTATTGCAAAATAAAACACACCCATGATGCATGTAATTATTGCGCACACAAAATCGCATGCAATATTTTTCCCTCCTTCTTCAGCTTCCTGTGCGTTGTCTTTTTTTTTTTGCACTTCATCCACTTAAAAAAGACGGCAAATACAACTAAGATCCCTACTATACCGATCAGTTAATTATCTGCCCAGGCAGTTCTCATCCGCGACGCTAAAGTGACCACAGATATGTTCCGTAGGCTGCAAAACGGCCATCGGAATCATCTCTCAGAAAGAGAGAGCTGCAAAGGCTGCTGTGATTTTACGCGACAATATGTCACAAAGGGAATACCGCACTCTGCAGGGCCGTGTTAATTAAAAGTGAACAAAAAACTGGCCCCGGCTGTTCTCGTCGGTGCGGAACTTTAAACTTATGGACGAATAAATAAAGTTTCGAATGTTTCGATTGAACTTGTGAATACAGACAAGGTGGGAACGTTTAGCTAGCATGATAAATTATTTAGTTTGATTCCTTCAATACTGCAGTCGAGAAGGCCCCTTCTGAAGGTGGAGGGAGGGGGGGAGGCTAAGAAAGATACGACGAATTCGACACATCACCACTGGCGTATCCAGAGGGAGGAACAAACAAACGCACGAACACACAAAAAACATGGTTGAACCTCCCCCCACCCAAAAAAAATTTCTGGCTATGCCTCTGCATATCAGAATGATAAAAATGGGAAATAATGCGAAGAAGGCAAAACGTAAAAGAGTGCCAACAACCTACGGGAACCGCATACAAAGCAGTTAGGAAATATCATTGAGGTGGCATAGCCATGATTGTTTTTACAGATATGAAGGAATATTCAGTGAAAGTGTTGCCGTCACAAATTCTGCGAGAATAAACGGACTACTTGAATATGTTCTTTCCTTCTTCTTAGATCCTCATTTAGCCATGTATAAAATTAAACCTGTGTTCATTCATACTTGCATCCAGTAGTCATAAACGTGTAAGGCTGGTTTCATGCATCACACCAGAAATATCGTTGGAGATTCCAAGCAAACGCAGACGCTAGAGTTGCGCATCTTTTTTTCGAGAAACTAATGCCAGTGGCCTCAGATGTACGGACCACTGTACAAAACGAACTCATCTCATAACTTTTATATGCCGTGAGCATTAAGCGGAGGAAATGAAACATGCATTAACCAGATCAGACTCAACATTGGTAACACAACAATTTCAAGTATCGCATTGGAGAGGTGGACTCTTCAATATGTGCGACATGTACTTTCATTTCTTCAGCGTAAACTTCAACACTTTTGGTGGGCCGTTGTATCCTTGTCTCGAGCAGGAGTTCGGCACGTTCTTTGCGAAGGGTATTCGCGAAAGTTTGGGTGAGTTTCGTCCGGAACACCATCCATGACGTGAGGGCCCTTTCGTGGTTTTCGTACCACTTCCTTGCTGATTCTTCCAATGCGAAGTACACGTTGTGCAGCTTCTCAGGGTCGGACCAGTTGTTCTAAGTCGCAACCCGTTCAAATTTCTCGAGCCACTCGTCAGGGTCTTCAGCTGCGCTTCCCCGAAAGATAGGTGGCTGCCACGGTTGGTGCAGGATGACTTGGCTGGTTGACGTGTTTGCCATGGGGCTGGTCGTTGCCTTGGTCGCCTGACGGTACCGGAACAGGCAGGGGCTCGAATTCTGGCGGCAAGTGCTGCACTCCATAGAGTTTCCTAAAATTAACTAGAGGGGACTCTGGCGCTGCGAGCGTTCAGCCACCATGGGAATGATGGGTAGTACACACATTTGCCTAGTCTTCGTGCTTCCGGCTTCGAACGCCCTTGTGGCTTTGTTTACTGTTGCGTTTTCGTTCTGTTTCGGATAAAAGAATGGACCGTTGTGAACTCCGTGAGCCTATTTGAATTCGTGAGCCTAAAAAGGTCAAGGTGGTGAAGCGCAACTGCTAAACCTTTGCTGAACTTCGTATTGCGGCAAAGCGAATTCAGGCCACACGCAGCCAAAAGAACGAAGACTAGGCAAGACTAGGAAAATTTGTGTACTACCCATGATTCCCATGCTGGCTGAAGCGCCGTGTGTTGCAGCTCCCATAGACACTAGCGCCAGAGTTCCCTCTAGTGTATTTATAGGAAACTCTATGCTGCACTCGGCGGCTCCTTAGAACTTCTTCAGTGTCCGCCTCTGTGCTGTGGGGTCGTTGTCGTTGGTTGGAAAGGGGTTCGAGTTGCTGCGGCTCCTTCCTGGGGGGTGTTCTTGGGAGCATAAGCACCTCTACCAGAAATGTCACGTAGTAGAAGCAGAATGCAGTCGAGCAGGCACAACGTAAATGAAACTCAGGGAAATTCTTTATTGAGCGAACTTGTGCCCGCAAGAAAGAAAAACCAAACTGCGAATCACACGGCCGCGGATAGCCAGCCGAAAAGAAACGCCGCCCAGCAACAACTGCCGGGTTGGTTGAGTCCTACACAAAACGAGGAACGGCTCACACGCCCTCCTCGCCCACTCGGCTTGAGATCGGCGCCGGCGCAGTACTTATTCCCGAGTGCCACGTTAATCTCGCAAAGCGTCGCTCTAAAACCAAGGCAGTCTTTATCAATAAACACAAGACAGCATGTGGCGAAGATAGCCGGTTCGTTCTAGCACACGTGGCAATATTCATAAAAACTTAAAACACATCCAGTGCGGTTGTTCTAGTTACTACACTGAGCGACTGATTCTGAATACAACCCTAAATTCAAAACGCGGCTCTAGTCCCTTCATTTGCAACGCGGTTGACTTCAAACCTGAAAGAAACGTTATTAACTATCGTGTGTGTTTGTCTGCGTGTGCGTGTGTGTGTGTGTGTGCTTGTGGGCGTGCGTGCGGGTCAGTGTGCGTGTGCGTGCGTGCGTATACCACAATCATCGCCCGACACCAGGAGTAGCAAGCCAGGCAAACATCTCTTTGGTTACCTTTAAAAGTGGCTATCTATCTATCTATCTATCTATCTATCTATCTATCTATCTATCTATCTATCTATCTATCTATCTATCTATCTATCTATCTATCTATCTATCTATCTATCTATCTATCTATCTATCTATCTATCTATCTATCTAATCTATCTATCTATCTATCTATCTATCTATCTATCTATCTATCTATCTATCTATCTATCTATCTATCTATCTATCTATCTATCTATCTATCTATCTATCTATCTAAGTTGCTAGTTGATTTCTGCAGTCGCAAAGGTTGTTATCTTTACTGCAGGCGGTCTTTATTTACACAACAGAAAGTAACATGGGCCCCGTTTACAACTCATACAAGAGTTGCGGGGTCCTGTGCATCTTGCATGATTCGCAATGTTAAACTATTCACGCAATAAAGAACTTGTGAACACGTATTCGTTTCCTCTACGTAGTAGTTTGCTACTACACATAGCGTTTGCCGTTTGCCATCCGCTATTAGCTGACATCTACTGGGTCTGTCTATTGCATTCAATCTGTCGCCTGATGCATTAGTCTGTCGAATAAAAACTACAAAATGGGTACCATTTTAAAATTTGAAAATGACATACTAAGAACAATTAGGTCGAATAAAAAAATAACGTACTTCCCCTTTGGTGCCTTTAATCAGCGCTGGTTTTACACTACTGGTCAAAATGTTTTTCGATCCGCCTTGGTAGCTTCGTCTTTAAAGCGTTGTGCTGATGAGGTGGAGGACACGGATCTGATCCCCTGCCATTGTGGCCGAGTTTTGACTGAGACAAATTGCAAAAACATCGATGTACATAGATTTAAGGGCACGGTAAATAACCCTATATGGTTGAAATTTGATCCAGAGTTTCCAGCTACGGAAATTGATGCGCGAGGAACCAAGTCCTGGCTTTTAAGTTAATCCCATTTGCCCTGTGTTTACTTAGAACGTAGTTGCGTGATATGACCTTGCACAGATACAGCTCGTGAAACCTAACGCTAACCATGGCCCCATTGTTTTGATTCGTTTGTGCATACGAATCTGACTGCTTTCACGAACTGTACTATAGAAAAAGAACTGAAATTTTTTTCCTTAATATAAATATAGTTCAAAAGGTGTCATATTTCCTAATCACTATCTCGGAACAGAAGCCCTCCGGGAGAATTAAACCAAGCTAAGTTACCTTCAAATACAATTGCATTGACAACTTAAATGTAAACTTAGAGCATAAGCATAACATGAAGAATGCAAGTTGGAAAATACTAAACAAAGTTCTTAAGTACGTTGGCACTTAGAGTTGCCGGTATTACTTGTTTCTGTGAAAGCGCCGGCTCTGCATTCTTTCTTCTCTTTCCACTTTTCCCGACCCAAATTTCGCGCCTGAAACAGGTATCTACAGTTGATTAGAAAGTTTTTGGTGATTACGTGTTTGACGACTCTACTTGCTCTCGGGGTTTGCAAGCTATGATCCGCCTGCAGACAACTTCGTAATCTACCTTCTCTTCGTAGGCAGGCCGCGACAAATTTGCCCATAATTAAAAGCAGCGCTCTATTGCGCCCACATCCCACGGTTTCTTCAAGGATTCCGGATGGTATCCCCCCCCCCCCCCCCCCCCCGCCTCTACTACACCATGCCTCCTTATCATGCCACGGGCTCGCATGTAAAAGCAATATTTCAACTTAAAACTTCTTAGACAATCTTGCACTGTACATGGCACCAACATTCTCCAGCGGTTCAATGACTGATTCTAAATGGAACGTTCAAATGATCCTCAGCCTGAGTCATACAGCGTAGTCCCCGAGGGAAGCTTGCGCACTGTCGTCGTCTGGAAATGAAGAAGTGTAAAATGAGTGACTAAGTTCAAGGGTCCGTTACATCTGCCTAGAAGCAGTGGCCAAGGTCGTTCAGTTTTGCACAAGAACTGGAAGTGCTGACAACGAGACAATGCCGAGGCGCAAAAGGTGCGACATGCTTCGCGTATGATAGGGATAATGACACACTATGTATATGCGTGTTAAACGGTACAGTATGCCGAGGATCTAGGAAGGGAAGGTAATCGTGGTACAGAACTCGATGTACTGAGCCGTTATAATGTTTCACGGCGAAGAGGGTATCAAATAAACATAAATGTTGCAGGGAGTTCCAGCGGTGTGAAGTGCAAGCTTATCTTCAATGACGAGCCATTCCACTCGGTGAAGGCGGATGACGACCGATGCTGTTTACCACACGATACAGAGGTGACGCAGAACTTCGCAAGACTGCCGATCACACACCCGGCAACTCAATCCGAAATGTTTGTCCAGAAGTGCCGTTTCAATTTAGCGTGTTTTCCTTTCAGGTTTTCCATTTGAGCAGCATGGTACTTGGGTCTTTTTGCCGGATTCTCCATTTTGCAACATGCGTCGTCCTATGTGGCTTGCCACATGTGCTGGGTGTTTCGTGCACTATCTTAGTGGTGTGGTGTTTTGCTGCCGGTGTGTTGCCTTCTGCATTTTTAAGTGACCGGTCTTGAGTGGTGGGCTTTGCCCAACATGTGTGGGACATTCGTTTTTGTTGACGCACCGGGAAAGTACACCGAACCTTAGCCCTATATATAGCTTCGTTGCAATAAACAGGCGATAGCAAACATCCAGAAAAGTATGAATCAACCAGAAAAGCAGACGCAAAGCGCCAAGAGCGTGAAGTAATGACTAACTTGCGATGCTTGTGCCTCAAGTAATACATGACAAGTTGTAAGCAAGAGAGAACATAGCTGTGTTGATATAACAGAGCAAGAAGTTGGCGAGGTTAAGAAATTTAGCCAACGCTGTTTAATTGATCAATACTTCAGCCCCCTGAAGGCTTTCGATACCTGCAGCGTGAGCTTCCTCTTTTGATAGCGTGTCTTAATATTCCTACAAACTAATGACGAAAACTGAAAACGTGTAACGTGCCGTGGTTGCTTAGCGGCGGCATTGTTGCGCTGTCCTGCTTGACGACTTGGCTTTCACGCGGGCGAAATACAAAAACATCTGTGCAAAATGTCCGTGTACTTCAATGGAGGGGCAAGAAACGCAGGAAGTCAAAATGAATCCGGAATCTCCCGCTACGGCGTGCCTTATAATCATATCGTTGATTTGGCGCGTAAAACACCAGAGTTCAGTTCAAGGACAAATGAAGCGAACGTCCGCGATTAAAATAGTACAAGCCCTTGGCTGCTTACGTGTGCAACACGTGCAGCAGCCGTCAGTGCAACTGCGAAAGAAGAATAATTCTGAACAAGACTACATATTCTAACCGGTTTGAGATCTACCGTTAACTCAAGCGTCCCTGAAAGCAGCCAGTTATTGCTGTATTTTATCCTCTACTGCATAGCCTCTCAAAAACTGAGAAGTAGAGCATGTACTTCTGGAGTTTCGGTAACTGGAGTCTCACACACGACGCCGACGTGGTTATTGCAACCACTTTTCGACTCTGACATGTTAACGAAAATTTTCTTTTTCTTTCTTTCTTTCTTTCTTTCTTTCTTTCTTTCTTTCTTTCTTTCTTTCTTTCTTTCTTTCTTTCTTTCTTTCTTTCTTTCTTTCTTTCTTTCTTTCTTTCTTTCTTTCTTTCTTTCACTCTGTCTCCTTCTTTCTTTGTTTTTCTCTTTCTTTCCTTCTTTCTTTCATACCCTTGTATACTCTAGTATATGTATTGTCGCGATGGGTGTTGTGCAGTCATTTCATTTAAAAATATACGTCAGAAGCGCCATAATTGCATGCAGAGAGCAAAAGCAGTTCTCATTTTTTTAATATATAAAGAACAATAAAAAAGTTTAGTAGTCCTAGCTTTATGCTTACACTGTACACGCAAAGAAACTTGACGTGCTTTTGGGAAATCTGCAGCGATAAATTACTCCTGGGTACTCCTGTTATTACGTTAACTAAAAGAGTGGGCCAGACGGAGCAGGAGGGATATGCTAAGCTTTTCTGTTCCATCTTTAGTAGTCGATATGGCGTTTCTGTACTTAACAGTGTGTCAAGGACTCGATTTCCCGGCGTAGGAGCCAAATTTTATGGGATGGAGGGATGTGAGAACGCTGGCTTGGATCTCCATGCTTCCGGACGCGAGTTAGTTTCCCGGCCACAGCGTGCACCTCAATGGAGGCAAAATGCAAGAACCCCTTCGTACTGAGCTTTAGGTGCACGTCAAAAAACACCAGGTGGTGAAAATTAATCCAGAGTCACCTTAAGGCTCACCTCATAATTACATTGTCGTCATTGCACGTTCTCCCCGAGAAATTAAAATGTTGTTTGATAGAGCATCATATGCGAGAAATGCGTCGTTTAATCGAAGAGGATCATAAGCATCCTATTTTTTTTTCTAAAACAAATAGGGCGTGCAAACACGGACACAAGAAGGAAGTGAGGACACCACAAACGCCTGCTAATAATTGAAGAAACGCACAACGGCGGAAAAGAAAGAAGTCACGAAAACTTATCTGCGCATGCCCATGCATCCTATTTATCGTTTCCTGTGACTAATTTTGCGCCTTTTTATACACCACTTTCGATTGATAGGGCCAGTGTGATGGCCGTTAAAAGCAGCATATTATGCGTATTTCAATACTCTTGGTATATGTTAGGGAGTGAAATGATAAGCCCAATGTATGCGTCCACGAAGTCTTGTGATTTGTTCTCACGGAGATGTTATGTTCTTCAGCTGTCAAATATTAGCACCTTCGAATTACTTTTTTTTTCGGATTGGACAGTTCTAGCGTGGACACTAAATTTTGTTCCAAACGTAACTCGTCAACGACACTATTCTTGCACGGGCGCAGTCCTGCGTGCTATAGAGCACAATTAGCCTCACATATAGGGGACTGCAAGCTTTCGCCATCAGGGCCACCATTTTGTTGAAAGCCAGAGCGTCGAAAAGCTACGCTTTATCTCGATTCATCTACGTTTTGCACAACACTGGAATCAGTCTAAATGACTTCAAAGAGGCGTTTAGTGACATCACGTTAATGCTCCGTATTGCAGCCATAAATTTAATAATATGCAGAGAGTAGCCTATAGTAAGCGTGGAGCTTGTGGAATCGTGGCGTGTCAGGCCACTTTTAGACAACGCCCTGGTATCCTGTTTTACTGGACATTTTATGTGTCTGATATGGTTAAGACTTGTTGGCCTTGGGTAAAACCACGAACTCGACTTGCGGCTCAGAATGTGTTGGAAAAAACCTAAACCAAAAGTTAAGGAAAAATAACTGTTCACCGCACACGAAGACGTAGAGCAGCAGAGGTGATAAGGTGTCATGCAAATGCAGATTCGCTGTCCCTGCGCTCGAAGAGATACCACGTCTTAATAGTCACGCAATTGTATTATCGCCTTTTCAACTCATGTTCTGCATTAAAAAGGGGGCATCTTTCAGAAAAGTTCTAATCCGAGTGTATTCTTGAATAAATGTAAAAGGACGTGTAGTTGAGAACACTGTATTCGGACGACGTGTCTATCGGCACCGCTTCGAAAAATAAAGACGAGACGAATTAAAATGCGATAAAGAAGTCGCCAACTTCGGGAATCTTATTTTAACGTCATCGCGCCGAACGCGTGTCTCTCCTTGCTGCTATTGCTGAGTCCTAAAAAAATTCCCTTCAGCAGTCATTGCTGTGTAGAGGCACATTAGGCATGTCGGTCTAGAAATCACAATTTCCCGGAATCATTTGCCCTGATCTGTACCCAAAAAAGCACGGAAAACACCGGACGATCAGACAGCAGCTGTATAGAGATCACACCTTCGATGGTGGTGTTTCGTTATACTTACGCGTTACTGTGTATCGCACGTTCAATGTAGCCAACGAGATGAATATTACCATAAAAAGTATCCAATTCGTGTATACCCGTTTGCTTCGACATATCAAACTTTTCTTTGCCGTGTTTTCCGCATCCAGTGGAACAAGTTGAAGTGCACCACAATATTATACAAGCAGGAGGGATACTATCGGCATACTTTTGTCCGAATAGGAAATAATAACGTATATATATATTACAAGCGTTATAACGAAGAGCAGCGTTATGCTGCTCAATGAATGATATTAAGGTGTTGTTGGGCAACTCAGGTGGAGAACTTAAATTGAATATTGACAAAACAGAATTTAAAGAAGGGATAACGGTATGCAGAGTATTTGATTAGGAAGTGCACATTTTTAATAAAAATTCTCTGAATGTAACAATCGATCCCGTCGTTTTCTCACACGAACTATACGTCGAGGCGGAAATACTTTCCCGCAGCTGAAATGACAGTGGTGCAAATAATTAAACATTCGTTAATTATCTTTTTAATTATTAATTTCATCGCAGTTGTCTGTATTAGAAATTTGTAGTGCGCGGTAATTTATGGCATACCCATTTTTTAATTCACGAAAGCCGCGCGTAATTCGAGATATCCGTCGTCAAATTTTAAGGGTGATGTCGAAACTGATCGCGCCTGGGGGACAGAAAACGCCACCACTCTGTTACGTCCGATTAGAAGTACCCTTGAGAGGGGAGGGACGAAGTCTGAATGAAGCTGCATCGCGGTCACATATTTTCGTGAAAGCGACAATTAAGTAATCCAACTTGCGCCGGCGGTCGCCGCGCCTTAGTGTGTAGTGTTTGGTGCTTATCTGTTTCTTTCGAACTGTGTGCAAGAAAATCCCAAAATCAGCCTTTTCCTTGTTTGTGAATAAAAAAAACCCGGAGAAGGCCCTGCGGTGCTTCTTGCAGATGGGGAAAACAATTTCTCCGGCCTGTTTATAGCTTAAAGGGGACCAGCAACACTTTTCCAAGTAATCATCACTTGGCTAAATTAAAGGAGTTTATTGCCCCACGAGTCGACTACCACAACATTTTGTACAATACGTCCAGTGCAAGGGAGTTGCAGGGATCTGTTTCCTGACCATGCTCAAGAAGTGTAGCAGGTCCCTTTAAAGGGACACTAAAGGCAAATAACAATTTGCGTCAGAGTGAAAGATCAATGTTTGGGAATGTCTAAAACGGCAGTATTATCAACAGCAGTGCTCTACTAATCGACAAATTAACGTAAACGTACGACGCCACATGCGCTACGAGTGGGACATTTTGGAAATGATCCCAATGATTTCACAGCGTCCGACTGCAATTAATCCCTGGTAATCAAACCAGCTGCAGTAAAATGAACCTTCCATGCTTTACAACACGTAATAAAATAAAATTCTGCTTGTACGTTTCTGTTTGATTCATAGAAAAAAGAACCGCCTGGCGTTTCTATGGGGAATGGTGCAAGTGGTTCAAAAGTTGCGTTTTCGCCTTGTTAAGCTGGATTGGTGGTGCCACATAGCGGGGCCCAGTTGCACCAAGCAAGCAGAAAATTGTTCAATGGCCGTTGTTGTTGCTGTGGCTCCCGCTACTTTCGCTCTGCTGCAGCTAGTGTAGGCGGCCGCGCAGTAAAGGCGGGCAACGTTGGGCAAGGCAACTGTTACGTCAGGAGGTCCGTTTTCAGGCGGGTGATTTGAAGTGCTCTAACGCTGTGCGGACCACTAAAACGTGATTTTATTTCAAAATAAGCATTGCCTTGGTACGAAAGTAGCACTACAAGGTTTCTGGACCGCTATTTCAGCAATCAAAGTCGACTTAGTATTTGCCTTTAGTGTCCGTTTAACGAAGAAACAGAAAAGCACCACATATCGCACACAAAGAATAAATTGTCTACTTGTGTATTTCAGAATAATTCTCGATTTCCGAGACCAGATTATTCTTCGGCGCGCAGTGAGTCAAATTTCGTCACGTCCTTCTCACGGCTAGTTCCGGTCTGACGTAAAGAGTGATCGTATTCCCTGTCCGCAGGGAGCGAACAGCTTTAATATCGCCCTTCAGATTCTATGATGGATATCTCAAATTACTTGGAATTTTCCTCATTTCTAAAAAAATGGGTATGCCGTAAATTGTGAAGGACTACAAATTTCTAATATGAACAACTGACCTCGTGTTATTAATTACGCAGGTAATTAATGAGATTTTTTTAATTAGTCGCGACAGTGTCATTTCAGCTGCGACGAAGTAATTGACGTAAAATTTGGTGTCAAAACAACGAGAGCCTTACTGTCACAGGATTTTTTGCGAAAAATCTGTATTTTTTACAAAAAGCATTCCTATTTAAACTCTGCGGCAGCCTTCGACTGTTTTTTTTTTTCAATGGGCAGCGCACGGAAGCTTGATAATAATTTGCGCACGCGTGCAATTGTGACGTGAAGATAGCGTCGCTCAATGCGGGATAACTGCATATCACTCCATCAACTTCAGAGAACATTATCTTTTGCAAAGCATCTTTCAAAGTGTATTCAATAGTATATATTCCAGTCAATCACCTATACGGTAGATTTCTTATTACTTGGGGTGTGCGAATATTCGAACACTTAAAATAACGAATCGAATACAGTTCTAGTCGATTCGGTACTCTAATCGAATAGTGCATATTCAAAATGCCAAACCATTTTAATAATATGTTCTTGAATGACCAGCAACAACAAAATATGCTTGAAGGAACGACGCGCTAGAACAGCGAGAGACAACTTTTTTTTTTTTTTTTTGCAGTGTCGAATTACCCAGGTGCAGGCAGCCCATGTACCTACAAGACTATGGACGCTATGGTGATCATAGGATGAAGGCGTTTTTGCTTAAAACTCCAGTGTCGCCGCGGCGACAGTGTCATCAATGAATTATCTTCACCATGACATTCATGATGATGTTCTCTCAGGAAAGTTGCTTAATATTTTTGCATCATTTTTATTTATTATTTATGTATAAGTTTTATTTATAAGCTGTTGACAAAGTGCCCCTTTGAATACTGTAGTCCCTGCTATATTTAAGCCGGTAGTTACAAAATATTTCGAAGTCTCTAGTTGCTGTTGTATCCGAGCTTGCCGCCGTTTAGACAATTGTGGTATTTTCTCTCGGTTACAGGTAATTGTAATGTTGATTAGTTAAAGCTTGTGAATATTTGTTTCAAATAAACTGTAGAATAATTCTTGGGCTGTACTAAAAAAAGCCACAGTTTCGCCGCAAGGGCGAAGCAATGAATGCGATAGTAACAAATTGGCATTTCAAGCGAAGGACGGCAAGGAGATTGAAACTTGGAGCGCACTGCTCAAGCGCAAAGGACGCACGAAACATACGCACGAAACATACGCACAGGTACACACAGGACGAGCGCGAACTAACAGGTGTCACAGTTGTTACTTCACTGTGTTTGAACGGCGCGCTTCTATCGGAAACGAGGCCTCTGCAGCGGGCGAAGTGACCTTTGTGCGCTCTGTAACCTAAACGCAATCTTTCCGGCGAAAGCACACGACGTAAAACTGCCCCCATCGCCCCACCCCAAGATAAGCGTGCGAGCGCGCCCGGGCAAAGGCGACTACGCCCTGCAGGCCAAAGTGCAAGTGGGGATCCTACGCCTCGCAACGAGTGGGGCGCCGAGCGCGCACTTTGCGCCATCTCGCTGGTTTGCTGGTAAGGGAGAGAACACGCTGATATTCCCCCGAGATCGGCGTACCGCCAGCAGGGAATGGTGTATATAAATAGCTCGCCGTTAGTATGCTGAAGGACGAGCGCTTCTGTGGCCTAGCGGTTAGCGCTGCGGAGCGAGAGGTCACCCATTCGATTCCGCGCGTCAGAAAATATTTTTCTGAATTATTTTCTTCGTGGTTTATATATATATATATATATATATATATATATATATATATATATATACATACGAGGGATGATGGCGACAGCGACGCCGACGGCAAAAAGCAGCCGAGAGTGTTCATGTAATTGCTATCGCAATAAAATTTTACCTTACCAGTCTGGTTGCCTTACTATTCGAAAACTACTCGAACAGTGTTAGATTTGTAATCGTATTCGATTCGGTGTCATCACTATTCGATTCACATTGGATTAGGTTATAAAATTCACTATTTGCACAGCCCCAATACTAAGAGCTTAGAATAACAGATAACTGAGCAGGTTGGTACGTATTCATTATGAAAAGATAGGGCGTGCAAACACCGACACAAGAAGGAAGTCAGGCGTTTGTGGTGTCCTGACTTCCTTCTCGTGTCTGTGTTTGCACGCCCTATCTTTTTAGAATTATTACTAAGACTTGCGCATTCAGTTGGCGATGGGGCGCGGAGGAATGTAGTCGGTCTTGAGAGCGCCGAAATAAGAAAAAAAAATCCACGCCATCTCCACGAAGTGAATTCTGATGAGTGGGGCGAAGCTCCAACGCTTATCGGCCAAACCGTAAAACATTCGCCCACACATCATGTAAAGACGTGACACGTTGTTATAGAGCCCGCTGCGCCGCTGCTTTTGCCTCTCGGGTGTTCATGATGAGTAGCTGCGTGGAGATGTTCGCTGACTGAGCTCCCGGTGAAGAGAAAGGAAGCGCGCCAAAAGAGAGCGCTTTATATAGGCGCGGCCCTCTAGTGGTCACCTATCTAACTAGCGCGCGCGCCGAGTGTGCAGCGGAGCCGGGGAGTGCAGGTGTGTGCGCGGAGTTGAGCCGCAGCTTCCCGCGGTTTCAACCCCGGGGTAGCAGCTTGTTGTCGTTTTGCCTTTCGCGGGCGAGAGCGCGTTCACGATCATTTTCATCCATGGCAGAAAGAGAATGTGTGGTATGGAACGCGCTTATTCTTCATCGTCATCAGCGTCATCGTCATCGTTATGACGTATAGTGGGTACATTCCATGTGCTGTGCCGTGATGGCAGAAAGAGAATGTGTGATCTGGAACGCGCTTATTCTTCATCGTCATCAGCGTTATCGTCATCGCCATCTAGTGTACACGGCGCCAGGGACATAGCCCCGGCTAGAGGAGCTTCGCCCCTAAAAAACCTGGTTGATCCCTCCGTCATAGGAATCGGCATAACACGAAAGCAAAACGTGTCTTTATAGAAGTAGTTGAATGTTTATTGCACATTGATATAAGAGAGCTTGCACAATGTCTATTGGTGTTTGGGCAGCGATAGCACCGTTTAACGTTGCACCCACGTTGACGCTTGGTGATACATCTCCATCCCGACGACTAACGTCCATGACCAATGATTAAACAAACCCTTGCGGTAGCTGTAGTAGTTAACGGGGAGAGTGGAATCAAAGAAAGCGATGTCACAGCCAGAAGAGCGTCGCTGATGAAACGCAGAACTTGGTATAAGGGCGCCTACTGGCTGCATGTTAAAGAGTTATTGAACACCACGGCCCGACTTGAGGGAAACGCAACGCGCGTCTGGTCTCTTCTGGTGGCCAGCCGCAATTATTGACGGGGCAAGCGTAAGTGGGGAACACGGAGTTACAGCCAGGCGAAGCAGGCGTGCGTCACAGATCTATTTTTGGAATGGATGAGCGAGGCCGACGCTTGGGCGCAAGGTAGCCACCTGACTGTGGGTTAAGGCGTCGACAAAATCGCACTTCTCGTATTGGAAACGCGCCGAATGGGACGGACTCGCAGAAAGGACGCGTTGAAGGAACTAATCGTGGATGTCACGGTCAGGCTGCGTTACTTCACTTTACTAAGAGCACTGTGAGAGGACAGTGTTAGATACAAAATTCTCGTTTGTAAAGCCTTCAGAGTGGATAGCGCAGTGGATAGCGTGGCCGGCACCTGTTGTCGCGGACCGAGAGGTCGTGGGTTTGACTCCCGTTGACGGAACATTTTTTTCTTTGCCATCTGATCGTGTGTATTTTTTCGACGTTATTTTCCGTGATGGAAACATGTCACTTAAGTCTTGGTGAACCCGGCATAAAATACTTTTGTGTTAAAACTTGAAAACTCAACCTATCCGTAAAAAGAGAAGCAAAAAATATAGAGTCAGTTTGAATATTTTGGCAACTTTTAGGGACAGTGGACTGCAGTGATTCAGAAATGAAGACCTCTGGTCGCCGACAAAGGTAGCTCACCTTAATCTTCTCAGTCTTGCCCTTGTAGCTCACCATGCCGAATCGCTTGTATGGGTTTATATCTGCAACGATGACCCATAGAGCAGTACACATGGTTACTACGTCTGCCCGTAATACAAATCAGCTAGTCGAGTCGATATACGTTTGTTCTTTCTGATACTTAAGCAAACGCATCTGATCCAGAAGCCCAGCGGTTTTCCTCGAATGTTCAGCAATGGATAAAGTCGTGCGCTCTCCGCAAGAAGAAGCTGCCTGTCGGGAGCGTCAATGGGAATTGGCGCGTCAACGGCAACGACGACGTCGTTATGATCCAGAAGGCCACGCAAGATATAACGAAGCCAAGCGCAAGCGGACGGCACAAAATCGACAGTTTCGTGGGAGCGAAGCTGAGGTTAGACGTGAACGGCTTGCACGAACCCTGAGTTTTAAACGAGGCAAGACAAACGACGTTGAACTCTTCGCTGTTTCATCAGCCATAGCGACGTCCCAGTTAGTGAAGCTGGGCTAATTTTTTTAATTCATAAGAAAAAAGGCACGTCCAAAAATCTTCGCACGGGCTATGTACAGCACTTTTTCGAAAGATGCGGATAAGTTTTTAGTGTCTGCAGTTGTTTACGTGCACCCAGTATTATGTTAAGGGGTGCTCCTTCATTCCACCCATACGGAATCCAAAGCGTGGGATCTATTAAAAGCGGCTGATCAACACTTCAGAGTGACTGTCGTTCAACAAAGACACTTTTGTTTGAACAAAACGACAGTGCCTTGCAGCATAGCACTAACACCTTCTAACTTATAAAAAAATTTTTCCTGGAACCCATGCTTCAAGCTTTTCGCTACCGGGGAATGTACGAAAGGTGCCTGGTATTGTCTGTGTTAGCCCTTAACCCTATCGGTTTCTTATTGAGCGTGCTAATGCGCAAAGTAATACCGAACAAGGCATCACTGAATGACGCAGAGCATTGACTCATCTCTCCAATTTATTTTTCTGTTAATTTTTCTGAAATATCTAGCTCTGAAGGGGACGTAACAAGAGAAAAAATACAATGCAGTTTACCGAATCATTGTGCCATCTGCAAGTGTACATGGATTATCCTAGAAGAGAAGTATCAACTGGGCAATTAATCGTGCAACCCTTTATTGTTACGCATATTTCGTTGAATGGTCCGGAAAATTTGTTTCGCGGAGCATTCACTTTACTCATTTAAAAGGCTCCACACTAAAATGTAAAAAGATAAGGTGCTTGTACAGAATGGATGTCAAGCTAACTACCCTCTAATGAAGTGAAAGACGTGCATAGTTTTAAAAAGCGAAACTAAATAGCTAATGGCAGTGACATCATCCTTGACGAAACGGCAGTGACACAGCGCACTGTCTGTGGCTCAGAGAGGAAGGACATGCCAATCCGACAGGCATTTTACTTAAACCGAGCTTTAGAGAAATGATCAGCTGCCTCAGTTTGCTACCCATGGCACGTACAAAGCGTGCAGAATGAACCCGAGAAAATTGTAATGACCTAACCACTGAGGACAGAAGCGCGTGATTAGTTTCCTCCTTGTTTTACCCTTGTTTTTTACTATTGCAGCAGCAGATGTGTACGAACGATAGCAACGACCGCCAACGAACGGCTATTCTAGTTTGCGCATACCCTTCGCTTTCTCTTTTCCCGGGAAATCTAGCAGCCGTTGGGCAACTGCGGCAAAAAACAAGACCCAATCGAGCTGACGCTCACGCTTAGCGCCAGTTCGCGAAAGCGTTTGGATGTAGTTGCACAGTCCAGCAGTCGTTAAACTTTTTTGGCACATCACTTGCAATTCTTGATTGAAGTATATTCAATGCCTATTCTACTTCACATTTCCTATAATGTGACGGCGTCTTGTAGATACAGTCATTTAGGCACATACTGCCTTTACAGAGGGAATTATTTTAAGACAGTATTCACGAACCACACGCTGCCAGGTGAGTCATGTGATTTACTATAGTGTTGCTGAATCTTCATGGACGCACATCTCTCACCAGCAAGATGATTCTGACATTCGTGGGCACTTTCAGTTCATCTGTACCTAAACTGACAGCTGACGAAGCAATGCCTTCACAAATCATACACGTGAATAGACTATTCTTTACTAGTTTCTTGCTAATGTTAGTGTCAGTGTCTTGTGAACAAAGTACAACGCCTATGAGCGCCTGGACGCCGTTCAACACCTCTGAGGATGTGGAAGCGACCATGGGAAACTCATCCACGGAGTTTCAAACAACGACTTCTTTAGCAGAAATTGACAAAGTGTACCCTACAGATGTCTGCCATGCGACCCATAATTCAGGACATACGAACCACCGCAAACGTGTTGACGACACCCGAATTCGGCGGAAAGCACTGAAGAAAAAGCAGTCGAACAGCCAGTGCTGACTAGAGTTATGACGACCACATCGGCTTCGACAAAACCAATGATCTTCGAATGGTCGGAAGCAACGACAGAAGAAGCAAAAGTAGCAACCAATTCAACTGGACACTCCCCCACCCACAGTCTCACGGACATCACGCCAACAGTGTTCACTGGAGCACAGAATGCATCATGGTCAACGACACCAGCGACAAAGCAGGCACCTAAGAGATCAAAGTTTCTCAGTGACATCCAGAGTATGATCAAGCAGCTCATGTCTACAAGGGGCAGCGAATTGATGCGAAAACTACTACAAGCCGACATATCAACTGACTGCACCTTCGGCTTGCTGCAGTTTACGCGAGCCATCCAGGACCTAGAGCCCTGGGCATTGAGACGTGAGTACACTACATCTGTTTAACATTTCATATTAAACATTGATTTTAGAAGCAATTTTCCGCAAAAACAAATGCGCATAAACATATGTGAAATATTCGGATAGGCTTTTCCTCGTAAAAGCACTCAAGGGGCAACCGCTTTTGCTGACGCCACTACCATCACTCTATTCAGTGCCGGTTATTGCGTAACGTTGTGGTGGAACTCTTTCGTAAAAAATGTTATTTACCAAGCCATATTGAAGTTCGCTACTAAAGCAGTCCCCAAAGCGATTGCATCGTTACATCAGGTTGATTATTTTTTGTAATGTCTCGAAAAAATGAATTGCGCGTTACTGCCTCAGTGTTGAATGACATTGTTTTGTTTTAAGCTACCGTGAACTTCTCTTTGCTAAACTAGGTTAAAAAAACCATGCGGTGTATCATTAAGTTATTTTATTTAAAACATAAATTGTTGTGGTTTAGTTTTTTCCAGGAAATCATTTGTGCGGTTAAAGATATTGTTTTGCAAGAGGACCAATTCAAGATGAAGCATGTAGAAATTCGTCTACCGAACAAAAAATTTCTAGAAACATGCCGCAGTTATTTTCAAGTGTCCCTGTACGACGAGACTGTGTTGAATGACCTTTTTAAAGTATTTTACTCATATTTTAAATTTATTCGAATTAAGCTTACAGTAACAATTTGAAGCCATACTGAAATTCAAGTGTAAATGTGATCGTGCCTGAAAAATCACAGCATATCCACGGAGTGAATGATGATGAGTGGGCGAAGCTGCGGAGGTTCATCGGTAAACTGTGAATCTTCCGCGAATTCTGCGCAGTACATCATCAACGACGTGAGATCGGGCGCGTTTATACTAAAGGGTCGATGAGAGTCATGGCGACTTGCAGCTCACTTTAATTTTACATGTACGCTGTGAATTTTTTTATTGTTTAATCACGCACAGGAGACATCTCACACAGGCACTACCTTGGAGGTCGAAATCCAGTGCCTATATATACGCGGTGGTCAGTGAACGGTTGTGCAGCGCGAGCAGTCGGTTTTTTCAATCAAGACGCTGCCGCGACGCTGCCTGCGTCGGCGCCGCGAGGCAAGATAGGGGGGGGAGGACCGTAGGAGGGGAGAAAGAGGGGGGAAGCGTAGGAGAGGAGAGGGCGATACATATCACGTACTGTCACAGCGCATTGTCTTATTATAACAGCGCCATCTATCATCTTTAATCCATCAACGTATACGAAAAGCCACTGACGCCATCTAGTATATCGTCACCCAACTGCAGTTTGCATGCATCTCTATGGGACAGCGCCATCTATTGTATGCTAAGGGAGACGCTACTGGCTACTCAGGATGCATCGACAACCGAGAACCGCCCAGGTGATGCCATAAGGAGCTTCGCCCCTAAAACGAATCACAGCAAGCATTACACTTTTCTTCCATGCATTTATAGAAAATGCGCTGTAGTACTCTGTTGACCTGCATGAAGAAAATGCTGAATTTATGGCCTGACGAGTTCGCCTCATTTGTGGGCACACCTCTGTAGTTACAAACAACATCTATTTCAAATCACTGGGTGTGACCGCATTGCAGCGCTCTCGACCGTGCTTCGTGGACCTCGGTGGTACGGTGGTTACGGTTCTCGGCCGCTGATCCGAAGGCAGCGGGCACGATCCCAGCCGTGGCGGTCGCATTTCAATAGAGGCAAAATGCTAGACGCCTGTGCACTTAGATTTAGGTGCACGTGAAAGAACTTCAGGTTGTAGAAATTTCCGGAGCCCTCGCCTATGGCGTCCCTCATAATCATATCGTGGTTTTAGGACGTAAAAACCCAGATATTATTATTATTATTATTATTATTATTATTATTATTATTATTATTATTATTATTATTATTATTATTATTATTATTATCATTATTATTATTATTATTATTATTATTATTATTATTATTATTATTATTATTATTATTATTATTATTAGTTGGAGCGTGCTTCGAACGAAGTAAGCGCGCGCGGACCTTCAACCTATCACTCATCAGTGAAAACGGCCCTTCCATGCCGTGTGCTGCTGTCAAAAATGCTGACGCGCTACGAAGCCGCCGCCGCTCATTTCGCCACGGTTTGAGTGCACGGTTGTCTCGCTTGAAACACGGTTGAAAGCGCTGCAATACAGTAGCGAATGGTAGCGGTAGTGTTTTATATTTCACGGGAGTTCTATAAATGGCCGGAAAAGCCACCACGAAGGCATGCAGTACGTTGCAACAAAAAATAGAATTGTTCGTTTAGCAGTGGCATCTACGACGTAACCTTTGCCCTAATATAAATATTAAAAATTTCGCATACTCA
Source organism: Rhipicephalus appendiculatus (assembly GCA_030522465.1). NCBI lineage: Eukaryota > Metazoa > Arthropoda > Arachnida > Ixodida > Ixodidae > Rhipicephalus > Rhipicephalus appendiculatus. Next base: position 1,017,371 of record JALIZH010032972.1, read on the forward strand.
ATATCAGTCATTTAACCGATCAAACACTAAATAAAAATACCCCAACGAGTGCCTCATGACGACTACACATATGTTGTTGCTTTCATTCAGTTGCGGTTAACCACTTCTTTTTTAATTCCTTGGTTCTGGCTACGTGGAACACTATGTATAATGGGGTCAGCTGTACTCGCCAGATTTATCAATTAAACAATTCACCATGTACTTAGATTTGGGTGCACGTTAAAGAACCCCAGGTAATCGAAGTTGTCGGAGCCCTCCGCTAAGGCGTCTCTCATAATCATATCGTGGTTTTGGGACGTTAAACCCCAAGATTATGGCAGTAATGGATCGTAAAGTACCAGTTCCTGAATGGCGCCTGTTACTTGGGTTGATTAAGGCAACACTCACCCTATTCAATATGACCTTCGTGAATATTTATGTAATACCAAAAGTAACCTCATGGGTCTATAAGTATTTGACATCCCTCTCTTGCGTATTAATATAATGTCGGCCTGTTTCCGACTTACAAGTACGGTTGAAACCGTAAGACATTGTGCTGCGTCGCAAGCCTCTTAAATATGAAATACCCTTCGTATTTGAATAAACTGACTATTATACTGCATTCTCCGGGTGCTCTATTGCGTTGCATGTCTTGTGGGACCTACCTAACCTCATCGATAGTTACACATAACACCACAGTATGTCGGTCGGCTTTGATTACGCACAGGGTTGGATGAATGATATCCAAGCTGCACAGCTCAGAATTAGTCTTTCGCCATTCTCACTATGTTATTGAAAATGCTAATTACATTGCCTTCCTTGTCTTGTAGCGCGTGTACTTTCATACATCCCATGCGGAGTTTTCTTTTAGCTGCATTGATGCTGCCACCACTTCTTACTGCGGTCTCTGCTTCATTGCTGTCATAATTCCGTATGCCACTCACTTTATTATTGTTAATAAGGTTTGATAATTCAACAAATCCTATTTGATTCCTTGTGGGAGTCACTTTTATTAGTTGCTGTTTATTAACAGCGGAGCTGCTTAAGCTCAAGGTTAGGCCGTACAAGTGCCGATCATCATCATGACCCTCGCGTTGCTCGGCCGGCAGCGCGCTCTCTTCGTCCTCCTCTTCATCTCTTTAAGACCTTGATAATGAAGGTTCATTAAAGTGCATTGCTAATTAAGACTCTGTTAATTGAGGCAATGCTAATAAGTGTCTTACGAAATAAGGTCATGCTAGTTAAGGCATTGTCTGTCTCTATCCTGACGATATCAAGGTTCACCAATTCTTTAGTGACTAATTTTGTGCTTGCTTTCTTCAGACTGAGAGAGATCCTCGCTTCCACTACATTTTGATTACTACTCTTTTACATTTCTTACTACTTCTACGTACTGCACTATGCATGTGTCCCCGCACAGTGGGAAGTCCATTTCGTTTTTTTGTTTCTTCCTTAGTTGTGTGCGATGTCCACTTCCAATTTCTATACCTCTCAAAGAAGGTGTTCATTCTTTCGAGCACCTAGCGGCGAATTCTACTAACATCTCTTCTTTGCATTTTCTAGAGACAATTCGACAGTTACCTATTGCTTGACCGCCCGCCTGTTTTTTTTTCCTTCTTTCACACTGAAGACGCCGGTCAGTGTACTGCACTGTGTTCGAAACTTCTGAATTTTCAGTACCACATGCGCAACGAATTGTCTTTCTTTCTCGTCGTTGTGGCTATATATGAGAGCGTACTCTATTTTCACTGTATATCTGATTTACTTATTTTTCTCACAACTCATGCTACCTTTTAAGTGATGATATAGAATTCACAATTGTTTCTGGCAATGTCCTCGTGGATTAAAACCCCACGCTATATTAACTGTTCTCAGGGAGCCCTAGCTCTGTAGTACGGGACGTCTCTGTAATTCAGTACTCTATATGCTTCCCCAGTCTCCTGACCTCACTAAAATGAATGACATCCCAGCTGACGCCTAAGCTATCTCCAGTTTAGGAGGTTTGTTTGTTTGATGTACCCAGGCTCCATTTCCAGTGGCAGAATGTTCGGATCCAGTGATTATCAGCACCTTCCACTGTGTTACGGGTCTTGCCACCGCTGTGGTCATATCTTGCGCAGCGGCTGGAGGCTAAGGGCTAGCTAGGGTTTATTGTGAGTGTCATGTGGGAGTACGCGGCCCAATTCCGCCCCAGGGATGTCAATTCTGGTTCTGGTGAGGGGATGAGTTGTACAGAGGTAGCAGAAGAAGTGAATCCTAGAAGGTGCGTCGCCTGTCTAAAATCCACCTTCCAGAGGGTGGTACTAATCGAAGGAAGTCGCGCGTGAGCGGAAAAAAAGGGTTATTTCAGAAGAGTCAAACCCTTGATTCTGTGAACTTTTTGAAAGGTGGCTTGGTTGGCTGGATATTCATGCCTCAGGGATGTTTGAAGCCGGATATAAACGGACTGGCTCAACAATATGAGTCAGAATTTCCATCAGAATGTCCGCGGTGCAACGCTTTTGCAAATTTAGAATGATAGGAATGTCATGCTTGCTTTTTTATATCACCTGCGGGGTTTGGACGTGTCCTCCCGCAAAGTAGGCTCGTATATTCGTGGAAGGCATTTGGCGGAAACGGGGGAAATCTCATCGTCGCAGCTACTGCAGGAATACTCACGGTTTGAATTGGAATTCAAAGAAACTTTAGAAAACAAGAGAGAAGCAGCGCGAGAGCTATTTTATATTACGCCGCATTACCTTCTTTAGCAATGCACCATCTTTCCTGGCTTAACACTTCGTTATATCATCAAGAAAAAGGCATGCATTGTTCACATCAGTTATAGCCACATCACTATCCGGTGCCAAAACTCAAACATTGTTCACATCACTATCCGGTGCCAAAACTCTCATTTCTCTCACAAAAATTCTATGCGTTATATTCTCCACATAGCATAGATCTGCTGAGTTCACTGCTTAAAACACAAGACATTTGGGCAAAACTGGTGCTAAGACCACTCCATTCAAATTGGTGTCCTGTGCTTAAGAGGACCGTAAAACGGTCTGACGATTTTGTACAAGTCCATTTCTATACCTCTCAAATAAGGTGTTCATTCTTTCGAGCACCTAGCGGCGAATTCTACTAACATCTCTTCTTTGCATTTTCTAGAGACAATTCGACAGTTACCTATTGCTTGACCGCCCGCCTGTTTTTTTCCTTCTTTCACACTGAAGACGCCGGTCAGTGTACTCACATGTTCTCCGGAACATGAACAGGCTAACACAGGCACTCTGCATAAAGTGTACAATTTATTTTAGAAAATTTCCATATGCTCATCGCTATAGATGGCAGCGGTGCCGCCAAAACAATTTTTCAGCCACCCCTATCTCTAGAATGCCACACGAGTGAAAGACGTCACTCATGTTACCAATCTTACTGACAGGCCCACGCACATCGCGGGCAATTTTTCCGGCTCGATTGCGAAAAAAATATCTTGCTTGTAATTTGTTGGAACGCATCATTTTTGTTACATTTGTGAGCACAGTAAGGAAGAAACGGAAATTTACAATTCACTTCTATCACACCTGGGAACTTCCAGCTGTCCGCGTGCGTTGTAGGCCTGTGCTACAACACGCTCCAGGTTTACTGTGGGAGACCACCACCTCAACTCCCGTATTTACGCTTGCAGGTGATCACTGTCCTATCTATTTCATCCGCAGCGTCTCTGACCTTACTGAACACCAACATGCATCATGTTCGCTCCTAAATTAACCCGCATACAACGATCATTGTGTGAAGCTACAATCTCAAAAGGAGACGCAGAGTTTGGGATCACTTTATTGCATGTATTTCCTTCTTTTTATGTGCAGTAATCGACGCTACTGCTAAGTACCCTACCGGCGTACTTCAGGGTACGTTGTCCGATCTGGGAGCCTACGACGAGTGCATCGAGACCGTGGTGCGAGACGAGTACGGCGCAACGAAAGTGCGCGGCCAGTACTGCGACGTCCACCTGTCAATAGGCGATGATGACGCATTCCTTGAAAACTTGCTTCCGGCTCTTCTCTATACTCATAGAAAGGTGAGTGCGTCAAAGCTAGTGTTTTATTATTGCCTGTCTCGATCACTCTATATATTCCTTTTCGTTGTCGCCAAAATGCGCTTTTGACGGTTGGTCGATGATCATCGGCGGCACCATGCCATGTTTTCCTGCGCTCGTCAGATACATTAGATATGTGCAGCTAAGTGGCATTGTTTTTGGTGAGTGCAGAGAGCGCTCGTAAGCGTTGAACGCAGATGCTACCCATCTACCCATCAAGCCCATTTTGCGCGAGGCAGTTATAGCAACCAAGGCAGATGCTTTGCTTGATTAGCCTGAACAAAAGCACGAAGGAAGTGTCAATGCATCATCTCAACTCAAACTCGTGCCTCATGCGCGCGCGACAGCAGCCCTCTCACAAGGTATTCAGCTGTTGTCCGTAATTTAGTTGGCGACCACTAAAAACTGACGCGGCAGCAGTGCAGCTGTTAGTCGTTGCGACGGGCTAGCAGCCGCATGACTCTGCGTGTCGAAGCCGCGCGCCTTGTTTCGAATGAGGATGAGTATTTAAATATATCTTTAAAAGTACCGCTGTCGCGTGCGCATTGCGAGCGCGATTGCACTAAGTTCGTCTGTTATTTTCATTTTGCACCGCAACCTAGAAACGTGGATAAAAATACTACAGGACAAACTTGAAGAGATGGAACCAATTGGACAAAATGTTTTCGTATGTGATGCACAATTCTATATGCGTGACTATATGGAACGGTACAAGTAATTAGTATTTATGGTAATTATTTTTTTTTTCGTGAAGTCAATACTAAAAAAAAATTACAGCATATCCACGAAGTGAATGATGATGAGTGGGCGAAGCTGCGGGAGATCATTCCGGTAACCATGAATCTCCCCGTACATTGCCCACTCGATCATGCAAAGACGTGACACATCGTGACGCGAGCCCTCGCCGCCTCTGGATCAGCTTGCTGACGCTGCCGTGCCGCTGCAGCTTCACGAGCCCGCAAATCTGGATCTGCTTGTCTGCGTCGCCGGCGCCTACTTCCCTCTCGCACAACTTGAGAGCCCGCGCTGCAGCCGCTTTGCGAGCCGTCCGCTCCGCCGCCACTTTGTCTTCTTCGTTGTTCATAGCAGTAGTAGGTAGTAGTAGTATCGAAGCGCACTGAGTGACGACCGTTGAAAGAGAGAGGAAGCGCGCCGAGAGCTGAGAGTGGAGCAAGCGCGCCGGAGAGTGGAGCGAGCGCCGCAGAGCCATCTAGTGGGCGCCATGCAAATCAAATGAGAGCGCAGCTGAACCTCTAGCGGAAGCGGCGAGTACTAGCGTGGCTACACCGGGCGGAGTGATGTAACAGCCTCGACCTTAAGGAGCTTCGCCCCTCAATGAGAATGTGCTCTCGAACGCGCTTATTGTTAATCGTCATCAGCGTCATCGTCATCGTCATGGTGGCTACTACTACTACGACGACGACGCCGGACTAGCCTATGCCCTAAGGAGCTTCGCCCCTAAAAATCGGCTGTGGCTTAACTCAGTTATGCCTAGGTGTGCGTAGCGAGAGGTACGGTTAATCTTATTCTTTAGCTTGGTTCTCTGTACGGTACGCTTCTCGAGGCGTGTGGCTCGTTCTTCCAACGTCTCCCCGGCTCGCTGCCTCCTCTTGGTTTTGTTCCAGCGACGAAGCCTGGCTTCTTCCAGTCCCTCCGACCCACTTTCCATATCTGCCGACGAATTCCACCGAGCCGCCCCTTCTATGTATACGATGCAACGCCGGCTCCTTCTGTGTTGTTGCAACGCGGTTTCACCGGCTTCTCGTCTGACGTCATGCCAGATGGCGCGGCGAGCGACGCTGCCAGCTGCAGAGGTTGCTAAGCAACGACTCAGCTTGCGGTGTGCAGCGAAACGGCGAGAATACGGCCAATGTAGCTCTCGCTAAAAAAAAAAGAAAGAAAAAAAACTAACCAGTTTACACAGGGCTTGCCAACCAGTCGATTTTCCTCATATCACCTCTAAAACCAGCAAAAAGACAATCAGTACAGCCCAATCTGAAGAATGTTGAGCGTATTCAAACGTGTAAATATATATGCTGCAGTTAAATTTGAAAACTGAATTTCTACAAACGTTACCACGCATAGAGTGACAGACCAAAGACAGGTGTCAAATCAAAAACATCAATAAAGCGGGAAGTTACTGACACGAAAGAGTGAAAGAAGAAGACGATGTCCAGACATTGTAGAAAATACGTACATCCCTTTTATTCGAAGAAACTTGAATTCTGGGAAGTCAGTTTTGCGGAGTCCCGTCAGATGGAGGGAGGTTTATGAAAAAGAAAACTGTCATCCACCCGTTCTTAGAAGAAAGATGCAAGGAAATCTACACAGATTTCTCAGGACGAAAGGCTTCATGAAGGTCTGGGCAAAGCTACCTTGCGATTGTATTGATACGACACACGATACCATGACATGAAGCATCTGAGATACAGATGCAAGATACTAGCAGATGAAGTGTATCCGATATGATACATGTCTTTTGTATCTTAATATGCATTCATACATTAGTTAGTTCCTTATTATAGTTCCATCGATCGGGCTGTTGCTAGTTAGAATTTTTTTTGCAATCTTTTTGTCCGACATTCACAGTTTTAGCTTGCGCATAGAGAAAAGAATGGTGTCATAGAAATGACGACAACCAATTTCATCTGTTGTGTTCGTCTTTCTCTTTCCAATTAGTTTTTTTAGCGCAAGAATAAAGCGTGAACAGACACCAAATAGGCTAATGTATCGCTCTTCTCAATGCCTCTCCCAAAGTAAGGCCTCCTTTATTTCTAGTGGGCTCTAATAACATGTGCTAAGTTCTTTTGTGGCCTTCCAACAGCATTTCACATTCTCAATGCGCAAGAGTTTATGGAGCAAGGATGACTTCAAAATATCAACGCAGATACGATGAGCAATCGGTAACTTTCCGTGTCGTGTTCACAAACGGCAGAATTTACTCTTGTAGCATTACGATGATAAACTTGAATATGTTTTACTAAGCGTTCGTCTATAGCTTCTCGTCTCAGTAATCCACAACAGGTAGCTCATGATATATCAAATTATAATTATTATAAACCAATTAGAAACCACACTGCTGCTCTTTATTTCAAGGCATTAGCAAACACTAAACGCCGGTCACATTATTTAGTGCAGGTATTATATACAGCGAAAAAGCCCGACATATTCGCCACCAGCCTGCCGCAAAGGAGGTCCTCATATCGTCGTCATCATCATGACAGATATATGTTACGTTTAGAGCGATCACTCCAGTGCGCGGACTGTTAACTATCGATGTAGGTTCATTAAAACGTAAATTTGGGCTAGTTGGTGTTGCCTGACAGGCAACACCCACTATGGCACAATGCAGTTTCGGGCACACGACAGCCGCTCAGCGAACATGACAACGTCGGAGTGAGAATGACCCCCCGCAGACGCGCGTGTGATTCACTGCGAGAGGAAAGCGTAGAGCAGCCCACATGGGCACTCCCCTCTTGCATTTATGTGCTTTCCATAAATTCAGTCCCTATCCACGGGGGTGCCTTATGAGCATTAAAGTTTAAAATTTGTGGATGACGGCTACTTGTCTGTAGCGTCTTCAAGTGGCGTAGAAAATAAAACTATCTTCCTATAATACCAAACCGTCATCCCAGGTGTAAAAAAATGGCGTAATTACCCCGTCTAATGCCCTGAGGTTTAAAAATTGAGAAAAAAAGAAGGAAACCAGCCAGGAGAAAAAATAGTTTTTTTTAGGAGGCTGCTGGACACGTAAAGCTAATGAATAGGCACCTGAGTGAAGGTTGTCATGAAGTAGGGCAGAAAATTGTTTTTTCTTTAATCACATGACGTCAAACGCCATACTGGCAGCAGGAAAGTCGTGGACAGCGGTGACCAAGGTCGCCGTCAACGCGCTGTAGCAGTAAATGGAAGAGCTCTAGCAAAGTATACAGTCTGGGCACTCAAATTTGCCGAGGTGTATACAGCTGTTAGAGATAAGACTTGTCTCCACTGTGCAATATATTTTACGTAAGCTTCTTAGCTACATTGCAATTCAGTTCATGACAAGTGTTGAGAACGTTTTCTTCGAAGCATAAAGAAAGATAAAGGCTACACTGTGCGCTGGCTGGTTTGATTTTTCTGAAGTTTCAACATTCCACTTAACAAGAAAAATTTAGAAACTATTGATTCGAAATTTTAAGGTTACTGTTACGATTGCTCCACAGCACTTGCCTAACTCATTCGTGTTTACTCATCAAATCAAAATTAGCGATAGTGCCTGATCTTTCACTTTAAAGTTCAACCACCTCAAATTCTTAAATAGCCTCAGTCACTTCGGCCAAAGGTGTATCTTGTATCTTAAAATACACGATACTTCATAAGATGTATCGGAAATGCAGATCCTGATACCCGTCCCCTACCAATGGTATCATGATACAGATACAAGTTACCGAAAGAGCAGCCCCCCCCCCCCCCCCCCACACTCTCCAAAGTTTTAAATGCGAAGCATTTCTTAGCGAACTGCAGGCACTTGGAGCGTTTCTATCTACGCATCTATCTATCTATCTATCTATCTATCTATCTATCTATCTATCTATCTATCTATCTATCTATCTATCTATCTATCTATCTATCTATCTATCTATCTATCTATCTATCTATCTATCTATCTATCTATCTATCTATCTATCTATCTATCTATCTATCTATCTAGCCGCCTACGTCTGGGTGATCTCGTGATCACCTCCTTAACCTGGGGTAGACCGAAATTAGCATGGGAGGGTAATAGGGTTCGACGAATATGTCCGACTGGTCAGGACATGAATAACGTGAAAATCCCGTCGGATTTTCGTCAAATTCTTTCCACCAGACACGTGTGGCACATACCCGTATACCAGGGGCCGTTGTATGTGGGTAAGCGCCACAGGTTATTGACAGTTTGTTATTTAACCAGGAACGGCGAGAACAGACATTTGTGGTTGCACTGCTGGCAATCTAATTTTATAAACATTACATATGTACTCCTGTGATGCAGGCGTCACTTCGGGAACGTCCATTTCTATACTTAAGTTAGTCTACGAAGCACTAGCCAGGGCTACCATCCTTGCAAGCACAAGCACTACACAAAAGCTTACCCCTTCTAGTGTTGGTAATACCCCATGTTGCTGTTGGCATCTTTACGCGGCTGTAAATAACTGGGTATACAAAACATATGCGACTGTTCAACATATGTCTGTGCGCACAACATCCGTGCATATCTTACATAGAAACACCCGCACATACATAGAAACACCCGCATGAACATGCATAAAAGGGGGGTTAACCCGTCCCCGCCCCCCTGCTTGCTGGAAAAAATTCTTGTAACGCGTCAGCCAGAGCCATATATACCCTTCGGGAGAGTTTGGCGATTCTTTCATCTCGCCGCTCTCCGCACGCCGCCTCAGCGCCGCCCACTTTTCGTGACGTTCAACCAATCTCCCTGGCGGCCGCGGGGAAGCCGCGCGGAGCGGCGGAGGCCAGCCACCATCCCCTCGGAGGAGCGCGCGTGAGGCTTGCAGATTTATCCTGGGACGTGTGCGTGTGTGCGTGACGAGTGCGCGTTTGTGTGCTCGCGCGGCGTGTGTGCGTGCGTGTGTGTGCTCGCGCGGCGTGTGTGCGTGCGTGTGTGTGTGCTCGCGCGGCGTGTGTGCGTGCGTGGGTGTGTGCTCGCGCGGCCTGTGTGCGTGCGTGGGTGTGTGCTCGCGCGACGTGTGCGTGCGTGTGTGTGCGTCTGTGTGCTCGCGCGGCGTGTGTGTGCGTCTGTGTGCTCGCCCGGCGTGTGCTCGCGCGGCGTGTGTGCGTGCGTGTATGTGTGCTCGTGCGGCGTGCATGTGTGCGTGCGTCTGTGTGCTCGCGCGACGTGTGTGCTCGCCCGGCGTGTGCGCGTGCGTGTGCGTGCTCGCGCGGCCTGTGTGCGTGCGTGCGTGTGCTCGCGCGGCGTGCGTGTGTGCGTGCGTGTGCTCGCGCGGCGTGTGTGCTCGCGCGACGTGTGCGTGTGGGTGCGCCCGCGCGGGGTGTGCATGTGTGCGTGGGTGCGTGTGCACGTCATTGCGTGCGAGCGCACACACACAGACACATACACACGCGTGCACACATGCATGCGCACACACAGACGCGTGCGCGTGCACACTCACTCACACGCCGCGCGAGCACACAGACGCACACACGCCGCGCGAGCGCACACGTGCGTGTGTGTGTGCTCGCCCGGCGTGTGCGCGTGCTCGCGTGGCGTGTGTCTGTGCGTCCGTGCGTGCGAGCGCGCACACACATACAGACACACGTGCACATGCGCGCGCACACATGCATGCGCACACACAGACGTGTTCGCGTGCACACTCAGTCACACGCGCGCGCGCAAGCGTGCACACACACACACAAATACACATACGCGCGCGCACACACACTATCGCCTTGCAAACGCTATAGCTTGCTTTCGCTTCTCGGCGGAGACCTACACTGTGCCGCAAGGAAGGTTAAAGTGCAACGCCCTCGGGCTCTTGTCTTAAATTGCATCTAGCTCGAATTGTACCTACCTCACTGTCAACGCTGCTTTTTCGCTCACAACTAAAGAAGCCGACGGTGACACCGACGCAGACACCGAAATTTCCGCGAAACGAGCTTTTTAATCCCGTTAAAAAGCGTCGCACGTTCCACTCAGAACGTAGTCGGCTGGTAGTCCGCGTACACTGCTTTAGGAGTAAGTATTTCTATTATTTGAATGTTATCGAACATCGAATCCTGTTCATACTCTTCATCAAAGTTGAACAGCAGCGTTCCTGCACTATCTCGACTTTACAGTTTGTTTAGTGGCGCTACAGTTTACGCGCGAACAGCGCGTAAACACGCCAGGCTGCAGCAGCCGTCGCGCAGAAAGCGTAAATATGGCGGACGGCGCCGAAGCGGAGGCGTGGCAGTGACGTGGCCAGCGTCATCGCCGCGCCGCGACGTCACTGCCCCGCCCATTCGCCAGACTCTCTGCATATACGGCTCTGGCGTCAGCCAAAGAGTATCTCAGATAGTATCTAAAATAGTATATATATGATCCACGGACCTTCGATACTGCCGAGTCCTGGCTTCACGCTTGCTGAACATATGCAGGTGCGACGCACCAGCGCAGCAGACGACTCGGCCCATTGGCGCACTCTTGTGGACCCCTTTAGGTTCATTTGCTATGTCTATTCAATGTGGGGTGTGTGCACAACTCAAAAATCAACCATACATGCTTTTCGCGACCGCTCATATTAAGTGCGAAACATTTCTTAGTGAACCTAAGTCACTTTGAGGGTTTCTATCTACGTATCTATCTAGCCACCTACGTCTGGGTGCTCTCGTGATCGCCTCATTAACTTGGTGTGGGCCAAAATTAGTATAAAAAGGGCAAGAGCGTTTGACGAATATGACTGTATGGTCATGAACTGAGTAACGTGAAAATTCCCTTCGCGTATGTGGTCATACCCTTTCCTCTAGACACGTGTGGCACATACCCGGATACTACGGGCCGTGGCATGCGGGTATGCGCGAGAACGGACATTGGGGAGTTAAATGCGAGAGCGTTAAGAAAAACCGACATCGGCAGCGTTGACCCGAAGAATGTGAACGATACAAATCAGGGTCCGAGCAGGAATCGAAGCCAAGCATTGTGTGTGGCAGTAGGTAGTCTACCACAGAGCCATGCAGTGCTTGAGGAGGCTTTGGAAAAAAACCCATATTCAGGCGTAATGTCAGTGCAACGTCAGTTGTGGTTGCAGTCATAGGCGTGCGCACGGGGGGGAGGGGGGCGGGGGGCGGCCGCCCCCCCTCTAGTCACCTAAGAGGGGAGCGCAAAGCCAGCCCCATACATTCACATAATAGGGAGGGGGGAGCGTTGCGACTCAGGGGGGAGCGCAAAGTCAGCCCCATAGATTGATGTAATAGGGAGGGGGGGGGGCGCTGCGACGAACCTTCGACGCCCCCCCCCCCCCCCACCCACCTTTTGAAGGGGAACTCTGCGCACGCCTATGGTTGCAGTGCTGGTTATATTATTTTATAACAAAGCAAGAAACATTACATATTTACGCCTATCATAGAAGCGTCATGTCGAGAAACGCCAATTGTGATCCGAGTGTTGACCGCATTCATAGCAGTCTAATAAACGTTACATTTGTGTTCCTATGATTCAGAGATCTAACTTTAAGCGTTGCTCGACCTGGGAAGAATACGCTAACGAAAGTTACGTATCGTAGTCACATCATCGCACCGTAAAGTGGACTTCGCTTCGATAATACTCACGTCTGTGTTCCAATGTGAGTTCTTAAGTTACATCAGACCATAGGTTACCTTTTAAACACCAGTGTAGACGACGTTCCTGGTAAGCCCGCGATGTACACCCAACTACTACACTCACAAAAACGCGTCGATCCACGTCTCAACGCTTGGCTCAAAGCCAGGAATGCAGCATAGACAATCACTGGCTGGCTGCATTGCATCAAACCGATTCCCACAAGGCGTGGGATCTGCCAAATTGTTTTATGTGGAGGGAGCAGGATAAGAGGACGAAACAGTGGCCGCACCATCTCGGGACCACACCATTTTTTTCTTGTGTCTGGTTCTGCCTACACTATTATGCTCAAGCTGCACAATACCTGAACTTCTAATTGCCTGCCGTCAAACCGCGGTCAGTGGTGGAGAGTGATCGAACGGCTATATCAGCAAAACCGAGTGCTGTCCTCCTTTACAGCACCCAACAGCACAGTCTTGGGAGCATGCGATGTTCAATATGCTATTTCTTTCTTTTGCTTTGTTGTTTTTGTTACCTATTAGATCATTTCTTTATATAATTCTATCTTAGGTGGGACACTTCATGTCATTTGCGTTGGACGAGGTCCTGCCGGGTCTTCGACTCGGTGTGTGCTTCATCGATGCTTGCAACGAGCTTGACCTAGCCAACATCGGCCGCACTTGTGAGTAACGCGCACCCATACAGTTTTCTCAAAGAGGCTGGGTAGTTTCTGGCAAATGCGTGTATACGGTAGTCCTCATATTACGGGAGAACCGTCAGAAAGCGGACATTCTTACTTAATTAGGCGGCCCACTCAACATCACTAATAGGCAAATACGCCGTGCAGTATTTATATATCACTCCGGCAGAATCAAAATGAGTGTCACCTAATCATAAGGTTTAGACAATGTGGAAGCCTTTATTTTAATCGTTCAATTTTGTCTCAGAAAGATGAGTTGGTAGTCAGCGCCGTATGTCTTGTCCCAATTTTTTGGAGCCATTTTCTAGCCGCACTGTCAGAGCCATAAAGGTTATAATAAAAATTACTGGAATTTTACGTGTCAAAACCATGATATGATTATGAGGCACGCCGTAGTGGGTGTCTCCAGATTAATTTTTAACGGCCTGTGTTTCTTTGACGTTCACCTAAGTATAGGTACAGGTGTGTTGTTGCATATCGCCCCCATCTAGTTGTAGCCGTCATGCCTTTAAGTCGAAACCATGCCTTCGAGCTTTGTAGCGCTACACCCTTGCTAAGCCACCACGGCGGGTCTCAGTATATACAAACTTGCCTAATTTTTGCTCATACATACGGCGCACGTAAATACTGATAGTTTTTTCTACGAATGATGCCAAACTTCGGTAGAGGCATCGATAGGGGAACAACCTTGGTTTTCTTCTTTTCGTACAGTGTTTTTCTTGCCTATTTTTCTAGTTGTGGCCAGGTTTCTTAAAGATAAAGCGGATGCGTCGTCAGTTGAATTATGACCAAAAAACAAACAAAAAAATCCATGAGCCATTCGAGGCTCTTTTGATAGCGCATAGCCACGGGGCTCAACTGTAGGCTGTCCAGAGGGCCTACGATGTGGCGGTCGGGCATGGCCTGACTGTCCCAACGTGGGAGCGCCGCTGCGCGTTGAGTCGTGGTACCTCAGGATTAGCAATAAAGTTTCGCATCCATCCATCCATGAGCCATTCGATTCTGTGAAGGTGGATGACCCGCGAAGCTGTTTACCATACCACACAGAGCTTACATACACGAACTCATTTATTCTCTTGATCGGTGGTCATCGTAAAGAAAGATACGCACACACATTTATTGTCTTGATTGGTGGTAATTAACTGTCTTTATCGGCGGGTCACCATTTTTCGGTCGTGATGGTGGTGACGATAGCCTTGTCGTCGCTATGGTACAGTTATCGGTTTGGGTACAAGCTTGGCCACTTTCTTAGCCACAGTCGAATCTATCGACGACCAGTGGCGTGTGGTGGGAGGGAAGAGATAGAATGCTTGAGCCAACTTGCAACTCTTTCGGCAACTTGCGACAACTGCGAACCGCATCGACCAAGTAACGAAAGCGCGCCATAGCTCCGTACACGATCTTAGGACAGCCGATTCGCAGGCGCATTGCGTTTTCTCGTAGCCCTCTCGTGCATCCCCCGCGTGCTCGATCACGATCCATCACGATGGAGGAGAGGGGCAAGAAGGGAAATTCCCCTCGGTTTCAGCCGGATAAGCACTCTAGAATGCGGCTATCCCTTAACAATGGTGGCCTTACCATGGCAACAACAGAGCACAAATGGAATGTGTTACAGGGCGGCTGCTCGTTTCTCCCATTTTGTTGTGCTCCGGCATGGACGACTACCGCCACGTCGGGGCACTTGGCGTCTCGTAAACGATCGGCATCGGGGTTTGTCGCCCGCCGGCGCCGTGGATATTCCCGTTGCTGTTTTATTGCGATAGCAATTATATGGACAGTCACGACGGGTTTTTGCCGTCGCCGTTGCCGTTGCCGTCGCCGTTGTCTTCACCGTCGCCCTCATGTCGCGTATAAAGTCCAAATTGATAAGATCCCCCAGCGCATCGTAGGTTCTACCCGCGGGTAATAGCGCGCGAGCGGGGGCGATGAACGCGGCTGAAGCGGAGAACAAACGAGCCGGCCCATCTCCGTCGCTTCGAGGCGCATGCGATAAGATCCCCCCCCGCCTGTTAGACAGGACGTCGAATGCTCAAACAGCGAGGAAACGTCCCGCCCGCCTTCTTTCGCGAGCGTGAAAAGACGCGAGGGGGGGGGGTCCCTCGAGCAGGCAACTGCGACTTTTGATTTTACGAGCGCGGTCGTCGCTGGCGCGCGCGTTATCTGGCTATCTCATCAGCCGTAAGCGGGCAGCTCGCATACCCTTCTAGGTACTGCACTCTCAACGCGAAAAGAATGGCGAAGAGTGTCCCTGGAGCGGCCGTACTCTCTTAAACCAGCGTTTTGTAGAGTTGCGTGAGATCGGATCCAAAAGAGTTAGCTGCCAGCCTCACTTCGTATACCATTACAATTTGTTGCTATCGCATTCATTGCTTCACTCTTGCAGTGAAACTGTGACTTTATTTTCTTCGTCTTTCCTCGTAGGCACGTTGTTCATAGTCCTAACTATAAGTGCCACTGCAACTGCGGAACATAAGTGGAATGTGGTACTCGTTAGCAGCTAGTTTCAGTTATTAAGGCGGAAGGCTTAGATGCCTCATCAAACGCGAAAAGTAACAGTCGGCGTCCAGCGGCGTCGGGGAAGAGTGGTGCAAAAATTATCATCACGTGTTGCCATGACGTCAATGTGACGTCACGTGACGTAACGTCACATGATGGCGTCATCACATGAAATTAAAGGTGGGCCGATCACGGAGGCAGTGCAAAACCAAATGAGGCGCCTCCTATCCTGGAGGCAGCGCAAAACCACGTTAGGTGCGAAAGCTTTCTGAGGGTATCGGGGCAAGATCAACACATCGACTCAGCAGAAAAAGATGGCTTCCGCCTTCGAGTCGTCGCACGTAAATACATAAAGGACCATGCGAGTTATTTTATTGCGCTCCAGTGAGAACAACTACCGCCACCTCTGGGAGCCTAACTAAACTAGCCACCTGTCAACAGACCCGAAAAAAATGAACGAGACCTTAGCCATTCTACAGCTGCGCTGTCAAAAAGGAACTTGCGATGGAAAATGAGCGCGAGCTCCAAAATGTGGCGGCTATGGCCGTATGCCTCGCTTGCGAAGGCGGCTGATTTATCGGGCGGCAAGACGCTGAGCAGCACATTAGTGCATATATTGCAGTGATATACGAGTATGTATGTACAAATTGATGCAACGAGCCCAAGAACCGAGTTATATGTCGCTTTAGGTATCACAAAAAACCGAGGCACAGGTGGTCACTTGGGTTCATTCCTCACTTTTTGCGCCCGCCGCTTTTCCTCAGGTATTCCCGCAATGAGCCACGCCAGGCTTTGCCTTCAAAACATACCGTCAGTGCCAGTCAGTTGACATCACACTTCATCTCAACCTACCATGCTGTCAAAGAATTGTTGCCACTGTGTCGCTCAGCAGTTCGCCTA
This sequence comes from Rhipicephalus appendiculatus, assembly GCA_030522465.1. NCBI lineage: Eukaryota > Metazoa > Arthropoda > Arachnida > Ixodida > Ixodidae > Rhipicephalus > Rhipicephalus appendiculatus. Next base: position 1,033,799 of record JALIZH010032972.1, read on the forward strand.
CAGACATAATCAATTACCAAATGACAATGCATATTTGTCATTTGGAATTCAACAACGTAACCAGCATGACAAAACTTCTATGGCTAACGGTAGTCGAAGTAGTTTTTTTTCTCGCCTTCCCCAATCAACCCAGTGTTGTTAATGACCTCAGTTGGAGACGGCTTAAACGTATAAAACATGCAGGGGTACGAAACAGGCAGTTCGAAATATGCCCGACCTCGTCCACCCCACGCTGTCATCCTTTGTACTATAAGTTTCGTTCATTGTTCATCATTATATGTTCTATGATTCTGTTTAACCTCTTCTGGCCAAATAAAATAATAGACATCTACGCAGCGTCTTCCACAATATTTAAAGCCTTGGAACTAGTAGTTACCTTTTACCAGTGCCATGACATTTTGGTGTTACGCTTGAGTCGACCGAATAGTGATCGGGATGACCTGAGGACGTAAAAAAAAAAAACCGTCTTGCGAGTTCTTCAGATAGACCAAAGTGCTTGCGCGGGAACAATATATGCTTATAGACTCCTTAATTACTACAAAGGTACGTGAAACAACTGTTTAAACAAAAGCTCACCGTAGTGATCTACTAATGCGAAAATTCTGTGTCTAATATGCAAAACCCAATGAAACCTTCGTGAATGCTTTTATATTTTAACAATCGCAGTGGGAGGAACGGCGGTGAAAATTACTGTCAAGGACTGTGTGACAAACGAATATGAAGGCGTAGACAACGTTCAAGCCTGCATCATGTAAGTTCTAAGAACGCGTGGTTACCATTGCAACTTTCAACATTCACCGAGCTACGGGCTAACAGTTAATCAGCTCACTCAATATCTGTTGATGAGCCCTGCTAGGTATGTTACAGAATTTTCCTAACACCACTGTCTCTATGCCCTTTCAGAGCATTCTTGGCTGTCCTTGCAGCAGTTATTGCTATGGGAACAATCTTTGAGCTCTTCACTAAAAACTGGAATGATAAACGCCAGAATGGTAAGTAGAGAATGATATCTCTTTATGCCCTGATAAAGTTGTTACAGCAATTGCGTGCCCATTGTAATTCGTCGAAGTAATGAGGGCACTCAAAGAATGTAAAATGTAGCAGAGAAACCGCTTGAAATAGCTTGCCGTGATAAATAACCAAACACATGACCAAATTTTAGCGCATACCATTATTTTGTGAGTTGAAGCAGCCCCGGTGGCCAAGTGGTTACAACGCTCGGCTGCCGACGCGAAAGACGCAGGTTTGATTCCGGCGGCGTGGTCGCATTTTGATGGAGGCGAATTCCTGGATTCCCGTGAACAGCGTGATTTCCGTCCATGTTAAAGAAACCCAGGTGGTCATTATTATCAGGCGCTTACCCACTATGGCGTCTCTCATAGCTTCCGTCGTTTTTGACGTGAAGCACTATAGTCCACCCAATCCAAACCGCCCTTCCCATTTTATCGCTTGGTCAAGAAAATGTCCGTCAATGCGCGCATCCATCCGTGCGTGGCCAAAAAATAAATGTAGGATAATACCGGGGATAGAGTGCAATACTTTCATTTTCTTTGGTATTCTGGAAGCATGGCAATAAACATAAAAGGGACCTCAAACATAGAAATGCGTTCCATCCATTACGTCCACCATTAGAGTATAAGAGCTTCTAGTCCGTTTAAAAACATGTCTAGAAAAATTCGGGCAGCTTCGCACTAGAGTTGCCAAGGCTGAAGGAAGTGCGGAGCTGGGCAGCCTTCTTTATTTCTCTTCGGTTTTCTTTTTTCTTTCCTCCTGTCTTTCTTCCTTTTTCTCCTTTTCCGTTTCCCTGTTTTTTTTCCTCTTTATTTTTCTTTATTTCTTCCTCTCTCTTTATCTATTTCTTTCTCTTTCTTGCTCTTTCTATTTCGCGCTTGCGTCCTCTTTTTTTCTATTTGTGTACATGGTTTTGACTGCATTACGCCATGGTGATAAGTGGAGACCGGATTTTAGGCAAATGCCTATTTTGTTCCTTGCGTTCCTAACGTGCCACTTTGATATATGAGCATGAATTAGAGGTTAGGGAGGGCTTTTATAGTGTTTTTATAGTGCCTATAAATGCCTATTTTTGACGTTTGTGCCTAAATTACTATAAACGTCTATAAATGCCTATTTTCAAAATCGGTGCCTATATGAACGCTATTTAACCTCAAATTTTGCTTTCGAGTACAGTTGGAGACCGTTATTCATTTTACCGGGCCAAAATTGACCTTTAGGAACTCTATGGGCTGCAACCTAGTTCCCTAGTTCACCAAACTACGGAACTAGGTTGCAGAAAGGAACAGGAGTTGACTTTGTGGAGCTACAGGAAGATGGAGAACGAATGCGAAACCGTGGAGTTGGTAAAAAACAATCAGATGTCCACGTGGTTTTTGTTTTCTTTGTAATTTACTTCTTAAAGGCGCTTCACCAGGTGACATCAGAAATTTTAGTTAGGTACTTGAGTCGTTGCGTGCCCAATCAAGAGCTTTGTAGAACAAGATTTTTTTAATTGGTTCGTTATGAGCCGCGAAAAGCACGGTGCGAGGAGGTGAGCTTGAAACCTTTGCCACTCGCCCCGTGTAGACTTCGCAAGCCAAATTACTTCCCTGCCTTCTTCGGTATGGGAGCAACTCGGAGCCGAAGATCACACGACGCAGACGCATCAACACGTCATGCGCACGCAAGGTTACATTCGCATGACATGCCCAAGCCAGGTCGTGCACGCAAGCGGTGTTGTGTCGTTTCGGCGTTCTCTGTAGTGTACTGCCTGTTTCTGTGGGATGGATCCCTCAATCCGCGCACGTTTGGAGAGGATGGCATGGATCATGTATCCTTACCACGACACAAAGTGTCGCACCGCTGGAACTGCTCTAAGGGACGATGCATCGAAAACACGCCAAGCGTTGTCAGGGCTGGCGCCGGCACGACGCAAGAACGGCGAGAACACGAACGCAAACGAAACGGAGGAAGCCGAGTCTCGCATCTCGCTTGATTCGAAGTAAAAAAAAATAATAAATGAAAAAAGCGCACAGATTCCGTTTGTACGTTTTAATATTTCCATCAACTTTCATTCTTCTATACAAGCAACAAATTGCACAAATTACACATGTCGCTTCGAAAATTCTCGCTGTGTCACGTACTACTGTGACGTACGGAGGACCATTCCTTGTTGTACGTCACCTCCACCATGTTGGGGCGTGCGCCCGTAAAATGAAAGGCAGGCGGCGTTCAGTCTGACATTTCACCTCTTTCCGGGGCGCGTAGCGTTGCAAATCTTGGCAGACGAGATCGTAAGCGCCCAGTGCATGCATTTCTCTTGCCTGTTTGAAATGCTCAAACCCGGTGAGGGGCTTTTTAAGGCGTTCACCGAGAGAAGAGAAATTGACCCTGTGCGATTAGAACCGTCTAATACGAAGCTAAAAGACCCCTCTGGCCTTTTATCGGTCTGGCTATTTGCTCCTGTGCTGCCCTTCTCAGCCATGCCGAAAAAAAATGAGACCCAGGAGTGTGTTTATTCGTCGGTGGTCACTTAACTCACCATGCTGGACAATAAAAGGAGAGACCGTGTTCTGCGAACCATTCGGGACAAGGACAATTGAAAGGCTATGCTAAACCATTGGTGCCTTTGTGCCATCATAAACTATAACATTTTTTTTTGCTTTCCTGTCGTAGACACAGCTCACGCACGTCTGTTTTCGAAAATTTGAATTTTTGTAAAAATTTATTGTGCCTATATTTACGATTTTGGGAGCCTAAAACTGTGTTTTGCCTGCCTACTTTTGGCGCCTAAACCCGATTTGTAGTGCCTATAAATCCGGCCTCTAGTGATAAGTGATCATCATCAAGCGCTGCTTGGTGATGATCACTTATCATCATCAAGCAATGCAATGATCACTAATTATCACGTACGGTGGCACGTGAGATGGCGGTCATCCCTCCCATGCCACCGTAGCTCAGTGGTAGAGCACAGGGCTGGGCAGGGATACTGAGCAAAGTATTCCGGAATACAGATATCGAAATACACGTGCTGGAAGCCTAAAATACAGATACTGAGATACATTTGTCAACGACGTAACGGGATATTTCGAAGATACTCTTGCAAAAAGACGAAAAAAGTATTCCGGAATACAAATACAGGAATATGGATACAAGAATACGTATACCTAAATATTTTGAAGTTACGTGGACGCTGATGTTCCGCAAGTACACTTGATAAGTGTAGCAAAATGTTGTCAATAATGTTGCAGTGGATTAAAAATGCAAATCAACCATATCGCTCGAATCAGTAATAAACAGCAGTAAATTCGGAAAAAGTATGCCTTTATTGATAAATATTATCTGTTTCGCTTAGAAGGTTTTTCGGATATTCAGTAGCATTAGCTTCCCAAATAGGGTATCTTCTAGACAGCGCCGGTTGGGCTTCAACACAAGACTCCTGAAGTAGAAAAGTATGTCTACCATTGTAGTTCTTGTTATAACTAATGAATACCGAAATGCCGCCCCCCCGGAAAAATGGGGGGGTGGGGTGCTCCAACGGCATTGAAAGATATCTACGTTTGTCAGCACTGCCTCCTCGACCACATGGGCCATTCTATACGTGATGGGAACCCTTCGCCGATCTCCATGTTTCGCCGATCGGCGGCGTGCCTTTGCTTGGCTTAGCACAGAAAATCTTCCTTTCTCATTTCGAAACACATCAACTCAATTCTGACAAAAACGTGGCGAGATACCCTTGTCTTGCACAGTATCGCGATACATTCGACACATCGGAAAAGTATTTCACTACTGAGATACAAATACATTTTTCAAATGTATCTAGATACGGAAATACAGATACTGAAAAGTATCTCTAAGATACTATCGCGATACTGCTCAGCCCTGTAGAGCATCGGACGCGTTATTTGAAGGTCGCAGGTTCGGTCCCTGCCGGGGGGCAAGTTATCTTTTCGTCCACTTTTCTTTCTTCACATTTACATTACAAATACTTCTAATAACATCCCATATACTTTCCATGGCATCATTGTCTGTTAGTTCTCATTAATATTGTGTTTAACAAAGCAAACGAGCCCTCACGTTTACACTTTTTCCCTTCAATATTAGAGCTATGTGTTATCTCTATAAAACCACTAACGGCGCGACGAACAATGCTCGCGGGCTCCATAATGACTATAGTCTCATTCGTTCACTAGTGAATTTAATAGTCGCCTATAAGGACTGATAAACCGTATGCTTAAGAGGCGTGATGCGCATAATATTTGACAATGGTTGCGCGCTGCACCACAGATGGACGTCGAATTGATATTCTAGCTGACTATCAAGAGTCTTAAATGCGAAGCATTTTTAGCGAACTCTATCTATCTATCTATCTATCTATCTATCTATCTATCTATCTATCTATCTATCTATCTATCTATCTATCTATCTATCTATCTATCTATCTATCTATCTATCTATCTATCTATCTATCCAACTACGACTTTGTGCTCTCCTGGTCGTTTCGTTAATGGGATGTCTACAAAAAGTAGTATGACATAATATGGCCGCATGACGAACGTAAATGACAGGTCATAACATAAAAATCCTGACATGCTTGCCATAAAAGGCATTATTTACATGCTACGGTCTTGGGGCTCTTGCGACCGTTTCGTTCAGGTGAAATATAACAAAATTGCTGTGGTATGACATGACTGTATGACGACCGTAAGTAACAGGCCCTAACATGCAAATTATGACTCGCATGTCATGGACAGAATGATTTACATGCGGTGGTCTTAGGGTGCTCGCCGGCCGTTTAATTGAATGAATATATACCAAAATTGGTATGACGAGACATTTTTTTTATGACGGACATAAATGACAGGTGCTAACATGAAAACATTGATATGCATGTCATGTACGACATGACTCACCTGCCACGCTCATGGCGCGCTCACGGCCGTTTCGCTAGCTTGACATGTACCAAATGTGGGATTGCGTGATGTGACTGTATGACGAATATAAATGACAGGCGGTAACATTAAAATCATGACATGCATGTCATGTACGACATGACTCACATGCCACGCTCATGGTGTGCTCTGGGCCGTTTCGCTAGCTTGACACGTACCAGATTTGGTATGGCGTGACGTGACTGTATGACGAACATAAATGACAGGGGGTAACACGAAAATCATGACATGCATGTCATGTAAATCATGACTTACATGTCACGCTCATGGTGCGTCGTGGTCGTTTCACTAGCTGGACATGTACCAAAGTGGTATTACGTGACGTGCCTGTATGACGAACATAAATGACAGGTGCTAGCATGAAAATCTTGACATGCATTTTACAACGTGAGTTACATGCCACACTAATGGTTCGCTCGCGGCCCGTTCGCTGGCTAGATATACACCAAAAGAGGTATTGGGTGACGTGACAGCATGACGAACGTAAATGACAGGTGTTAACATGAAAATAATGACATGGATGTCATGTACAGCATGATTTAAATGCCACGCTCGTGGTGCGCTCGCGGCCATTTCGCTAGCTTGATATACACCAATAATGGTATTGCGTGGCGTGAGTGTACGACAAGCATAAATGACGGGTGTTAATGTCAAAATAATGACCTGAATACGTTGTACGGCATGATGTACATGCCACGCTTATGTTATGCTTCCGCCCATTTCGTTAACTGAATATATAGCAAAATGCTATGACACGAAATGAGTGCGTTACGAACATAAATTACAGGTCATCCACAATACACCTTTTATTAGCATGGTATTTGCCAGATTGTACATGCATGGGTGCATGACAAACATTCGATATATAATGAACTAATGTCGTGACACGAATGTCTTCATTTACCTCAAAGACGAACAAGGCGATGTATGCAGCTCTTTGCTGGCTGCTTCGCCTTACATCGATTCCCACATTGCGTGGGATCTGCCGACTATTTCTTATTTTGACATACTGCTTGTAAAGGGTGCTATATATTTTTTGAACACATTTTAAGCTTCACAAAAATGCATCATAATGCGGCCTCTTAAAGTGGTTTGGGCTCCTGATCTTACTACAACTTCAATCCGACAAGTATTATATTTAACATTACTAACTGGTGCACTGCTTGGTAGTACGCTGCCTCACATATGTTCTTTAATTCATTTCAGAGTATCTCCGTTCCCCGTTGATCTTCATGCCCCTCGAGATGATCTATCCACACAATGTTCTCATTCAAATCGAAAAAAAAACAAATACCTACTGATATGTCATTATAGATCTCAGTACGTATTCACAGAAACCATGTCAGTCTTTGCTGTCGGCAAGATCTGTGATACGTATATAGGAGTGTTAGTAGACAGCCACATTTCCTCTAAATCTATATTCTTTTCTTTTTCTAGCAATTTATTACAAGTGTGTCACTGCATTCTCGGTCGTGAAGAACAGCCGCATCATCCTTCACGTCGGCAACAACGGCAATCCAGAGACACAGCGCTACAAGTTCGTCCATGGTCTTCGCTTCTTGAGCATGTTCTGGATATGCCTAGGCCATTCGTATCAAACAATCAACGAAAACATAAGTAAGAATATTATCAGTGACATTTTCTTCGCTTATTTGCATATACAGATGTATTTTTTTTTACTGAGCACCGATTTAAGCAATATAAATAGTCGGTGTCTTCGATATTTCATAGAAAATTTGTCGCATTATACAACGTCCAGCGCAAGCTGGTATGTTATAGCTTTCATTTTTTAAACAGTACGAGCATTGATGTAACAATTGAGTGTGAGTCCCAGGGACATCGTGTAATCGAACATCGCATGCGAGATGGTTGCAAACTTTTCTGAAATTATTTTAATGCTGAATTTAAATGCATCAATGATCCCATCTCTTTCAAGCGTATATTAGATGGTCTCGAGAAACTCTGCTAGTTCTTTTAACAGGTTTTAACCGTCACCACATAGTATTGCGCACTGATCAGACCCGTTGTGGGCGCACTTATCAAGTCCCATGAAATTTTATCTCTTCGCGTCATTAACTAGAACATGAAATAGAAAGAATTGAATCCCATATAATTGCCCACCATATTATCGTGGCTTTGCCCACCAACTTTTGCCCACCACAATTAATCGTGTTTTTTTACAGGGCACCTTCTACAATGACAAACTCCATCAATAGCCCTAGCGCCCTTGTCAGGGTTATGAGAGCAGAACAGCATATATATTTTCTTGTTTGTCAGCGCAATCTACCTAAAGGAGTCACTCATGCGAAACTTAGGAGTCGTTCACAAGAGAAAATTCCGCGCCAAAAGCTATGTACAGTCCCACACAGTGCCGGTCGACGATCTCTGCCAAAGTCTGCCAGGAATACCCTGTCCGCATCCCATCGGTCTATTCGAAACCGTTTTCCGTTACGCTTGCCACCGTAATCTGTCGCCTTGGACCAATGTGAACATATACGAGGCACTCTAGAATGTCCATCAACCCCGTGGTAGCTCAGCATCCCCCGGTCGTACTAAAAGCCTGCGTCCAGATGCCGCAACAGCGGAGATGGTAGTCTGGGCTTTGAGAAATTACCTGGTTTTCTACAGCAGAAACAACCCGTCCAGGACAACCATAATGTCTTGAAAAACGAAGTAACTCTAAACATAAATGCTGGCAAGCACAACTCATGCGTAGGGGATCCTACATATATCAATGACCATCAAACCTCTGGGGATGTTCACACGTCAGATAAGCACCAAAAGCCGCGTCAAAATCTACGTAGTACATTTTCCATGAATTACTTTTGAATGCGAAGCATTTGTTAGCGAACCAAACGCACTTTGAGCGTTTCTATCTACGTATCTATCTAGCCGTTTACGTCTGGGTGCTCTCGTGATGGCCTTCTTAACTTGGTGTAGACCAAAATTTGCATGGGATGGTAAGAGAGTTTGACGAATATGACTGTCTGGCCATGACATGAACAACGTGAAAATCTTGTCGCGTACGTCGTCAAGTCCATTGCTCCAGATATGTGTGGCACATATTCGTATACTACGGGCCCCGGTACGTGGGTATGCGCCACAGGTGATTGACAATCTATATTTACCCCGGGAACGGCGAGAACAGACATTGGTAATTTTAATGCGAGGGCGTTAAGAAAAACCAACAACGGTCGCGTCGACCCGATGAATGGAAGGAATAAAAAAATTAGCAGTGGCTTAGCTCGGCTATGCCAGGACATACGTAGCGTGAGCTACGGACGGACGGACGGACAGACAGACAGGTGGACGGACGGACAGACGGACTAGCGAGCGAGCTCACGCGAGTCAAACGCCAGCCCAATAGTGACACGTCACTCCAGGAGCTTCCAGGCCTTCTCCGGCGCGCCAGCTGTGCGCCGTGTGACGTCACTGCTCCTCGGGCATGCGCAGCACGGCTCTCGATAAGCCACGCGAAACTGCTCAACCTCGGCCAGTGTAGCTTACGCTACAAAATCAGGATCGCAACATGAATCGAACTCAAGCATTCTGCGTGGCAATCAAGTATTTTACCGCGAGACTGCGCTTTTCTCGTGGTTTCTTCCCCTTCATGGTTCCTGTTTTTATGCGCAAATGCCATTCACAGAGCCACGCCAGATCTCGAAACTGCTTTGGAAAAAGACCTTATGCAGGTGTAATGCCAGCGCAACGTCAATTGTAGTTGTGCTGGCTATTTAGTTTTATAAAATTTACACATGTATTTCTATGATGCAGGCGTCGTGCCGGGTTAACGTCAATTGTGGTTCCAGTGTTGGCTCCACTTTTATAGTAGTCTAGTATAAACATGACATTTGTATCTCTATGAATCAATAAGCTTATATTCAAGCGTTGCCCGATCCCGGAAGAATACGCTAAGGAAAGTTACTCATGGGATTCACACTATCGCACCGTAAAGTGCACTTCGTTTCGACAATACTGATATCTGTGCTCCAACATGAGTGCTGACGTTACGTCCAGACTATCCGTCAGGCTAATCACGTACACACAACGCCACCAAAGTTGTCAGCGATATTCCATTTTAAAATCGTTCATATGATGGTTATTATCAAGTTCGTGCTTACATATTTTTTTATTAACGATACAAAAATAACTTTGAAAACTCGATATATAGTTTGTGCCGGAGTTCCCCTTTTAATAGAATTTCTATCATTTGTCATGGAGGCATCCGGATGAATAGAGAGAGAACAAGTTGACCCAGATGCCCAGAAAACTTGGCAATATTTAAGTTCTGACTGTCACGTTTACGCCTTTTACTATCCATATTAACCCAACAAAACAATTCTACTTCCTGACACCCAGGGGTAAAGTTGGAATGTTCGGAATTGTGCGTACAACACTGACTGAGTGGCAGATCATTATCTCTATATCTCATATTCACAGTGAGATAACCACAATCACATATGGGTATCTCACTGCATACAATTAACGCTATTATGCACGCAATTCTTATTGGCACTTTCTTTTTACAACACCTGTCTGAGCTTCTCGAACTTATTATCATAATCGCGATAATTCAAGATAAATGGTATACTTGCTTTTTCTCTTCGACTTTCCTACATTCAGTATGAGCTCTAGTTTGTGTACGAACTTTCGACATTTAATTGTCATTTATCTACAGCTGTGACGAAACCAAGCCACGCTATCACCGGCAGTACGGGACGAATAATATGAGAACTATACAACTGCAATGAATAGGATTTTGCCTGGTTCAAAACTTTCGAAGCATCCGTTAAGAGCAATGTTTGGCAGAATGGAGGAACTTATCCAACTTTGATATTAAAATTCTATTGCATTTTGTTTTGTTTTTCTTATTTCAGCGAGGCTGATTAATGCTGTGTACATATTCGAAAGCTGGGAGTCACCGATCATATCAGCAGGCTTCATGGCTGTAGACACATTTTTCTTTATGAGGTAAGGTGCATGTATTTCTTATCCCGCGAACATTTCGCACATGATACACTTAAAGAATTTATTTTTGGCAGTGCTAGGTAGCGTGGGTGCCGTACTTTCTCAATGTTACATATAGCATATGCGGAATGTAAATGTTGAATTTTTCGTGCGTTCCTCAATTATGAAAATTAAGCAATCTTAAAGGAGCCGTGGCATAAAATTTGAAGCTCGAGATGTGGCCTTCACTCCATAGCTTGGTATGCGTAAGTTTTTTTTAGCAAAGTATGAATTGTGTCCGTTTCGTAGAAGTTATTTTATTTCTAGGGCAAACAGACTGCGAACGCTCAATGAAGCATTCAGCACCCTGCGACATCGACAGTACCATGACGCGTTCAGCGGGCCACGAGGCCACGCCCCAGGCGCTGAATGACGATGCCCTAGTAAAGATAAAGTGGACGATCTCAGTGTTGTCACCGTGATGCCGACTGGCGGCGACGCCTGGCAGCGGCTTCACTTCGATCGTCCGTGTTGATTCGTCTCAAATCCTGCGTCTTCGCCGTGCCGCTTCGAATGATTTGTTGCCTTCTCGTCAATATGTGATAACTCGGAGTGATGATCTCAATGACTACGTGCCAGTACGACGTTTCAAGCACCGCAAGAAGGAATGTCTTTGTCGCGGAGAGCTCCACGAGGCGTTCAAAAAAAGCTTCCAGGTAGAACTGCGCAAGAAATTTACGTCTCTCCCCACGTCACCACAATGTATTGAACATTGGCCTTACAACCCCAGATAATGTACCACTGTTCTTGAGAGTTTAATAGCGACATGGGCGAGACGCGCCAGCACGGGACGCCTGGCTGGGGACGAGACGCGCAGGGCGTCGACAGCTTGTGTGTGTGTGGATGGGCAGTGAAAGAAGGCGAGCCAGGTGTAATGGAAGATTCGGCAGACGCGAAAGGAATTCTGAGCAGTGCGGACGTATTTAGCAGTGCGGACCAACCATTATCGTTGAATAAATCGTTTGTTGTTGTTAGCCACCGTACTGCTCATTTTTGCGGACAGAGTGGGAGGGCCTGTCCTGTCCACGACGTTTCTTCCTGTTCTGTGCTCTTAGCAGCCAGCATGGCCCACGCATGCGTCTCCAGGTGTATCCTCGTCGCTGCTCGAATCGGTGTCGATTTCAGAATCGCTGCTTTGCAGAGGATCGAAGCAAAAATTATTCACAATGTCGCGAATAGCGATTCGCAATACCTCAGTGTTTCCTTCATCACTTGTAGACACTGATGACGGCGGTACGAGGCTGGTGGTGGTGACGAAGACATGACTACACGTGCGCGCCTAGTCGACGAAATGTCAGCTGAAACTCGTGTCACCGTCTTGTGTGGCCACGTAATCAAACGGGGACCTTTCGAGGCGTGACCACGTGGCAGTGCTGCCGGCGCTGCAAATTGGCGGGCTTTGCACCCGTTTTGAATCGTGCTCGATACTGCTCACACTAATCAGTATTCAGATATTTATTCGTTCATCCGTTGCATTATCAGTGTTGAATCGTTACTAGGAGGTTGATAACTAAACATGGACGCAAAAAACGCGACATGTGTAAAGTTGATGTCATTGCTCCTTAAAGGCTTATATGAATGTTGGCCTCATTAGTATTAACTTCATCATCGATCATCAGATTTTACCAATTATTTTCGCACACTTTTGCGAGCTAACAATAGGGGCTATACGACTGCTGGAGTTCAATAATTTGATGTCTAGTTTTACAGTTGAGTAGAGCTATATTTAGGGCTAGTTAGTTTAAGTCATCCTGATACTGCAACTGTGTAAACACTATAGGATGACTCTGGTGCTTATTTTCTTAACATTTAGTCAGCATAGCAGCAAGATAAAGTTTTACAATGTAGTTATAAGCCAAACAGTGTTCATACATGAGTGCAGCGTTTGCCTCATTTCTAGTCCACGACCACCTCGCTATCCCAGAGATGTCATCAGATACTCCATTGTGTCTTGATCGTTTTTCTGTTATTTATTTATTTTTTTTTGCAGTGGCTATCTACTGTACTATGTGCTTAACAAACAAAACCACAATCGTGCCATGGTCGCAGGGATTGCCCTCTTCAGGCGGTTTCTCAGGTAAGATCCGATAAAAAAATAAGGACCTGTGCTCCTTTGTTCTTAGGGTTGTGTTGGGCATAACATCAATAGATTTGGCTCAACTAAATATTCATGCAGAAATGTTCATTTGAAGATTCATATTTTTTTCTTTGATTTGCATCCTTGGGGAATTTAGCAACTTTGCGATAAGTATGCATACAGGGCGATCAAGTTATCGTTCATCTAATTAGCACCAATTTTTTAACACCTATAGCATTGTGTCCGCATCGTACCTCTGCGTCTTGTCCTTTCTGTGCCCTACACTCTAAAGGCCTGACCACACGTGCGCGTTGCAGCGTGTCAGCGCGTGTCTTTCTGACGCGGCGTCGTGCCCTCTCCCCATTGGAGAGAAAGGGCGCGCAACTTCGCGTAGCCGGGCGCCCTCTCTCTCCATAGGGAGAGGGCGCGACGCCGCGTCAAAAATCCACGCGCTGACACGCTGCAACGCGCACGTGTGGTCAGGCCCTAAACAAAAAGAGCCCTTTGACTCTTTTTGGAGAGTTCTGGCTTGCCACGTATATGACTCTCTTTAAAGAGGCACGTCACTTCTCTTTGGGGGGTCATTATACTTTCTTTGAAGAGTCATGTGACCCACAAGATTGAACGTGCCTCTTTGAAGAGAGTCATATACGCGGCAAGTCAGGACTACCCAGAAAGAGTCACACACACTATTTTTTTCTTAGAGTGTATAGGTGTTAAGATGGAATACCAACATGCCCAGGCTCATGTTCTGTCTTAGAACTAAAAAGAGCATTGATATAGCGATGACTGTGTTGGACCTGAATTAAGGGCCGCAGTTTAATTGGTCATGTATTGTTTTTATTTACGTATATACTGCCGTCTATTTGCTAGATGTTGAAGCAGTGGGTGCAGTTGTTGCTAATAAATGAAATATGACAGAACATAGATTAGCATGAATAGAAGGCTCACTGCACGAATGAGCAAACAAATGCGAAAGTTTGTTACGCATACGAAGGACTGGGCAAAGATACTTTTAAATTATGTCGCGGTACAATACAAGATACTAGGGCAACAAGTACTTGAGATACAGATACAAAATACGGCTGCAATTACTTTATCCAATACCATACTTCCCAATTATGCCTTAAGATACTTCGACACATTAGCAAATTCGTTATTACAGATATATATAATGCAGCAGCTAACGCCTCTGCACAAAAATGTTTGTTCGAACATTTTTTTACTGATCGACTTTGTTAAATTTGAAATGTCTGTTAGTATTTCGAAATGTGTGTTTCTTACTCAAAGTATGTTAGTTTCCTTCCGAAAAAACTTATTGGGGTTGCTTCGGCTACTTAATATAACAGCTATTTACACGCTGCGCTGTTAGCGCTTTTTCCTTCTCACTTTTGTAACTGATGGGCGTCGCTGCTCTGCCTGCCGACGAACTGGCGGGCTGCCGTCTAATTACAAGAACGTCGGCAAGAAGCCTCCGCACGATGGCGCAATTACCACTGCGCAGTCTTACCTTGTCCGTTAATCGTATTACCGCTTTCGCAACACCGGATCACCAGACAGCTGTACAGCAGCAACAGCGCTGGTAACAACATTTTTTTTTTTTGTGACACATCGTCTATACATAGAGGAGATAAAAGTGCAATGACTTTTCATGCTCTACTTATATGCTGGCGTAAAGCCTTCGATAGGGACATATTCACTAAGGTGCAATGTATTAATAATTTTTCTTCAACGAGAAAACACGTGTAGCCCACAAACTCAGACCTATTGTATAGGGCACAAAGCATCGCAGGACGCCGCCGCTACTCACATTGTTGCCCCTTATAGCTCCAATTACCTGGTAATTTGTAACACTAAAAACATTTAGGGTGACCTAAAAAAGGAAAATATAAATATCTAAGTAAAATAGAAAGGTGGCTCCGTTTCAAAAATCACACTGAATAAGCCCATACACACGATACAGGCGGCACCTGTAATAGCTATGGCAATCAAGCATGATGTCCGCCACGCATATAAAGTCGGGTTATGCGATTCAACAAGGCGGCTGAAATCTACGATGTTATTGACCAGGCCTCGTGCATGAACGTTCAAGGGGTGTTATGCAGGATGGCCCGAGCTTCTCGGGCACACGAGTTTGCTCCGAGCTCGCACTGCGGCGGTCATAGCACAAAGACAGAGCGGAGCGCGTGATAGCAGCATTGACAAAAACGGCTACATGAACGAGCGTGGCGTCAAAAACGCATGTGGGGCATCTGCGGCGGTAATCAAAGAAACAACGCGTGCGAACACGTCAGTGCCGCCACTCAGTCCACATTTCAACAGTGCAGCGACGTCAGCGTGATTGTCGCGCTATCTTTTTGCCAACTCAGCATTGCGCCTCCCACAGGCGTGTTCGTGGGCGTTCTTCCACTTTCGGGCATGTTCTTTCGTTCCACCCGCAGCATGGAAATTTCCACTCTCGAAGGCAACAAGGGTGCACACGCTACACTCTCGTGCAGCTCGTTTCGCTTCTATCAAATATTGCGGCTAAATATACGGACAGGTTGTCACCAGGGGCGCTCGCATCATTGCGGCAACGCGGCTGTGAGTGGTACGTCGTGAGCGCGGTGAAATTGAATGCGAGTCATCGCAGCCACGTGATGATCTAACTTTTATTTCTTCGTGCGTGTGTGCACAGTGTGCGCGATAAAGCTGATAGATGAATCATGCCGCTCGCTGGCGTTGCAGCGTGAGCACTTCTTCTTGGAAAGCGCAAACGCGGTGGGTGGACCCGATCTTCGCCGCGGGCGTCTGTCAATCAAACTGATTGACGCGTGAACTCGGGTACAAACTCGTTGATTCTGAGAAGGCCCCAGTTCAACTCGTGACTGTCATGGTGCCGGTGTGTCTGTCAAAGGTTTCATGCGGTGGACGCTAAGCAGCAGCTTCTTTGCATATAAAATAATTTGGTCAGCCTTTACTACTTGTGCAAGGCTGGAGCCATAACGGAGCTTGTGATCACCTAGCTTCTTCCAGCGTTTTAAGTCGTTCGTCTACTCAGTCTGCTCGGTATACGCTTCGAAGTAAAGAACGCATCAGCTCCGTCTTAATTTTGAGTATACTAATGAGGCAGGACTTAATTACCAAAATATTGAAGAGTTTTGTCTTGATTGGTAAGGTTTTAATTAAAACGACAATAATTACCTCGCGTGAAATTAGCATGATCTTGATTAGTATGCAGCTAATTAACAACAACCTAATTCGCATGATCTTGATTATCATCATATTATTAAGGTCTAATTAGGATGACTTAGCGTGCTTATAATTAACGTCGCGTTAATTAGCCTGGTATTAGTTAGCACGGTCATAGCTTTGCATGGCCTCATTAGCATGGTATTAGTAGGGTATGGCTTCATTTGCTCGATCTTAGCATGCCTAGGCTTAATTAGCTTGTTCATAGCATCTCTTGACTTATTTAGCTAGGTGCATCGCCCAGCGACTTAGCTAATCAGCCGGGCGCACGTCCTCAGGCAGCGAGCACACCATGAAGGGATGAAGAGGGCGCGCGCCAGTCGAGCAACGCGCAAGAATGTGCAGGCTGACCATGATAATTATACACGTGGCCTCGGGTTCAGCTACGGTCGCGATATCGTAAGGTGCTCGGTCCGAACTTATCTCAGAGGCCACCGGGCTAATTATTCTAAAGGATACTTAGTACAGACATTAAAAGCTTCAAAACGACAGTAAACAGCCCCTGCCTTTAAAAAATATCATCAGTAAACCTTTCTGGCACTTTTATTGCATGGGTGCACTTCTGCACTCAGTGGAACGACAAACAAATGAAAGAAGATGCCTCTATTTTGAAAACACCGCCCAATTTTGTCGACCGTCCTTGACGTGACGCCGCGTTCCATCGTAACCAATGGAACGCAGCGCGCGCTGAAGGGTGGATCTGACCTTTTCGTATTGTTGGCTCGTTCAAAAGGGGGTGTCGCCAGAGCTCGGAAAGATCCCGAGTTTCGCCAAGCTCGGGCCATCCTGCATAGCGCCCAAGATTGCTAGCTCTTTATCAGAACGCAGTCAATGAGTGCGGCGTCGGCGTGAATCAGGGAGTATTCAGAATACTGCGTTTCACTACGTTCCATTCGTGGCGAATGTTATCGATAAACCAAGCTACGAAAAGGCAGCTAGGCTGATTTCACACCGTTTCTTCGACCGACTAGAGTTTGGTCGGTCGAATGCTGCCGTAGATTTCTGCGCAGGAGGCGGAAACGGGCTGAGAAATCTTCGTTAATAAACATATTAGTGTTCTTAAGCTTCCGTGAATTTTTCAGTATTTCAAGTGTAGTTCTGTAATCAAGCAGTTTAATATGACAGGTCTCCTTTTCTCCTACCTTCGAGTACCGAGTCTATGGCAGGGCTCTATCGCATCGCAATGAATAACTTGTCTATCTAACAAATGGTTGGTGACCACGGCTGCAAGATTTTCCGGTGTTTCCGGGCCGCGTGAAACCCCTCGCATGGATTACGAAGTTATTTCTTTGTGACCTGCTTTCGAGGTCGTCATTTTTTAAATGCGAAGCATTTCTTGGCGAACTTCGGCGACCTTGAGCGTATATCTATCTATCTATCTATCTATCTATCTATCTATCTATCTATATATCTATCTATCTATCTATCTATCTATCTATCTATCTATCTATCTATCTATCTATCTATCTAGCCGCCTACGACTTTGTGCTCTCCCGGCCGTATCGTTAATGGGATTTATACCAAATTTGGTATGGCATATCATGACTGTATGACGAACATAAATGGCTGGTCATATCATGAAAATCATGACTAACTTGTCATGAAAAGTATGATTTACATGCCACGCTCATGGCGCGCTCGCGGCCGTTTCGTTAGCTTGATATACACCAAATTTGGCATTGAGTGACGTGACTGTATGACGAACATAAATGACAAGTGGTAATATGGAAATCATGACTTCTCATGTGCGACATGACTTGCATTCCACGCTCATGGCGCGCTCGCGGCCGTTTCGTTAGCTTTAGATACACCAAATTTGGGGTTGAGTGACGTGACTGTACGACGAACATAAATGACAAGTGGTAATATGGAAATCATGACATGTCATGAGCGACATGACTTGCATTCCACGTTCATAGCGCGCTCGAGGCCGTTTCATTAGCTTGATATGCACCAAATTTGGTATTGAGTGACATGACTGCATAAGGAACATAAATGACAAGTAGGTAATATGGAAATCATGACTTGTCATGTGCGACATGACTTGCATGCCACGCTCATGGCGCACTCGTGGCCATTTGGTTAGCTTGATATACACCAAATTTGGGATTGAGTGACGTGACTGTATGACGAACATAAATGACAAGTGGTAATATGGAAATCATGACATGTCATGAGCGACATGACTTGCATTCAATAAATAATATGTAGGGTTTTACGTCCCAAAACCACGATATGATTATGAGAGACGCCGTAGTGGAGGGCTCCGGAAATTTGGACCATCTGGTGTTCTTTAACGTGCACTGACATCACACACTACACGGGCCTCTACCATTTCGCCTCCATCGAAATGCAACCGCCGCGGCCGGGATCGAACCCGCGACCTTCGGGTCAGCAGCCGAGCACCCTAGCCACTGATCCGCCGAGGTGGACTGACTTGCATCCCACGCTCATGGCGCGCTCGAGGCTGTTTCGTTAGCTTGATATACACCAGATTTGGTATTGAGTGACATGAGTGTATAAGGAACATAAATGACAAGTGGTAATATGGAAATCATGACTTGTCATGTGCGACATGACTTGCATGTCACGCTCATGACACCCTCGCGGCCGTTTCGTTAGCTTGATATACACCAAACTTGGGATTGAGTGGCGTGACTGTATGACGAACATAAATGACAAGTGGTAATATGGAAATCATGACATGTCATGAGCGACATGACTTGCATTCCACGCTCATGGCGCGCTCGAGGCCGTTTTGTTGGCTTGATATACACCAAATTTGGTATTGAGTGACATGACTGTATAAGGAACATATAAATGACAAGTGGTAATATGGAAATCATGACTTGTCATGTGCCACATGACTTGTATGCCACGCTCATGGTGCGCTTGCGTCCAGTTCGCTAGCTTGATATACGCCAAAATTGGTATTGCGTGACGTGACTGTATGACGAACATAAATGACAGGCCCTAACATGTAAAACATGACATGCAAATTATGTAAAGAATGATTGGCTCCTTCCTGGCTGCTTCGCAATACATCGATTCCCACAGTGCGTGGGATCTGCCGGCTTTTTTGTCTAACTTTTTTCTTGTACCCTTTAAACTAGTGGCGGTCTGTTCGAGTCTTGCATCTGACTGTGTCTTGTCGTCATTGTTGGAAGAATGAGACCCTAGGTTGGTCGCGTGATCATCGAATCGGGATATCTTAGCAGTTAGAGCAGCCATGTCTCGGCCAATTCGAGCCTGTCCCTCTAGAAGTCAGGTTAACGAGTTTTCAATGTTCGGGCCGGAGCTGAACTCAATATGTCCCGATAGATACAATATCTTTCTGAATGAGTGCGACAAGCATAACTACTAAGACAGGGAACGTGCTTGATCCGGCAGCAACAGTAGGAAGCGATCATTACTTCTATAATATTTATAGTCACAGGCATTGCCTACCTGAAAGGCGAAAAAAAGATGCAACTGCAGCAAGCGATATCCATGCCGCTGCCGGAGTCACTGAAGAGCAGAGTGCTTGCGCTGGTCTTCTTTAAACTGTGTCTACGCTGTCGAAGTCCCGGTAGAGTCATTGAATGCCCCGGAGCACCGTCTTCTCGAAGTCGGCGAACTGGAGAACAAAGCTAACGTGCGCCACTTGTAGTGTAGCAGGAATGTAGTGCATTGGGTGCGCATCACGCAACAGATGATGAAGTGTGCAGGTGTCAAACAGCGGCAAGGTGCCAAAACGCGGCAACACCTCCTTGGATGTCCCAACCATCCAATACTGCGCCAATCTGCAGGACACAAAGACATGACTGCAGCAATTGAAAGCCATGCCGGACTCACTCTGGCAGCAAATAGAAACTTCCTAATTAAATCAACACATACGGTGTCATGTGTGGCCAAGCAAATATAAAGGGATCGCACTTGATGACCGGAAGCACTCGGCGTCCCAGAACTGGCTTCATGAACAGAGCAGATACCGATGAGGCAGCGCTTCGCACTGTCCTTCACTTCAACGCGGCGGCATTACCCCAGCTGATAACGCGACCGCCTACACCACGGTGGCCTACACTATGCGTGCGGTAACACAGTGCGCACGAATCTACATACTAGCTATATGGATGCTCACGCTGGCTGTGCACCCGTTCCAGATTGCTTTCAAGACACTGATGCGCACAGCCGCACGCTGAGCTAAAGTAGCGATCATGGCAGGGCTAGCTAGAAGAGGAGAAGGGGGTGCTCTTCTGCTACCCTAATTGATATCGCAATCAAACACGCTATCTTACAAGAATAAGAACAAGTGCGTGTTGTTCAGAACATTGTTGGCAAAACAAAAGTAGCTTTTAATGACACGCATTAGATTACAGAATTAGTAAAACCAACCAGCTAATTCTTAATTTTAGTTCTAATTGTTTAGACGTCACTATTAGAGCTAAAAAGGATCGTGATAAAAGTAAAATATCAATGTCACACAAAAGTCACATGACACGATACAAACGGTTGCAGGAAAAAGAGAAAATAGTGAAAAGTGAGTAATGCATGGAAACGCCTGTGCGGGACAACTCATTGATGTAATTTGAAGACCTAGCAACCAAAAGCAATATCCCACAATAGAGTATCAAGGCCACGGCATGTTAGTGTGACGTAACCAAGATTAGGTGTACTGGACATTTTCTTCAGCGCAACGGAAGTGATATGCGCAGTGATATACGGAAGCTCCTTGCTTCAAACCTTACTTCTTGCCAGCCTATAGCTTCCGGTGAAGAAACGCGCGAAATATATGGTCTTAATAAAAATATATAAATGGCTGAAATGCCATGCGAGTGTCATAAATGTCGATTGGGGCATTTGACATCATTAATATATTTCTTGAATATACTGCTGGCCTCGTCAGCCTGTTTGAGGGGCTGTGATGATGCACGGATATTATAGTTAAACAAAAACTTACAAAATAAAGAAATGGCACGAAAACAGCGAGTATTTTCCACATACTCTAAGTCGCTTAGCAAAATATATGCTCTTCAAACTTCTGGACTCGCCGCCGCGGTGGTCATGTGGTTACGGTGCTCAGGTACTGAGCCAAAACGCGCGTGCTTGACCCTGGCCGCGGCGGTCGCATTTCAATGGAGGCGAAATAATAGAGGCCCATGTGATTTCTGTGCTCGCCAAATAACCCCAAGTGTCTGAAACTACCCGGAGCCTTCCAATATGGCGTATTTTATTGGCTGAGTCGCCTTGTGACGTTACACCCTAGAAACCAACTAACCAACCAACCAAAATGCTGAACGTAATTGGGAACCTCAAGATCAGTTCTGCAAGCTGATTACAATCCTCTAGTGAATGTACATAGAAAGATATTCCTTTTAAACGATTTTGTTCTAGCAAAAGCTGTCTGCAAGGAATGACTCTGTATTTGTCTTGTGCGTCTTTTGTTTAAGGAATGAAGTTAAAGGGATTATGTCACTGCGGGAGAGAATGCGAAAACCAGTAAACGACCGAGTTTTCCAGGTGATTTTCATAGGAAAACTAGGGGACGCTTGAGCTTCGCTTCAAGAGTAGAACGCGCTAGAGTAATCGGGCGCCGTTAGCATAACTTTCTGAATCGCTAGCCGAGCTTCGGTTTTCGGTAGACACCTCAACCATGCCACGAGGAAAGAAACGTCTTTGCAAGTAACGTTGGCTCTTTCAACTATCCTAGAATGCCTGCGGTGAGTACAGTTGCGAAGTGCCCCCCTACGCCACAATGCTTCCTTTTGCCAATTAGCCAAATAACCACTACGCGTCCGTAGGGCAACACGCGCACCTACGCAGCTGCTCACTTTCTTGATGCTTTTGCTGCTGATGATGATTAAGTATGCCGGAGAGCTCTGTAATGGGTGGGCCTTCAAACCACCCACTCGATGTGCAATGGACATATTTTGACTCCTGGTACGATTCTACGCTTCTGCCACGCAACATTACATGCGTTACATGCTCCCCGCATTGATAACATTCGTGTAAAGATTTTTCTGTTTTTTTTTTAACCAGTTCCGAGCAATGGCTTGGCAATGTGCAAGAACAACTGCTTGCCGCACAGATGGCCTCGGTTCGATTATCGTTGGAACCGGCGATTCTTACTATTTATTTATTATTTATTTATTTGCACCTATCTCGAAGCTTCGCTCAAGGACAGCACCGATTTTTCAGTCACAATCACTGACGCCGACGCCGAAATTTCTGCGAAACCAGCATATTGACGCTATCGGTTTAAAATACCTTGTTATCTGCGATCGTGGCCGTGGAGGTCGCATTTCGATGTAAGCGAAATGCTTGAGGCCCGTGTACTGAGATTTAGGTGCACGTTAAAGAACACCAGATGGTAGAAACTTCCGGAGCCCCCCCACGACGGCGTGCCTCACAATCATAGCGTGGTTTTGGCATTTTGGCCCGTAAAACTTCAGAAATTATTTTCTGTTTACCTGTAAATAGTGCAGAAGCGAAATGAGTGTGAATATAAATTTAATTTGTTTTCGCTGACTGTTTCACTGATTCTTTTATTATTGCTCCCGACAGGGTAACTGTCCCGAACAACCAAGGATTACCCAGTCTTGTACTAAGAAATTTACTACCCGCACGGATTCGTAAATTCGTAGTATAGTAAGTCGGATATTTGTTGTAGAAAGCAAACGTTTATCACGCAGTACCCCAGGGAAGATGTCCGGTCTACGAGGACGTCAGGTTACATAATTGTTATGGCTGGTTCACGCTAGCGGCACGGCGGCTCGTCGTTTGCCGTTCTCAGGCTGCCGTGCGCGGGCGGTTTCGTTCGCGCACGTCTGCCGTTCTTTGCCGTTCGGAGAATAGGTCCGAGACCCATTTTCGTGCCGTTTTCCGTTTGCCGGAGAGCGCCGCCGCCAATCAGCGACGGGTGAGCCGCGTCGACTGCTTTCGGCTTTCCCGTCGTCCGCGTCTGCTGCGGGACGCTTCGAGCTGCTTGCTTCTGGCTACGGAGTTTTCACGCTAGAAGTGCAAATGTCGTCGGCGTCGTTGCCCGGCATCGTTCCAGCAGTTAAAAGAGTGTTTTAGTTTGTCTGATATTGAAAAACGCGCAGCGTTAAACCAAATAACGTGTCCCGAAGCTGGCGCCTGGACAAGTGGCGTCAGCTATCCAGGATTAGAAACAACTAGCAAACGCGTAATTTATGCCCTCCGAGATTTTGGAAGCGCCCATCGCCACTTCGGCCACTTGCTCAGCCTACAACATCAATTATTTGAGAATGGCTCTCAAAAACGGTGCCGAATTGATTCGAACACTGTGTTGTCGAAGCTTAAGGACATGAGTCTAAAGCGAATGGAAGCATCAGTTCGGAGCTTACAAGCTATTGAGCGCACGGCGGCCGCTTGATAGATTCGAGGTGATCAACAACTGGATTCGGAAGTGCAGCTATGTTTTTCGGGGGGCGCGAATGCCTCGCCGGCGGAGCTTGCCGTGTACTTTGAACAGCTCTCGCGCGGGCGGCGGCGGCGGCCGACGGTCTACGGCACCGCGCCGTTACGGCAGGCTTGCCGCTACCGCAAACCAGCCATTAACGTTTTTTGAAGGTACTTGTAGTTTTGAACCTTCTTGATGTCACGAATATCATCACAATACTGGGTTCTTTTTTCCCGGTGACGCGTAATAAAAGTTGTACGCAATTTTTGGCATAGTCCTACGCACATGATACAACTGATGTGCGCATGCGCTATACATAGGCACTGAGACCATGCCAAAAAATATCTTACGATAGTCCAAATTATGTTTTTAGTTGCCTAGTTTTAGGCATTCATGAAAAAAAGAATATACCTAACCTTGCACATGCTTACAAGACAATGACGATTTATAAGTCATTAGAATGGTTGTGTACAGCATTTCTGCCATTTTATTCTACTAAACGCTCCGTCATGAAGCCCTGAAGAACGTAAACAGTCGGTTCAGGAGTACGTTAGCACAAACCGTTCAGATATGTGTATCTTAAGTGAACTTGAGCAAAAGAGTAAGTTAATGCCAACTACACACCAACTGCGGTGCGATATCTTACGTTGAAAATTATCGCAATAGCCTTTTCTCATGCACTTATTTCTCCTACGCTTGAAAACACCCACTCTCCGATTGGATGTAGCCATACTATATGCATAACCTACAAAGTTGTAAACGACTCAAAGCGGTTTTCACAGGAATAAATATTAAAGAGTTGCATTTCCTGAGCCTGATGTCAAGCCTGTTTACCCTGATGGATGTAGCTGCAACATATAACCTGTGTGGTTGAAGACTGTTCTTGTTTGACCGCTGTAACAGATCCCATTTGCAATATACTCAACTTATGTCACCTAGATTTTATTTTTATGCGCCCTCTAGGAAGTTATTTTCGAACAATCTTTCTTAGCTTTGCAGTTGTTGAAATGTTACTGATTCATTGTGTCGTGTCTTAAAAAAAGTTGCTAGTGAACAAAGATAAATGTTTCACCCGTAACACGCTTAAAAGTACCAAATTCTAGCAAGAGCGTTTCTAAAATGATTAGCGCATTTGATAGCACCATCATCCGTCTCAGTTGGGAAGCAAGCTTTTCACATAGTATTTAGCCATGCAGGGACGATAACAGAACGGGTATTATTACCACGAAACTCAACTGTAACTCTTGTCCATTATTCCGAATCAGATAAAAATGCGTTTCCCCAATGAAGAAACAAAGCTAAAGCTCGTCTTCCCACTGACCCTGATGAATCATATAAAATTTAAAATTGATGTACAACAGCATTATAGGTGCCGATTCCCGTAACGAATTTCACTCACTACTTTCAGGGGCACCATTCCCATGTTCTTCATGATCATGTGCATGTACCTACTGCCTCTCATCGCGTCAGGACCCAACTCGAAGGAATTCTACGACAGGTTCTACGCTGAAGTACGGCTCCACTTGGTCGGACTTAGTCCTCCACATTCGCAACTGGAGACTGGCGGATTACGAAATGGTAAAAATTGTTTCTCATCTAAGCTAAATCGCTTCTTGTGACTAATGTAATGAGTAGTTCAGAGATTCAAGGGAACGTTTTAATTTTCGTTGATGATAAACTTGTGAACTTAACATTAAGGCCAATAATGCAGTGACAGCTTTCCGAACTTACCTAAACCCGCTAGAGCTAGCCTGCGAGTTTGCGGATGTTGGGAGACATCGTTTTCTTGATATCTTGTTTTGCGTAAGCACGGATCACATCACTTGGACCTACGATCCGCTGGGTAATAGACCCCTTCTTCCATTTAACTCATATCTCCCGAAACTTGAGAAACACGGTATTGTAAGCATTTCTATTGTCAATCCACTCGAAAGGTCCCGTGAACAGTAAACGTCAAGAGTTTAGACACCACTAGGTCCCAGAAAACTTTGAATTTCTCAGCAATTTGCGAGTGTATTCAGTCGAACTGCACAGATCATGTTGTGAGCGCGTTTTAGAATAGGCCGGTAATCTAAATTCAAGGCTTCCTTCCGAAGAGTGAGTAATAATAATAACGTCAAACGCGCACTTGAGGGATGGTTAGCCATTCACTTTCGGTCATGGAAGTGTTCACTCGTGCATAACAGATGTACAGTAGTGAGCAAGTACAGTGATCGCTTAACACTTGGAGCCCAGAAGATTGCCGATGAAGCAGATATAAAGCCAAGGAAGAGAAGCCAAGGGTGAAACCTGTGTCAGCACCCCGTCAATAGCGTCATCGGCTGAGGAGCTATATTTCTTAACTAGAAAATGTTCTTAATCTGTCTTGGCATATGTAGTATTGCTAGTGGCCATCAGCATTATTGTGAAGCACTTCCTATCTGTGGTTTCTGCGTGATTCAATAATCTGTGTCTGGTTGTCCGGAGTGAACATGGCATATACCATGCGGTGCGTTGTTTCTTGAAAGCGAAGCATTTCTTGGCGGGCGAATCAAAAGTACCTTAAGAGTATCTATCTATCTATCTATCTATCTATCTATCTATCTATCTATCTATCTATCTATCTATCTATCTATCTATCTATCTATCTATCTATCTATCTATCTATCTATCTATCTATCTATCTATCTATCTATCTATCTATCTATCTTTGTGCTCTCGCAGACTTCTAGTTAACATGACGTAATACCAAAATTGGTATCGTGTGGCAGTGTATGAAGAATATAAATGACAGGTTGTTACGCGAAAATCATGGCATGCATACCAACTACAACCTTTATGAAAACCAGCAGATAATAAAGCCAAGGAAGGTATAAGAAGCGTTAATGGTAGTGGTGTGAGTGTATAGTAGTGTGATATAGACGTGAAGAAAGTAAAGTAGACGAAAAGACAACTTTCCGCTGGCAGGTACCGAAACTGCAACATTCGGATAACGCGCCCGCTGCTCCAACAATTGAGCTACGGCAAAGGTCGTGCTCTCGTCCACTTTATCGGGTATTTATGTGCATGCAAACCTGGAAGCGTTAGTCAGCAACGTTCGTAGCCATAACGGCGAGTGTGGAACCCACTTTCTTTGCTAGCTGGTGCCACGCAGCACGTGATCCTTTAACCAATAAGCCCTCGTATACTACCTGAAGGCATCAAGTCTGCGGAATGAGGCCCTCGCTATGAATAAATGAAAGGAGGGGGGAATTTTGAGGGCTCGTTTCATTGTTTGAGGGCCTGTTTGGTTCTTCATCAAGGTTGTGTCAAACGAAGAAACAAGCCCTCAAAATTCCCTCCTTTCATTCATGTCATGTACAACGCGATTCACATGCCACGGTTTTGGTGCATTCGCGGTCGTGCTACTTTTTTTGCGTTCTGCTTAACTGCTTAATTGGGTAAGAATAATTAAGAAACATTTGAAGCAACAAAGCGGGGCAAAAAATTCCAAAAGTTGTAGATAAGCTTGCGAAACATCCGATTAGAGAATTTCCAACCTTCTATCTATTAATTATTGGTGTTTTTCTGCCTAATACAGATGCCCGCGTAATACAAAAATATACCACGTGACATGCCCGCTTGCGTGCAGTTATTGCAGGGCTCCCTAACGTTCCGCGCACCAACCATAGGCTTCCCTCGCGGCGGTTGATGATGGCGATAAGCAGACGCAGCGGTTATAGCTTATGCTGCCGCAAGAAACAAGTGCGTCATGGCACGGCCACCAACATCGTCACTTCCCTGTCGCCTTTTGAACGGCACCACACCTGTCCAAATGTTGCACGTGGGACGTTAGGGAGTACTACAATCGCGGCGCGCGTAGGCGCGCAAAGGCATGCCACGTGGTATTTTAACACGAAAGTGTTTTATGCCGGGGTCCACCAAAACTTCAGTGACGTATTTCCGTCACGGAAATGATGTCGAAAAAAATACACACGATCAGATGGCAAAGAAAAAAATGTTCCGTCAACGGGAGTCGAACCAACAGATGCCGGGCACGCTATCCACTGCGCCACGGTCACACACTCTGAAGGATTTACAAAGCATTTTATATCTAACATTGTCCTCTCACAGTGCTCTTAGTAAAGTGAAGTAATGCAGCGTGACCGTGCCATCCACGATTAGTTCCTTCAACGCGTCATTTCTACGCGTCCGTCCCATTCGGCGTGTTTCCAATGGGAGAAGTGCGACTTTGTCGACGCCTTAACCCACCGTCAGGTGGCTACCTTAGCCCAAGCGTCGGCCTCACTCATGGCATCCATCCATGCCAAAAATAGATCTGCGACGCACGCCTGCTTCGCCTGGCTAGTACACTCTAGCCTGGCTGTAACTGCGCGTTCCCCACTTACGCTCGCACCATGAAAAATTGCGGCCGGCCAACAGGGAAGACACGACGCGCGTTGCGTTTCCCTCTAGTCGGGCAGTGGTGTTCAATAACTCTAACATGCCGCGAGTAGGCCACCTTAGCCAAGTTCGGCGTCCAATCAATGACGCTATTTTGGCTTGTCACACCACTTGCTCCGATTCCGCTCTCACCGTTAACTACTACAGCTACCACAAGCATCTATAACCACAAGGGTTTGTTTAATCATTGATCATGGACGCTAGTTGTCGGGATGGAGATGTATCACTAAGCGTGAATGTGGATGCATCCACGTTAAACGGTGCTATAGCTGTCAGCAAGCTCTCATATATCAATGTACAGTAAGCATTCAACGCATTTTTTTAAGGACGCGTTTTACTTTCGCATTATACCGATTCCTATGTCGCAGGGATCAACCATGTTTTTTCCTGTATTTCGTGGACATCTGTATAAACAGAAAAACATCAATACTTAATAGATGCAATGTTATAAACTGTCCTATCAGACGTTTAGGAAAACGATCTACAACTGTCACATTGAAATTTTCTGCCCAGCTTCGTTGCTTTAATTGTTGGTTAAATAAACTTGCCTATTAAGCAACTGAACAGAACACAGAAAAAAATAGAATCACATACAGCATGCAACAGTCAAAAACATGCTTTTGGTCGCGTCGTGATACAGCGCTTCAGCATATTTTTCAACTCTGGCTAGAGTTCAGCTCTGGCTAGAGGGTAAAGCATAACATAGTGATGCATGGCGTTAGGCGGGCACAACCATGTATAGCACTGCCCCCCTATAGCATAGCCATGTATAGCAAGGGGGGTGGGAAATGGAAGTGATGGTGAGGAAATAGGAAAGGAGGAAGAGAGTATGCTGTCATTGTATCCTGTCATCTCATGTCGTCGCATGGCGTTACGCAGGCAAAAACCATGTATAGCATAGCCAATTATAGGAAGGGGGGTAAAAAGGGGAAATGCGGGTGAGGCGGACGGGAGAGGGTAGAGCATAGCCTAGCCGTGCATAGTATAGTATAGCAATAGGACGGAAAAGTGAAACGAGGAAGAGGAGTAGAGGTGTGAGGCAAAGGAGGAGGGGAGAGCGTGCCAGTGCATCACAAATGAAGGTTTCCTTTCCCGCCATGGAGGCCTAGCAGGCTGCAAGGTTGGAACGCCCGCACTTGCCCGTGAACGCGAGCGTTACTGAAGGAACGCGGATCCTTCAGCGACGCACACAGGCTGTGTTGGTCATGTCTACTTCTACTCTGGCGTCTCGTTCTAAGCGCAGTTTGAGTTCAAATAATAATCTCCTACCAACCAGCCCCTGAACACACGCTCTTTGAGTTTGTTGCTGAAGGACAGGCAAATCACTGCACCGCACTTTCTACAGCTTTCACGTTGAGTGCAACTGCATAAATTTTTTATCGTAGTCTTGAATTTTTATATTTATCTTAATCTTTGTAATCGCATATTCGCAGTCCACCATGGTACACTTGTGGTACCTCTCAGCAGACTTCCAGCTTTTCGTCGTGGCAGTAGCTGTGATACAGACATTTGGAAGGTAAGTGTCTGTGTACTAATTGGTATTCAAGCTTTCTTCTTTATACACTCGTTCGGGCAGGAATAAAGGACTTTATTTACAATTTGGATCTCAACTTGTGCACCAGTTAGCGAAGATATTATCGCTTCTATTCCAGCATATTGCTCAAGCGCTCGACTGCAACTGAATTGGGAATTGACGACAACTGTCCGCCAAGCATACGTAAATTACGGTTTCGGAAATGCTAGAGGATCCACCAAATCTAGACATATTGGCATGAAGTTGAAGATTTATTTATTTATTTATTACCCATAAAAATAGAAGTTATTTGCACCTGGGACCGTAGAAAGCGTGACCATAGGTGAAGATGCCGTTGTGCGTGCTAATGGATGAGAGTTGGCTTTCTGCTTTTATAATCGGGACTAATTACTTCTGTTGAGCCATGAACAATATAGGAAGATGTGAACGAAGCTCCTTTATCCTGCACTCAGAGGCAGGGTAGGGGTGTGTCTTTCTTCAATGTTCTTTGTGTTGTTATTATTATTATTATTATTATTATTATTATTATTATTATTATTCAAAAGTGCTGTGGTTACAACAGTGATGTTACTTATGAAGCCTTCGCCACGGCATTCAGTTGTCTCACGGCCGGACTGGAGAGGAGTGCGGGTGAGCCATCTCACGGCCTTCGCAGTGCGGCTCTTTCCCCTCCCGCTGCACCCCCATGGTGTCGCTTTTTTCCTGGCATTCTGCTCTTGTGTTCGCCACTGCGCACACCCGGCGAACACAAGCGCAGTGGCGCTTGTGTTCGCCGGGTGTGCGCTCAAACCCCTGTAGGCCATGCATACTCCAATTATTTGTAAGTGCCATGTAGCGACATCAAAACTTATTAACAGTGAAGCTGTTTAAACTAGCCGTAATTTCTGTGTGCGGCCTATCAGAAAAATATGATCATCATAAACGGGCATGTGCAACAGAAATGGGGTAAATCCCACTACTCACCAATGGTCCACTAAAAATTGAAGAAGGCAGCAGTTAGGCCAACAAATGGATGCGACGCGACAGCGGCAAGCCGGACACTCCGAGTACGTACAACGAGTGAATACTAGGGTACGGGAAAGGCAACGGCAGCTGCGAGAAGATCCCGAAGCGTTGAAACGCCTACGCCAACGACAACGTGCCCGCATTTTGTATGAGAGGGGCGAACGCTTGGTTTCAGCACGAGTTTCTTTGGAGTGTGGACATCCGCGTCGTGTCCGCGACTGTCTGTGGTTTAACTCGGACCTCTCTGCGCTGAAAATCAACGTAGAAACAACCTAGCATCACCTAACTAAGGCCTAGAAACAACCTAGAAGCAACCAGATCAGTCTTCAGAATCATGCAGTTTGGCTGCTTCAAGCCTTGCGCGGGTTAGTGCAAGCTTCGCTACTTCTTTTACTCTTATTCCCACGCAACCATCGATCGCGTAGTAGTCATCTTGCCTGCGAATGGGCCTACTGAGCAAATAAATTCCCGCGTGACATACAGCGTTTCGCATGCTAAGGAACGAAACGCCGCGCTCAGCTTCATGCCATGGCTCTTAAACAGGAGTGCTGGAATTTTGGTTTCCGAAACACTGGCATTAAAGACAACTAAAGGATGGTGCTGCACATTCGGAGAAAACAATTATCTACAATGAAATTAAAGACACTGCATGCAGCACGTTCGCTTGCCTCCACTCAATATGTGCAATGTTAAAAACTTGTAGTTGACAACCAAAATTTATCCGGAAATGTTTTTCAGCCGATTGGCAACCAGTCTTGCGTCACTCGGGAAGAGATGAAAGGAAACGTCATTAGTCTCACGTGACTTCAACTTACAGTGCGGAACGCAACAATACATCATGATCTCGTTCGCCGTTCCGCAGCGACCGATTCCCTGCTTGGCCCTGCAAAACATACGCCTTAGAATGCAAAAGCAACCAGGGAGTCCGCACCGGTATACATGACTGACGTATTAAAAAGTCACAGTTTCACCGCAAGGGTGAAGCAATGAATGCGATAGCAACAAATTGTAATGTTATACGAACTGAGGCTGGCAGCTAACTCTTTTTGTATCCGATCTCACGCAACTCTAGAAAACGCTGATTTAAGAGCATGCGGCCGCTCCAGGGAAACACTGCTCACCACATTCTCTTCGCGTTGAGAGCGCAGCACGTAGAAGGGTACACCGGCCCCCCGCTGTCGGCCGCCGAGAAGGGGAGATAAGGCGCGCGCCCGCGCTCGTAAAATCGAAGGTCGCTCGAGGGACCCCCCCCCCTCGCGTCTTTTCACGCTCACGAACGACGGGCGGGGCCGGTTATATATATACAGATACATATACGGG
The DNA here is from genome assembly GCA_030522465.1 of Rhipicephalus appendiculatus. Classification (NCBI taxonomy): domain Eukaryota; kingdom Metazoa; phylum Arthropoda; class Arachnida; order Ixodida; family Ixodidae; genus Rhipicephalus; species Rhipicephalus appendiculatus. The sequence goes on from JALIZH010032972.1 coordinate 1,065,742, forward strand.
GGATGACGCCGGCGGCCAACGGCGGCGGACGCCGGCGACGCCGACGGCGAAAACCAGCCGAGAGTGTCCATATAATTGCTATCGCAATAAAACGTATCCACCTCGCGGCATCCGCAATGTGCGAATCGTGCGCTTCGCAAGAAACACACGATGGAGATGAGGAGTCGTCAGAACGGAAGCAGCGAGCAAAAGTTCCTATAACTTCAACAGGGTGGCGGCGCCCCTTGCGGTGATCAGTGCCGCTACACCGCGGATAAATGCTCCCAGCGAGTGTGAAGCGATCAAGCGGAAAATCGCACGAAGAAACTCCCGCGCGCCTCTGCAGTCCGGTCATAGCTGTGTATGTCAATGATGTCTTCAATCTGCAGAGACATATTTTGCAAGCGTCCTGAATTTTGCTCAAGTTGAAAGTGAGGAAATGTTACCAGCGAACAGAGATTCTCGTGTTATTTATTGCTTTCAATTTATCCTCAAGAGTTCTACTTTGATTTTTGGTTATATGCGGAAATGTTCCAAGGGAGCGCCGACGCTATTCCGTGAAAAAGCTTTGGTGCCTAAAGGGTCACTCAGGACGAAGATATCGATGAATGTGCCCCTGGTGAGGGAAACACCGTGCACTTGAGAGTTCTGGAGAATACTGCCTCCGACACTGTACCAAGAGCCAGATTTGCTAGTTGTGATAACACCTGAGCGCTCGCCACCTAGGGGGCGCGCATGAAAGTTACATATCCAGGTGCAACCTCGATGCGAAACAAGTTCTCAGACGGCGGCGCACTGCGAAGCTGCTACCTAGTTGATGAAATTGTTGCCATGCCGCCGCGCACTAGCCAAAAAAAAAAAAACATATCTTAAAAGTATTGCAGCGGGCCAACATGCGTTTGATTGCTTCGGAAAGGGAACGATGCGCAATAATACGCGTCGTATACTTTTTCCGTTTCCCGAAAGAAGTAGACGACGCGTAACGGAGAACGCCCGCCATGGATTAGAAGCTTGAGCGTCTGGAAAAAAGTGACTTACAGTATTATGGTTTGTCCGAAACAATTCCCTCACGGTGACTTCTTTCTCCCCAGTGAGCAGACCGTTTATTTGCGTATGTGTATGATTTTTCACGCAGTTGTGCAAATAATCACGTGGACGGCGAAAGAGCAAGATGACACAGAGTTCTGTGACCCGTCTTGCTCATTCGCTGTCCATGTGATTCTTCGCGCTACTGCGTTCATTGTTTACTGTCAGCTAGCCCATCAGTCTGTCCTTTTTTATTATTTTTAAGATCATGTGAGCGTGTCCACAGAGAGGCGTATAGTTTCGTTTATGCAAACGTTCCGATAAATTAGCGACTTACGTGAACTCTGGTCATGTTTGCTTTCTGCGCCAGCCTTAGTATCATTGATGCTGAAATTGAGTGGCAGGAATGTTGTCTTGGACGTAATTTTGTTCTCATGCATTGTAGCAGTAAAGCCGGAAGCAGATTTATGATCGGCACACGTATACTGTCCGCCGCAAAAGTTTGCCGGATCTGCAGCGCGTGGCGGAGAGACGGAAAAGCTGTATTGCTGTGCCACCTAGCGTCACACGGCGTAGTGTTGGGACTATGGTCCAAGGCCTCCGCACTTAGTTCGGTGACGGTGCGTTGGCGGAGATATCGCGGAGGCTGCGGCCGATAGCCTCGAAGAGCCGTCGCATGAACCACGCGATGGCTCTTCCGGCTATCCCTTCAACACCGTGACGTATATTTCCATTATCTTTCTTTTTTTCTCGCAGAAAGAAGCGGCTCGCTGCTGTCGTCTTCGCGGTGCTGTCGCTGCTATGTTGTCTCGTGTCGGCGTGGCAAATATATGGCACCAACATGCTGCCCTTTATTGTGCCTCTGCACACATCTTACAGGTGAGAAGCGTCGTACGTGCACTACTGGACATAACTGTGCAAGCATCTGACACGCATAATGTGTCCTCTGCCCCGCCTAATACACGTCGTTCATTTGCCCGATGTACAGGAACATTTAGTGCAACAAATTTTATAAAGCTTTTTTAGAGAACACCCACTGTCTTTTATAGCTGTTGGTACCTTTGATGACGCAAGATCTCACGCCGTAGAGTCAGAAAAAGGTAGAGTAAAAATTACCTTCATGTCTCAAAAGCATCCTTAATATGATCATAAGTTAAGCGCGGCACTGAAGTGACGAGGACGGGACAGGGAGAACACACACGAGCGTTCTCATGTAACTCTCATGTTACACCAACAAGGCCAACAATCTACCCTTGCTAAGTTCATCCTTAATAGTTGCTTTGAATTGTGCAGTCTGCATAACATCACAACGCAGTTATGGCTGTTGCAACTTGGTTTGCAACAAAGCGGAAACATGGCATGGAAATGAGTTTATTTTTCTCGGGCCACTTTAGCCATTTGTGGGCCCGATTTCACGGATCTTCTCGTCTATAAGAGCTCTTGAATATTGAGTGACCTCATTCGCTAATCTTATGCAAAACATCACGATTGTCTGAAATTTACTTTGACTAACAATATTAACATACCACGTTTTTATGAAAACAAGTTGTGTTTTTTGTGTTACTTGATTTCATCGAAACAGGAACTCTAAGAGCAAGAATTTAACACGTTGAAAAAAAGAGGAGAACTTCACACTAGCCGTGTAAAGCTTAAGAAACACGAAGCTGGTTGACCTTAGAGGTTTAACGCGGCCTTCTTGGCTGATGCTAGGACTTTCCTTGGCGAAGACAAAATAGAATCAAACCACAGCCTGTCACAGACCATGCAAGGATGTCCAAACTCCAGTGCCAGAACTGACGTGCAAAGCTGGCTGTGACACAAACTCATGCTGCGCGGACTGTTTGCGTCGGTGGGCGCGGCTGATAAGCAACGGCGCGGAGTGTTTTTTGCGGACACCCTGCGTTTCGCCTAGAGCTTTAAGAGCTTCGTTCTAAAAAAGTAATTTGGCGTGGCTGAAAGCGAAACACCGACAGCGATAACAAGGTTTAGCGCGATAGGACTGGGCATATCGCGGACACACAAGTTGTCCCAGCTATTGAACACCGAGATTAAAAAAAAGAATATTTGAACTGTGTTACGCGAAGAAAACATAATACATATTATTACCTGTACACAGCAGTAGCCGCTTGTAATTCTTTAGTTAATGGAATTTATTTAGTTCATAATAATAAATTTTGTAGCTTGACAAGTGCTCATTTCATTATCAAAATGTCAGTGAGGTATACACATGCATATTTAAGTGACATAAAATTGGGCTATTTTCAGCAACGTACTAATTGTGCGGTTACTTTCTGCGGCTGATAAAAAAAGCCCGCAGGATGTGAAAAAAAAAAGAAACACTAAGGCGCCATTCCACTCCGAGGAGGATGATCAGCGAAGCTGCTTAGCCCGCGACAGTGGTGGCACAGAGTTTTTAACAATGATAGTAATTATGTTGCCCTCGGTTTACCGCCGTATAAGCCATCTCAAACACCAGTGTCGACCACACCCGCGCCGCTGACGTCCCCACATCTGCGACCTGCATGAACAAGAAATGGAGGCCCGCCACAGCACCGAACACGCATTTCGCTGGCGCACTGCGCTGTCCCTTACGCCGCTCGTGCCGGCACCATGCGCGATCAGTACCGACCGGTTCATGCCCTTGAAGTGCGCAGGGCCACGATCGTTAAAGGGGCCCTGCAACACTTTTTGAGCATAGTCAGAAAATGCTGCCGATCGGGTAGTCGAGGCTCCCGAGAACACGCGAGCCAAATATTACAGCGCTGCACGCGGCCTGGAATCCACAATAAATTCTCAAAGTCAGCTAAAAATTGCTTTCTCTTCTCTCGACAAATGACGGTACAAGGTCAAAAATCACTCGTCACAGCCATTGTATCAGCCGTCGGCTGATTTGAGCATGGCGCGCTCGGTCGTAAATATAGGGCCGCCGCGGAAGGCCGCGACTTGTCCACGCGTGTACCGCGCGATCTCACTGAACAGGCCGCGTATTCGAAGAAAGAAAAAAAAGGAAAAAGTGCTCAAGGACACGAGGCGCGCCTGACGTATTTTCTTTCCCCGTGCCATCTCTCCCTGCTTAGCTTCCAGCGCTTTCGTCGGGACGAGAGAAGAGAGAATGCAATTGCAGCGTGCGACAAATCTTTGTAACTCCGCTCGTACTGGACGGACTGCAAAAATTTTCGCGGGTGAATTCGTGAGGCAATAAGCTCCTTTAGTGAATCAATTCCATGGCTACTTGGAAAAGTGTTTCAGGGCCCCTTTAATGAGCGACGAGAGAGGGGAGACAGGAAATCCCTACAGTCACCGCTCGGTATGCCCTCTCGAGTGGGACTGCTGCAGCGCGGACGACTACCGCCACCTGGTGCAGCCGAAAGAAGCTATTCTTGGTTCATATAGACAACAAAAAAAATTCACGCATATTTATATTTGGGAGTCGTGTACTGGATCACAGGGTTTACTGTAGGTTGCAGTCTCAGCCCGCTCTTTATAAGAAATATTTCATTGCGATAGCAACTATATGGACGCTGTCGGCGTTCTTTTGCCGTCACCGTCGCCGTCATGTTGCGCATAAAGTCTAAATCAATAAACGTCGTATGTTCCGTATGCGAGTGCAAGCGTGCGAGCTCATATGACGAACGCTGTTTTAGCGGAGAAGAAACGCGCCGGCCGCCTTTCGTCGCGCGAAAGGCCCACGGCGCAGAGGGACGGCTGCACAGCTTTGTACTTCGCTCAACCGGGCGTTGTGTCGCGAGCGTTTTTCTTTACAGGCATCATCCCACGGCTTACATCTTTGTACGTGTTGATCTCACCACTCGATTTGCGATGAAGGGAGAGACAGCACGAAGGCCGTTTCGCTCGCTGCAGCGGTCGTCTTTCCTTACGCCGGCGTTTTATTGAGTTACACCAGGTTGGATGCTACAGCAGTTAGCTTCCAGCCTTATACTTCGTATAACACTCGAATTTGTTACGATTGCGTTTATTGCTTCGCCTTTGCAGCGAAACTGGGACTTTTTTTCTTGCTTGCTTATAGAATGTAGGTGAGTAAACATTACTTTAACGAGTTAACACGGGTAAATAAAAAGATTGTGAATATTATATTAACACGAAAGTGTTTTCTGCCGGGGTCCACCAAAATTTCAGTGACGTATTTCCGTCACGGAAATGACGTCGAAAAAATACACATGATCAGAAGACAAAGAAAAAAAGTTCCGTCAACGGGGAGTCGAACCTACGACCTCTTGGTCGGCGACAAGAGATGCCGGGCACGCTATCCACTGCGCCATGGTCACATACTCTGTAGGCTTTAAAAACACGCCTTTTATATCTACCACTGTCATCTTAGCGTTCGTGCTAAAGTGAGGTAATGCATCCCGACCTTGATATCCACAATTAGTTCCTTCAAAGGCGTCGTTTATGCGCGTCCGTCCCATTCGGCGCGTTTCGAATAGGGGAAAAGTGCAATTTTGTCGACGCATTAACACAATGCCAGGTGGCGACCTTACCCCCCAGCGTTGGCCTCGCTCATAGCATCCATTCATACCAAAGATAGCTCTGTGGCACATGCATGGACGCATGACTGCGTCGCGTGGCCGCAACTCGCGTTCCTAGTTACCCTCGGCCCGCGAAAAATCGCAGCCGGCCAACGGGGAAGACAAGACGCGCGTTGCGTTTCCCTCTGGACGGGCAGCGGTGTTCAATAACTCTAACATGGCGCGAGTGGGCACCTTAGCCCAAGTTCGGCGTCCAATAAGTGACGCTCTTCGGGCTCTCATACCACTTTCTCTGATTCCGCTCTCGCTGTACAATTACCACAAGCATCTATGACCACAAGGGTTTGTTTAATCATTGATCATGGAGGTTAGTCGTCAGGATACAGATGCACCACCGAGCGTCAGCGTGGATGCATCCACGTTAAACGGTGCTGTAACTGTCAAACACCAATAGACATTGTGCAAGCTCTCTTATATCAATGTACAGTAAGCATTCAACTACTTCTTCAAGGATATGTTTCACTTTCGTGTTATACCAATTCCTGTGACGGAGGGATCAACCATGTTTTTTCAAGAAATGGCTATCTGAGCATTCAGGTCCACGCTTGAGGTCCTGCCACCTTAGAGGCAAACACCTACATCCCGCTATTCACATATGTGTACAGCGCCCATTTGGAAACTCACAGACTACGTCGTGAGATTCAGCTTTATACCTAGTATTATAAGAAACTCCATAGCGCTGTCAGCCGCTGACACAACCAGAGTAGCCAAGCTATGACCTCAGCACCCAAAGGAATCATCTCTTCGGGTGCCGTTCATCGTAAATGCCTTTACCAACACTATTAAAGTTCCTAGAAATAGGCTGCGCTTCAAAAATATAGTGAGTTTTGTCGAGGTGTTAGGGCGAGAGGAAATGCGGTATTGGTGAGCCGCCTCAGCAGGCCAATGTCTGCTACCCGTACGTGAAACGAACTGCAGACGCATTGCGCTGCTCTGTCACATATTTCCTGCATATGCTTTTATCCCATTCTGTTATTTAGATTCTGCAATATGCAATGTATTCTCTATTATGCCATTGTAAACGGCGACGCTACTAAATCGGCTAGAAACCCGCCCGCCACCAATAGTAAACAAGATCTCGCGCAGTCGAGGCGTGTCTGTTGCTGATACAAAATTCGATTAAACACCTCACGCTTGCTGAACACGTACTGCATTAAAACTGAAATTCTGAGTCATAGTTACATTCTGACATATCGTTCACTGCTAATGAGGGTTTGCAAAACTTGATTAAAGAAAGCGAGACTTTTCCAATGGCCGCCTTTTGTTTCAAGAATGTTTCTGAAAAGTGTGATGTATGCGTAATTGCCTACTCAAATCCACGACCGAGATCAATCCAGTGGAACGTGATTTTTTTAAAGGAAAGCTTAACTTGACGAATGCGCCCGCGCTTCATTGACTATGCTTGTTGTTATTATTGCTGATTCTGTCTCGTTAAATAGCAGGCACAAATTACAGGGTATTTTAAATATTCAACTGACACATCTGCAGCCCCAAGTGCGCTGTTCTAACAGCTGCAATATGGTGAATGGCTTTATTCCATACGCAAGTAGGCAGTGAATTAACGAATACTCCTAAATATCATCACTGTAATTAGCAACACCTTTGCGGGCATGTTTTTAGAAAGAACGCTTTCCATGATTTCTTTCGCTGCGTTGGGCTCGGTTATTTATCCAATTTTTCGCGAAAGAACGTCATCCGGCCAGAGCCGTATAGAAGTTGGGTGCCCTCGCGCACAGCGTAACTGGTGGTGCGCGTTTCTCGAGCAATAGGGGTCTCCGCACCAGGTACCACCTTATGGCACGGAAAGTAAACGGCATACTGCAAAATACTGTACACGAAAGATCATCAGTTGTAAACGTTTATTTAACCCATTCATGAATGTTTTCTTTACAGAGATTCTAGTTTATGCAGCGAATATGGTTTTCTTTTGTTTTCATTTCTCTATGACAGAGACACAATCGACACGGTAATTTGCTACTATCAACTTCCATTCTACCACGCCGTCTGTTTCTTCTCTGGATGCATGACTTTCACCTTCGTTGAACAGTACGGCAAAGTCAACATCTCCAAGGTGAGTTAGCCCCCCATTTCTTTAGCTTTACCGGCAGCCAACTCGAGGCAGCATTCGTTTGAACTATTCTGATAACATAAAAAAATTTACAACAGAATCTTTCTGCTGTGAAGTTTTCAGATAGTGCGTGAGAATTATGCTATTACCATACTGAATCAACATTTGGGAACACTATCCAGCCCTTGTTGTAAGTATGGCATGTTATTGGGCTAGTTGGTTCATAGATTCAGCAGGCACGTTTAAACTGCGCGAAGAAAACAACACCTTAGAACACAGAAACACACACACTAATCACATGGTGTGTTTTTCTGCTCTTCGTGTGTGTGCGTGTTTCTATGTCCTAACGTGTTGTCTTCACGCTTTTTAAACGCGTCTGCACAACCCTTGTTACAACTACGTCACTTCTTTCATCATAGACTAAAATCTCACTACAAATCCCTACACTGTTCAGCTATTACCGGCCGTCACGTTTCGCGAGCTACCATAAACGAAAGAATTATAATGTCGGCATTCAGTGCCGCGGGATAATTACCTGCCCTCGCAACAGGCCGGCAGCATTAGCTGGATGGCAGATCTTGAAAGAAATCTGGCTAAAACCACATGCGTGCTATTTCTGTCAGCAAATAACCTTCCCCTCGCAAAATGATCGCGCGATTCGCTTGCACGCACTTAGCAAGAACAAACTAAAGGCATAACAAAGCCACAGCCTAAACTTTCAAACACTGCCGCGGCAAATAAAATTCGCAGTAGACGATGTGGGCAGCCAGCCAACGGAGATGTACAACCGGCGAGTTTTCGCTCGCGCTGCAGTGCCAAACCCTCCTCCCTTCTCCCGAAGCACACCTTCAGCATCATTCTTCAGGGGCGGATTTTGTATAAATCCCCGTTATTTTCGACGTGAGAAATTATGATTGCACAAGCGTGCTAGCGTAATCAGCGTTGAGTTAGAGTAACATCACCTAATGACACAAAGTAAACGCTAAGCAAACATCGGTAAATGCAACTTATCGCGCCTCACCGAATCACAGTCAGGCCACAACCCGGTGGCCGTAGAAACAATTTCTTTTTTTTTAGTTTCTCTCCAACACACGCGCAGAACCTTCGTCTTCATTGCGTTATTCCAAGTGCAGGTACGATTGCTAAATACCTGTGTAAGACGAGTGCCTTTCTGGTGAAAATTTTATTTGCGCTTTCAGTGAATATGTACGGCGGATTGTGCGTCCGTCTGGCGTATACCAGCACTTTTTAACAGCAGCGATTAATCTCGTCGCAAACGTCCGAGCGGGTGCAGGTTCAAGACAACTGCAACAACATTCAGCACCACGGTATTCAATTTCCCTTGGCTATGACGCATACAGCAATAACGATGCCCAAAGGGCACAAAGTAGCACTCACAGCCACGTATTCCTTTGACAAGAAAACATGCTTTCAGCGTACTCATTGCGACGTTCGCCGGTCGTCCGGCGATGTGCCGAGTCGACGTAAACAGGGCTGCAGTCTGCTTGAAACATAGAACTTCTTGGACGCCTTACAGATGTTACTAAGCGTTTCTAACCTATTGTCATTGGATCTCGTTCTTTTACAAGGTCACTTCAGTTATGCAGTTTTTATTATCATATCGACGATATACTTTCGTAGTGAAGGCTCCTTTTGCCCATCTTTCATACGGGATTTCTAATAACCAACACTTAGGCCCGTATTCACAAACGCTCCTCGACTCGAAACTCTACCTCAAGGGATCCTTGAGACTTGTCGCGTTGCAGAAATCGCAACGCGAAACAGTCCTCAAGAATCTCTTGAGGTAGAGTTTCGAGTCGAGGAGCGTTTGCGAATACGGGCCTTAATCAGGCCAAATGGATGAGCAATAAGTCTGCTTTAAAGCGACAACGTGGAAAGCTGCCGCTACCTGGAGACGGACTGCATGTCTGGTTCGAAATGCTGAAGTAACACAGAGCTAGATAGAGGCAGTTCACGGAACCCTTGTCAAAACGACAAAGAATATAGTTGAGATTCTGAGACATGTAAAAACTATGGTGCTCACCTTATCTGTTGCATGCCCTCATAAATAAGGGAATCGCTTCAAGAAACGTAACGGTACGCATAGGTGAATTCTGTTTGCTTCTCTTTCTCATCGCAGTGCTTTTGTCCGGTTTGTATATGCAGACTATCCAGGCTCTATTATGGTGCATTGCCTTGTCCTGTGGCCTGAGCTGCGTGTTCATGAAGCTGGAATGGAACATCGATAGCGAGCAGCCTAGTGAGACTAAGCGGATGTTCATGGCCTTTATCGACCGCATCCTCTGGTCTGTCTTTATGACATGGTTCTGGTTCACCTGCACCACAAGTAGAGGAGGTAAGAAGAAATGCTACAACATGTCACTTTTCTTCCCCAAGGTTTTGATGTTGAACAAAAGTGTGATTGCATGCACTGTTAACCACAGCTAAAGTAAAAAATGCAAAGAAAGATTTGCTCGTGATTTCTTGGAAAACACTTTATATCTCAGGGTTAGGCCAGTCTAAAATTGCCTAGTGATATAATCAAGTGTTTTTCCTGTCCCTATAGTGAAATAACGAGATGACGCGAAGTAAATGCATCTAAGCCTTACTCAGAATCACCGCCACAAGCGACCCGAGATTTCACAATCACGGACTTGCGTCTGGTTCTGAAAAATGGTTTCGCGAAAAATGAGGAATGAACTCCAAATTATCTTGTCCTTGTGAAACTGCAACTTCTTACAGGCTCAAATGGACCAGGCGAATTGGGGGAGAACGAGCGGATCAAGGAGTGATGATGATATATAGTCGCTCACTCACTCGGTCGTACTATATGGATTAAAGCTTGCATGCGCTTGCATGTGAACTTGCGTATGAACGTGTTGAGATGTTTGAAGAACGATGCAGGGAATGCGTACCGACCTTCCAGGTGCGTCAGGCGGGCGGCCGAGTTAAACCTAATTCTAGGGCTAACGCGATTAGAGTTCATGCGCGGCCTTCGAGATGTGCATCCGAAAGCAGATCCCTGGGGGGCAGCATTCATTGCGGCGAAACGCATTCCGTCTTTCTCATTTGCGTCGAGAGTTGTGAAAGCCGCGTGACGTGGAAATGACGTTGCGGAAAAAAGACCGGGAACAGGCGGCGGGCTGCTCGCCGAGCTCCAGCCAATCAGTGGAGGCCGAAGTGGACAGTCCACTAGGTGAATACCACGAGAATCGCGCCCCAGCTGGGCTGCTTAACATACAGTGAATGCTTAAACAACTAAAGTTTTGCTCACACGCCCTTTGATTTCTACGATTCTTTCCCTGGTGTCTTCTTTTCAGACACGGTTTCCACGTGATGTAATAACCACTGTGCCGAAGCACACATTTGTATGAAGAAAAACATTTGATTTACTTGTTCACCTTTACTTCAGGCCATACAAACAAATCTGTAAACAAACGATGTGTACTGTGTGAAGGCTTAAACAGTACCGTAATTATCTATTAGGAAATAGTGGCACTTGTAAAATATAGAAGGAGAAAGAGAAGCGCGTGGACGTTAACCGTATGCGAATTTGTTCTTTTGCCACCGCGCCTTATGAGTGGAGAAAGTTGAGTGAGAAAGTTGGCTTATATGGACAGCGAAATAGATAAATGAACAGTACGCGTGTTCCCATTAAAGGCTTTCACATAAAGACGTGCGACCACTACAATCAGCAATTCACTCTCTGCTCTCTTCGTACCTGCAAGTAGACAGCAATGTCAGGATACATCACTAGAATGCACGGCGGTGTTGATCGCTTGTAGCGTTTGCACCCAAATGCAGGCAATCTATAGAAAGCTACCCAGAATTTCCTCGCTCTCAATGTACCCTCCCCCCTTCCCCCCATACTGAACTATGGCATCTGTGGACATCTGTGATTCCTTTAATTCCTATTCTGAAATTTAGGGTGGACTACTGAGCTTACCGATACAGGGAAAATGTTCTCGAAAAGGTATTCAAATTTAATACTGAAGTTGAGGTTATATCATCACAGTGTAACTTTCATTAATGCTTTTTCAGTTTTTTCAGACTCGTTGTGTGTATTTCGATTTTTCCCTCCGCAGGATTCGTGAACCGATTTCTCTCGTGGAATGGATTCGTGCCCCTTGCACGGCTCTCCTTCGGCGTGTACCTCATACACTTGCCATTTTTTAACCTCATGCACCGTGTAAGCAGAGAGCGCAGGTTCTATTCTCACTTCACATTGGTGAGTAGAGAGTTTTTGTTGCTAAAACGCATTAACAAAGGAGAACACCACTGTATAAACGCATCACAACGGGGGCAAAATGAATGGCATGCATCGTTTTTATTATTTCTAAATTTTTTTTTGTAGGAAAGAATAATTAAGTCAAGCGCGCGCTTCCTCCTCTAAAATATTGGCAGTCGTGAATGGGCTCTGCAACACAAATCATGTAGTTTTCATCGCCTCTTCTTCTACTATTGAATGCGGTGATATCACAGTGCAAGTAGGATAATTTTAATTCAACGGAATACTACCTTCTTTTCCCACTGATAAGATCCACAACAACGAATTCTGGCATCAGAACAGTAGCACCAGTGGCTGAGCATTGTGATTGGGTTGACACGCTTAGTAGCAGACAGCATTCGCATGAGCCCCCTCAAGGCAACATTTTTGTGAGATGAAAAATATAACTCCAATCTGTATGCTTTGTCATTTGCAAAATGATTTTTCTTATTAAATATCATACTTTGAAAACAACTGCAGCGTAACACTAGGTGTACTGTGCGATGACCGCCATAGGGTGACACTTCGGGTATACACTTTAAAAATAAGGTAGCAGAAAAGGTAGTAAGTGCCGAATTTACGACCCCTGCATACGTTTACTACCTTTCGCTAACGTTTTCTACTTTAGAGGTAGTAGATATTGCCGTTGCTACTTATCGTGTCAGGGTTAGTAGAGGTTACTATTTGCGCACGTGTCGAGTTAGCAAAGGTTTCGGCTGTGTATGCAGTAATATCGACAGTGTTGTGAAAAGTTTAGCCAAACTACAATTTTATTAATTATGCTGGAATAACAGTTTATTGCCGCGTCATGGCACACGTATATGCCGGTACTGAGGTATCAAAATACCCGGGTCCAAAACATCAAATGCAAGTCTGAATTCATGGTTAGCTCACCTATACAACGTGTGCTACTCCAAAGTAGGAACACATGTATCCCTTAAGTTGCTGTTAGAACGTGTGCCGCGTAAAAGCCTTGTTACCCTGTGCCTGTCTGTGTTTGTGTTCGTATATATTATTATGTGAGGATGTCGTTGTGGTGTCCATCTTCCAGGGTAATCACTTGAAGATACAATATCATATGGTCTCACTAATTTATTTCAGCTTGAAAGGGTAGTAAAGTTACTAACTTCGCAGTTACTACGGTCCTTTAGACCGTAGGTAGTAAATATTATGACAGAAACATACTACCTCAAAGTTAGTAAGTACCACAACTTTTTTTAAAGAGTGTATCCCTAATGAGCCGCGCGGTGATTTAAAACAGTCATTGACGTCACTGGGACAGTGAAATGTGAAAGGCGACGTTTTATCTCGTGATCTATTCGGTTTTCAGAGTTAATTACTAATACATTCAGTAACAGTGCACCAATATTTGTGTTTACTTTTGCGTTCATCTCAGTATGCAATATTACACACACACCGGCACTACAGAAGGTAGTCGAAAGAACGTTGCAGGGCCCCTTTGAAAGGCAGTACATCAGTAGCAACGGTCGTACAAGGTAGCGGTGGATGCAAAGACTCTGTGAGCCTCAGAGAAGCAGCAGGCAACACGTCATGAACCTTGCTTCTTATGGTTGTTCAATACATTGCTACCGTTATCAACGTTTCGCCTTACCCCAAGTGTCAAGTTAACGGCTAAGGTGCAGCACTCCTAAGATCGCAGGCGAGGCTTCGATTCCCAGCCAAGGCGGCTAGTTAATGCAGCAACATTCATTAAGAAGCCAAAGTATCAACATTAAATTGTAGTACCACACCACCCATGGTGTGCCATTTAATATCGTGATTTTGGCAGCTGAGACACCACAATTCAATTTTGAATGCTCTGCCTGTATTTGACTGTGACTCCTTTTCCTACTATGGAACTTCGCTTTAGTCGCTAGTGACTCTTTATTGTCTATGTGCTGCGTGATTAGTACTAATTTGTTCTCCCATATTATTCTCCTCCCGACTTGAATACCTGTTGTCTCCTCCAGAAGACGACACATAATTGACCTATCTTCTATCTTGCTGGCGTTTATATAAACACGAGAAAAGAAATCTCGCAAAAATTTTGCCTAAAAGAACAAGGAAATCACCTGAACATGTCCCTGTGGAGGAATGTCATAACGATTACCGGTGTTTTTCGTAGTGGAGCAGAAGAGATTATAAGGGTTCATGAACCACTTTTCCAAGTGCTGCAGAATGACCTCAATGACGGCGTTTACTGCCTCTCAAATCCATCAAGCATGAGCGAAGTCACCGGGACTTGTCGCACGCTTCAAGCGCTTTATCTGTCTCCTCTCATCCCGATAAGCACGCTAGAGGTGACACAGGAATGGAAGGCACGAGGGGAAGAAGTTGCGTCAGCGCGCCTCGTGACCTAAAGCGCGCGTTATGATGAGACGAGATCGTTCTCTCTCCCCCTCGTGATTCCTGCGCGCGAGCGTGGCCACTGTGTAATGTCAGTAGACTATGGAGTGCGGCGCTGGCACGTGCGGCGCCCCATGGCAAGAAGCGCATCTGATCCAAGCGTCGCTCTTGATTTATGTCGGCTATTGGTCAATAGCGTGATACCTGTTCTTCGACATCAAACAGCGGGCGCCGGGAGCTGCGAAGATTGTGAGCCTCCGTATGAAACGAGGGCGCCTGAGAAAGTGCCAACTTCGCGCTCCGCGTCTAAAGTAGCCTTGCCGCGCACGACAGTAAGATTTAGCTGAGCTGCTCGTTCCGTTCTCTGCTTTCCGCGCGACGTGTTTCATCGCCAATCCCGAGGGCTGGTTCATGACCCCTGCTTAGTCATATTAACACTATGGGCTCATTTATAAAGTTTCACACCTCAGTTCACGCTAAAAGAGTTAGTGCAATCAATGAGTCACTGGAATGTGCTGTACCTTTCCTTCTTTGCAAATTTATTTTCTCCCGTTCAGAATAGCCACTACATTTGCCTTTTCTCGACCTCTCCTGTAAACGAACTAAACATCAACGCAAACTGCATCTATAATGATGCCATGGTTAGTGCAGCTGTATGAAGTCACATAGAGGCCTAGCATTTCAAACAGCCGGCGGACCTCTAGCTGTTACAACACCCCGTGGCCATCGCTGTATGTTTTCCCACGTATGTTATCAATAGTATAAAGGGGCCGTCAATGTACGGTTGATTACACGAAGGGCATAGAATCGAACAGAAGGCGTCAATTCAAAATGGCGGTCGTGATTGCTTCAGCCGTTTCTAACTGTGAGTGTTTCCAAAGTCGCAACACGTTTATTTCCTCTACGATGTGAAGGACCTTGTTTAATGCTATCCAATCCGTAGACGAAGCCTAAAGCTAACACGTCAGCTATCAATACCACACGCAGTCAGGCATTTACGTAGTTGACTGCGCCACTCTCACTCAGCATTAAAAAATCCGTAAACAGGGGTTGTGTGCTCGAGCACACAACCCCTGTTTACGGTTTTCATCGCCAGCTTCTCATCTTCCCCTTCGTGCCGTTTTTTGGACCTCACTGAACATGTAATTATGAAACACGAAGTGCCTATTTCTCCCACTGTGCCCTTTTTTCTCTGTCCTTTAGGCATTTTCTAGAAATGAGGGCTCTCATGGCTGAGGAGCCAATGCTCTCCGTAGCACTGTTAAGCGTGGAGCCTTTCAGGGGCCTGGCTTGTCGTCCATCCATACATCTCACGTGGCGTGATCACGCTCACATAAAGAGCTCACTACAGGCCATAACAGGGCTAGCAATGCTTAAACCCGGGTTAAAATGAACGGAAAAGGTCTAAGATAAAGCATATTTAACAGACATAGCCAAGAAGTAATAGCATTAATTAACTTAAAATCGCTAAAACGTTTCGCAAACATAGGGCTGACTCCAAAGGGGCGCGAGAGAGGGCGCCACCGCCTCGCCGAGCCAGCGAATGACCCTCCCCCGCGTCTCTTTGAGCCGCCTTTGCGCTGGCGCGGCGCTGCGACACCACGTGACTACACCTGATGTGGGAAACAACCCGGCGGAAGTAGATAAAACGCAGGACAAAGTAGCGCACATGTCGACTTGCGTATGTGAATCTGTCTAGCAAGATTCCACTCGTGCCGGGGAAACCCTTCATGCTAACCTCAAACATTGGCGTTATTGACGTTTTGGTAAAGGGCACAATGGGAACTCTACGAACGGAAATCACTGGGTGCCCGTGCGAAGCACTTTCACGGGTTTCACAGTGGTGGAGCAGCCAAAAGGTTTTTTTTTTCAATCGCGCAGGTATCCAACTGTTTCGTCGTCCTTGTGTGGAGCTATCTTCTCAGCTACATACAATGTGTCGCCTGTGAACTTCCCCTATCACACCTAGAGAAGCTGGTGTTTGTCCGGGACCCCAGGAAGGGCAGTGACACCACGAAAGAACTGCGGAAGGAACACGAGGCTTTCGGAAAAGACACGGGAGGCATGCACGTTGTATCCATTCATGAATGCAGGCCGAAAAATGTATCCTTAGAGGCATGACGTTCACTCCGAAAAGCATTCAAACAGAAAGGATCGACTCACGTTGCTGTCTATTGATATGCGAGAGCAGTAACTTCATAACTGGCTAAATGTTGAATAAAATCAACATAGCTGTTTTAACTACAGATAGCCAACATTAGCCAGCACTTACCATCATTCAGTCAATATATTGCAACACTATAGGTGACACTTGACAGTATGAGCATAAAGTGGCCAACGTAGGCCAATATTTAACCATGATTTAGCCATTTGTAGCAAACCCTAACGATTGCTTACTATGCGCGCAAATACGGCAAGTTAGGGCACCACACGTCACCGTTCAGTTCCCACTCGCAAAGAGCATATTAAATATTCATGTCACTCCTTTCTGTGTGTCTCGTCTCATTTTTCTCGCTGTTGATTGCGATGCGCAGAAGCGACCGACTTGGGCAAGCGTATACATAGTGTTTGAAACAGCGCAGGTGTAGTACGCTGCGTGCCCCCCTCACATGAACCTAGGAGGTAATAGAGCAAGCAGACGATCGTTGATCGAGACCGAGGGTGCTGTCGCGGAGTGACTCATAATGACTTATTCTATGCTAGCCATATCATCCACCATTCGCGGCCAGATGATCCTGTTGATGACGTGGACAGACAATCGCTCTGGTCAAGCGCGACCCGTGGACGAAACGCTCTGGTCAAGCACGACCCGTGGCCAAACGCTAAAAGTACCAAAGACATTTGTTGAATTTTATGGGCAGATCAAGATCTTTTTCTACTCCGTATGGAGCAATCACATGCTAATGGCAGACTGCTGTAAAGCCAGGCTTGGAAGACCTTTTCTTCAGTAGCAGGCGCATCATGAAGTCATCTCAAGGCACACTGGAGAGTCCGACGATGTTGCTCGAATAGGCGACAGAGCCACAAGAGGTGATGTATAGTTTCTTTACAGTTGCAGCTATCGCACATGGGCGAGTCCGCCATACCAGTGTGATAGATGTATGATGGAGTGATGGCTACACCAAACCGCCGCCGACGCAGCATTGTAATATTACGTCGAAAAACGTTTGTTGGTAGTTGCAGCTGTAATAATTGATCGAGGTTGTATAAGTTACAGCTGGAGTTAAGCGGAGAATTCCCGCGAATGAGCGCGATATTATACCCAATGTGGTAACGTTCTCGTTCAGCACCTACTCTTGATAATGGTACAAGCAGTGTGGGTCATCGCGGGCCATCGGAAAGCGTCATCGGCAAGGCGGTTACCCCTAATACCACAATGTCCCGACCGCTGTTGTAAAGTTATGTGATGTCCTTCATTAGCAGCACGAGGGCAAATTTCATTGATATGGGACACCAACCGATCGTAGTTTCCATGTCGTAAACTTTTTTTGCTGGGCTGCCTTCGAGTTGCAGAATATTGCCCGTTTGCTAAGAGATTCTTCTATAAAAATTACACCATCTCCCGCTAAAGGGAACCATGTGTAGATGTGAAGCAGCGGGCGCTAACGCTTACACTGGCGGCGGCGTTGACGCTGGCGCTCATCGCAGCATTCCGCAGGAGAGAAAACTGGGGAGGCGCAAAGCAGGCAGTGATGGAACAGTGTTTCCTACTGGAACATGCCAATCGCTGCTAATGGGCAATGAGAGACAGAAGACTCCGACTGGACACAGAGACCCGCACTCCGCTTTTAGTTAACGCGCACGCTGCGAATTTTTATTGTTCAACAACGCACAGGCGAAATCTTCCACCGGCACCACCTTGGAGGTCAAGATCCATTGCCATATATACGGGATGGCCAGTGAACGGTTGTGCAGCGCGAGCAGTCGGTTTTTTCAACCAAGAAACTCGCTAGCAGACGCTGCCTGCGTCGGCGTCGCGAGGCGAGAAAGGGGGGAAGCGGAGGAGAGGAGAGAAAGGGGGGTGACACGCATGCGCAGTAGGAGTGTGAACGCCGTGGGCAGGGATGCGTAGAGGAGAGAGGGGGAGCGTAGGAGAGGAGAGAGAGGGGGGACGCGCATGCGCAGGGGGAGTTAGACGCCGCGGGCAGGGATGGAGAGAGGGGGGAGTGTAAGAGGGGAGAGAGGAAGGGAGGCGCATGCGCAGTGAGGGTGTGGTTGCCGTGGGGAGGGATGCCTAGAGGAGAGGGAGGGGGGAGAGGAGGTTTTTTTATTTTTATTTTTTCTTTAACTGTTTGCGCATGCGCAGTAAGGGTGGGCACGCGGCACACCACCACCACCACCACCACCACCACCACCACCACCACCACCACCGGATTAAGCTTCGCCATAAGATGCTTCACATCTAATAAATGACGCTGCTGCTCAGAGAGCGGCCAGTCCGACATTCATAGATGTTGTGACGTTTGAGGTTTTGAACGGCGGGTTCGTTTTCCTAGTGTTGGAAAGCAGTAGCGTGCTATATCTCAAATATTCTAAGACGAGCGCCCTGTATCGTTGAAGCATGGATTCTTCGCGCTAACCGCGAAGGCCAAACCGTTGACCACTACACCTCTCATGTTGTTAGGCTGGGCAGCGTTATCCATCAGCCCTACTTTCTTTAATCGCGATCACTGGATTTGCTCAATTTCTTACACGGACAATCAACCTTTCTGTATATGCTGTTTATATATCCATTTGGGCCTCAGGAGCAACACTTGCCCCAGGTGCGTGCGCGGTTCCACTAGCAGCAACACCAACGTTGATATACCTACGTGCTCAAGGCCTCAGCATTTCTGCCGATGAGTGCGCCTTAGAGCCTTTCATCCGGGAGCCCATGATCTCAACCCAGTTTCACTTCACAAAAAAAATATGTATACAATATCTCGCCGATTCCAGAGAATAATTGTCAACAGAATTGCACTCATACTGAAGTTTCTCTGCGGTGAAATGTGGGGCACATCCGTTTCATATACGCTTCTGTCATGAAATTCAGGCTCAAAATGGGGCAATAAAGAAACTAACAGCGAGGCGCCAACGCTTCGCAAGCTGTGTCTTCCCCATTCCTTTCTTGTAGCCTGAATTTTCCACCAGAAATCAGTACGCACAGTTGATTAGAAGTGTTTCGGTGATTATTTGTCTGACAACCCTACCTTCTCTCGGAGTTTGCAAGCTGTGATCCGCTTGCAAACAACTTGACCCTTAACCTGTTCTTCCTAGAAAGGCAGCGATAAACTTAACCGTGTTCAAACAAGCCCTCTATTGCCCACACATCCGTAGGTTTCTTTAAAAACTCTAGGTGGTCGATATTATGCCGCAGCCCTTCACAAGGCCATGTCACGGAGTCATAAGTACGGGTGCGCACGTAACAGCCGAAAATTCAGCTTAAGAATATTTGTATACTATTGCGATAGCGATTATATGGACACTCTCGGCTGCTTTTCGCCGTCGGCGTCGGCGTGATGCCCCGTATATGACAGAAAAGTAATTCGGAAAATGTTTTCCATCACGCGGAATCGAACGGGTGACCTCTCGCTTAGCAACGCGCGGTGTTAGCCACTTGGCCACGGAGACGCACGTTATGCAGCGTATTAACGGCGACCTATTTATATACACCATTTACCGCTGGCGGAACGCCGAACTAGGGTGAATATCAGCGTTTTTTCTGCATTACCGGCGGGGAGATGGCGCGAAGTGCGCGATGGCGTAAGCTCGGCACCCCGCTCGTTGCGATGCGTGCGTTGTGTACTTTGCCTTACAAAGCGTAGTCGCGCGCGCGGAGGGGGTAGTTAGTACGTCGTGTGCTTTCATCGGAAAGGTTGCGTGTAAGTTACAGAGCGCACAAAGGTCACTTCGCTCGCTGCGGAGGCCCCTTTTTCGAAAGGAGCGCGTCGTTCAAACACAGTGAAGTAACAACAGACACTTGTTAGTTCGCGTTCGTTTGAGCAGCGCATTAAGTGTCGAGCTGTGAACGTTGTTAGTTCGCTCTCGTCTTGTGTACGTTCCTTTCGCGCGTCCTTTGGGCTTCAGCAGCGAACTGGACGTTTCGATCTGCTTGCCGTTCTTCGCAGGACATTCCAGTTTGTTGCGATCGCATTCATTGCTTCGCCCTTGCGGCGAAACTGTGACTTTTCTTTTCCCGTTGATTGCACCACCTTTCTCCAGGGGATTCAATGACTGCTTCTTCATGGAAGGTTCACATATTCCCCTGGCTGAGTCAGCATAGACGCTGAGCGCAGCCTCCGCAATGTCGTCGTCTAGAAATAAACAAGCGTAAAAAAATGAGTGACCGAGTTCAAGTGTCCTTTGCAACTACCTGGAGGCCTTGCCTAAGTCGTTCCGTTTTGTGCAAGATTTGCAAGAGCTGACGAAGACACAGCGCCTCAGCGCGAAGCACACGACCTGCTTGGCGGTTCAATAGCGTCGTGGCACATAGTCGTATGAGTGTTCAGTGGCACAGTATGTGGAAGGCGAAGGAAGAAAAAGGAAGCGTGACGTGGAACTCGGTGAACCAATGCGGCATAATGTTCTGAGAGGGAAGCAGAAATGAAGAAAACAAAGATGGAATAAGGAGTTTGAAACGCGTGAAGCACTAAAAAATCGAATATAGAGGCGATTTGAAACATAAATGGATGCACGAAGCATAAGAAAAGCAGAATGAACGTGCTTAGGAATGTGAAGCACTGATAAAACCAGCGAAGCTTGCGTAACTCGTTAAGTAAAATCAAAACAAGTTGAAAGCCGCAGAGTATATTCTTGTTTAAACATAGTGAAGGAGGAATTTTGCCATAAAAATAATAATAAGAAGAATATCTCAATTTCACTTGCCAAAACCACGACATGATTATGGGGCAGGGCTGGGAAGAGATGCCCAGAAAAGTATTTCTGAATACACATATCGAAATACACGCACTGGAAGCCTAAAATACAAATACTGAGAAACATTTGTCTTTGACATAACGGGATATTTCCAAAATGCTTCGGCAAAAAGACGAGAAAAAATTATTCCGGAATACAGATACAGGAATACGAATACACGAATACAAATACTGGAATACTTGTTTGATTTCGGCAATATTGATCCTCCGCAAAAACATTCATTTGGGGTAGGATAAAACTGTCATTAATGTTTCACCACATCGAAACTTGCCAGTCAAGCGTATTACTCGAATCACTACGAACACCAGTGAATCAAGAATAAGCATACATTTATTCTAGACTCAAGATCTGTATTGCTGAGGCAGTTAGGTTAGCTGCACTTAAGCAACAGCAGCTTTTCAAACAGGCTGTCATTTAGACAACGTTGTTTCGGCCTCAACGCAAGACTTGCGAAACCACTTGCCATCCGTAAAAGATAGGGGTGAGGCACGTGCCTTGAGAGACCGCGACTTTCGTCGGCAGAGCATGACAATACTGACTCCGCGATTCTGCGATCAATGCATCGGGCGCTTTATCACAGGGGCCATTCTGTGCATGAACCCTTCGACGCCTCCCACTGTGTAGGCGACCATCGACGTGCCTTTGCTTGGCGTAGCACAAAAGCCCTCCTCTCCCCTTAGAAATAGGTCAGCTCCTTTTCGTCAAAAAAGTAACGAGATACCAGTGTTGTTCGGGAACGGCGTTCCAAGAAACGACGTTCCAGGAACTAGTTCCTTTGGGGAGGAACGGAGGAACGCCACCGTTGCATTCAAGAAAGGTGGAACTGTAACGGTAAGTCGTTACGTTTACGAAGGAACGGCAGAGGGAACGGTGTTACTTCTGTAAACGTTCCACGGCATTCAACAGGCACACGCACGCAGCACGTCATGCAGAACAGGGTGTATAGGCGACCGTGTGTGGAGTGAAAACGTACCACTCGCCTTTGGCGTGGCTATGACATATTCTGATTTTAACTTCAAGGCGCCCCCCCGGGGGCGCTCAGGGAAACTAAAGACGCCGAGAATGACCACGTGCGGGAGGGACAGTTGACTTTTTACAGCAGAGCTGTTATGCTCGAGGTTTGACGTGTGTCGTAGGAAGAAAATGATCAACATGAACTGGCACGCGCTCTCTCCGTCCTCTTCGGCTTCGCTCCCAGAACACGTGCGCCAAATCGGTCTGGTGTGGGATGCAATAACTCTGACGGGCGAGAGCACTAGTACAGAAACAGCGAAAGAAATCCATATATATATATATATATATATATATATATATATATATATATATATATATATATATATATATATATATATATATATATATATATATATATATATATATAGACTTGAAGGGAATTATCCGACAGGTCCGGGTGGTGTTTGTATTGAATAAACTTGGAGGTCGCGCACATCGAAAAGGGAAATACTTTTACTAACGTTGCCGGCCGTGCCACGGCTGAAACGTTAGTAAAAGTATTTCCCTTTTCGATGTGTGCGACCTCCAAGTTTATTCTATATATATATATATATATATATATATATATATATATATATATATATATATATATATATATATATATAGATATATATATATATATGTAGCGAGAGAGAGAGAGAGAAAGAGAAATGGCGAAAAAATTTCGGTGAGGCGGAATTCGAGACCTCCTATCCACGATCCGAAGGCAAGCGTCGTAATCACTCTGCTATCCAGTTTTTTTTTTCTTTGATGGTATTTATTCAACATAGGCATGACACTTTGAAGCAATTCCATACAGACAGAGAACAAATATGTTCATTCTGCTCCTGTCACGACCCAACGACGAACACTTAGCACTAAAGAATTCGCATTCATCTCTAGAGCGAATACATCAAGTAGCGGCTATTTCCAATTATACACTACAACGGCGGTAACGATAAACACCTCACCAATGCAAATACCATTCTGGCTGACTTTGCCTTCGCTCGCATACATCTCTTAGTTGAGTGACCATCCTAATAAAGTGGGATGTTGAGGAAATTGTCGGCTATGCGTTTTTCTGCAACATGCGCGCACGTCTGAAGAGCATAGCATACCCTTGTATACTATAGTATATGAAGGGGGGTGGGAAAGGGACATGAGGGTGAGGAGGTGGGAAAGGACGGTGGGAGAACGAGTATAGAAAGACAGAGAGAGAGAGAAAGAAAGAGATAAAAGGAAAGAGTGAGAAAGAAATAGATGAGAGGGGAAAAAATAGAAGGCGAGAGAACGACTACAGAGAGAGAGTTAGGGAAACAGACACATAAAGAAAGAGAAAGAGAAAAATAGAGAGAACGAAAAGGAAGAAAGGGAGAAAAAGACAGAGACAGAAAACGAGATATAAAGACATATGTTCGCTGACTGCGCACAGGGGGACTTTACTAAGTTGCAAGTGTGTATCCTGGACATTATTTGCTGCTGACACTGAAATATTGAATCCACACTCATTAAACGCCTACGTATTGTCTCTCTCAATACGGTTTCTTGTGCAAAAAATTTAATTATATTGGTGCATAGGTGGTATTTGAATATCTGAAGCGCAGCATCCTGACTGCGCCATAGAAGACCGACGTGGAAAGTGCCACATGTGTTGGACTTGAAATAAACGAGTACGAAAATTGCAGTTAAACATGTATGCAGTAGGGCCAGTGGGCTCTAAAAAAAATGTTAGGAGCGTTTATTTAGGTTCATTTTACCTACGTATAACGTGCTGTCGGCGGTATTAAATTTGTATGATAGATGTAGCTCGATGGGAACTTTAAATTGCTCACCTTATTTCGCCTCAGGATTATGCGACACTTTATATTTATTAAAAAGTCAAATGTAACGTAAATGTACCGACACGTTCCAATTTTCGAAAGGTAACTGTAACGAGTTCTGTTTGCATTTGAGGAACTTATAACGGAAACTCGTTGAAAAATTGGGAAGGAACGAGGAACGAGCTTTCGTTCCTGTTATAGAGGAATGTGTGCAACACTGCGAGATACCCGTGTCCTGTACAGTATCGCGATATAATCGATACATCTTAAAAGTATTTCACTACTGAGATACAAATACATTTTGCAAATGTATCTCGGCAGAGAAATACAGATACTCAAAAGTATCTCTAAGATACTATCGCGATACCATTGCATCATGATACCGCCCAGCCCTGTTACGGGGCAAGCCGTAGTGGAGGGTTCAGGAAATTTCGACCTACAGGAGTTCATTAAGAGGCACCTAAATCTAAGTACACGGGCTTTAAGCAGGTCAACTCCATTGGAATGCGAGCGCCGCGGCCGGGACAGAACCCGTGACATTTGGTTCAGCAGCCGAGCCAAGTAACAACTGTATCATCGCTGGGGCTGGACGAACATTGCACAGTTATCTAGCGTATTAGTCAAGACTTTATAATTGTTCCATTCTTCACCCCGCTAGGAATTTAGCATCATGTATAGTGTACTTTCTCTTCTGGTTCGATGATTTCTCTTTGCACGACGGAAACAGAGACTGTAGAAACCGCCATGGTGCTTTAGCTGGGGCAGTCTCGCGTGGATAAGCTCGAGGACGAAGGTTTCATAGGAGTGAAATGCAAGAACCGATGTGTGCTTAGATGGAGGTGCGCGTTAATGAACTGTAGGTGTACGGTCAAAATTTTTACTGAGTTAGCCTACTTACTACGACGTACGTTATAATCCCATCATGGTCTGGGGCTAATATCTCAGAATTCCGTTCAAGAACAGATGAAGTAAATGTGACCGTCTAAGGTTAAAGTAAAAAAAAAGAAAAGTGTCATTTTTGCGTAGCGATTGGCGTAGTTCTAAATCCTGCGCTAAAGGCAGCTCCGACTTCTTTGAAACCTGAGGAAGTGCGTAGCAGGGGCACCCAGCCATTCCAGATCGTAGATGACGACAATGTTGATGACGACGATGTTTTAGGTAAGCCTGTAAGGGTTTCCTTGACACGAGTGGAATCTTGCTTGGGAAATTGGCAAAGTCGGTGTGCGACAAGCATACTAATTGTATATGAGCCTTATCGACTACCTGTTTGTTACGGCAATTGAGACACGTGTCTGCAGCGAGTTCCGTCCGGTTGCTTCCCCCTTCAGATGTAGCTCCGGGCAGGCGCCGGCGAGATAAGAAATCGCGCGCTCTGCGAGGCGGCGGCAACCTGTCTTGAACGGCGCAGGAGTCAACCACATGTTTCCTAACAGTTTTTCCCAATTTTAAGTTGTTTATGGAGAATAATTCTTGGTTATTTCTGTTAATTATAGTATTTTAGCCCTTGTTAGTTTATTTTCATCTGGTTTTGAGCATTGCTAACCTTGTTTGAGGCCTATATCGACCACTTGACTTTGAGCGTGATCACGCGACATCAGATCTATGGATGGATGACAACATGGTTTTAGAACGGCGCGACAAAGACGAAAAGATTTTTTAACCACACGAACACTATCGGGAGGTAAAATGTGTTTTGTGTTGAATTCCAGTGGCAGATCGCGAGCGCCCGGCCGGATCGCGAACGGAGCGCGTAGATCCGAGAGGGATTGCTCTCGTCAGATCTGCGACTGGAACGCGTGCGCCTTGACGGGAGCAGTCGGTACACGGAAATCTTGCGATGGGGCGTGATACGGCGCGAGGGGAAGGGGGGCGAAGCGTTTTACTGGTCATCCATGGCTGCCCGCGACTGTAACATCCGGCCTGACGGGATGAAATGCGGGCGGACAGAATACGTCACGCGAACTTCCGGCGAAATCCGCCGATTTCGGCGGAGCAAGAATTCTTGCTCCACGGAGCAATCCGTAATCTGCGGTTGCTCTCAATCTGCCATTGGAACACGCCATTCACGCTCCCAATCTGCCACTGGAATGTGATTGCTCCACTCAGAGCAGAAAAAGTTGACCTGGATCTGCCATTGGAATTCAAGATTGGTCTTTTTTGTCGCGCCGTTCGAAAACCATGCATCCGTACGAACTCGGCCGACTGTCAGTCCTGCTTGATGGACGACAAGCATGCGTAAGCAGCTACAACAGCGTGCCGAGAAGCACGCGTAACAGCCAAGCACGCGTAATGACAAGCACGTGTCTTACGCGGACGACAAGCACGCGTAAGCAAACAAGCATTTGTACTAGAATGCACTAGAACAGGGGAGTGCTCGGAACGGCCGCCGCACCAATGTACAGAAAGTTAAGCCCTAAGAGGGTCAATCCGCTTGCGGCGCTGCGATCGGTAGTCTGCTATGTGTCGTCGTTTTAAGAGTTGCGCGCGGCTGCACCAAAGTGGTGCAGTGGTAGAATGCCCGCTTCCCACTCGAAAGGCCCGGGTTCAAATCGCAGCTGTAGATGTTCAATTTTTATTCTTTAGTGTAACTACTTATAGCTGTATTGTTTTTCCTTGTTTCTTAAATCTCGCTTCAACTGGTACGCATTGCCACAAAAGTAACTGGAAATGTGAAGTAAAATACAATAAATTTGACAGTGAGCGTAATTATTTGCAGCGCCGCCGCACGACATTCAGCAAAGACGTAAAGTATGGCTCCGTGATCTTTGCGAATATGATTAATCCTGGAGGCCATACTTTACGTACTTGTTGAATGCCGTGTGGCGGCGCTGCAAATAATTACGCTCACCGTCAAATATCTTGTATTTTACTTCACATTTCAGTCACTTTCCGTGGCAATACGTACCAATTGCAACTATATTTTTAAGAAACAAGGAAAAACAATACAGCTATACGAAGTTACACGAAAAAAAATAAACACTCAGCATGTACAGCTGCGATTTGAACGCGGGTCATTCGAGTGGGAAGCGGGCATTCTACCTCTGCACCATTTTGGTGGAGCCGCGCGCAACTCCTAAAACGACGACACATTGCAGACTACCGATCGCAGCGCCGCAAGCGGATTGACCCTGTTAGGGCTTCACTTTTCGAAGCTCGTTCCGGGCACTCCCCTGTTCTAGTACACTCTAATTTGTACTTTTAAATGCGAAGCATTTCTTTGCGTACTGCAAGCACTTTGAGCGTTTCTATCTATCTATCTATCTATCTATCTATCTATCTATCTATCTATCTATCTATCTATCTATCTATCTATCTATCTATCTATCTATCTATCTATCTATCTAGCCGCCTACGTCTGGGTGCTCTCGTGATCACCTTCTTAACTTGAGGTCGACCAAAGTTAGTGTGGGAGGGTAAGAGGATTTGACGAGTATGTCTGGCTGGTCGTGACTTGAATAACGTGAAAATTCCTCCTCATACGTCGTCAAACTCATTTCTCCAGACACGTGTGGCTCATACCCGTAAATCACGGGCCGCGGTATCCGGCTATGAGCCACAGGTGTTTGACAATTTACATTTACCCAGGAACGGCGAGGCGAAACATTGCTTGTTTAAATGCGAGGGCGTTAAGAAAAACTGACATCGGTGGCATTGATCCGACGAATGCGAAGAATAGAAATCAGAGCCCAGCAGGAATCGAAACCAAGCATCCTGCGTGGCAGTCAAGTATTCTACCACAGAGCCACGTCAGGTCTCGAAACTGCTTTGGAAAAAGACTCTATGCTGGCGTAATGTTGGTGAAACGTCAGTTGTAGTTGCAGTGCTGGCTATCTTAATTTAAAAACATTACTCCTGTGATGAAGGAGTCACGTCGGGTTAACGTCAATTGTATAATTAAGCGCCATCCACTGTAGTTGGTTTACGTAGCAGTGTCCAGGGCTACCATCCTCGCAAGCTCAAGCGCTGCATATCAACTTACCGCTGCTGGTGTTGTAATACCCATGTTTCTGTTGGCATCTTTACGCAACTGTAAACAACTGGTTATACGAAACATATGCGACTGTTCAACTTATGTCTGTGCGTTCAACATTTGTACATAGCTTTCTAGCCTCATTTCGTAAAGTTTCGCACAATAAAAAAATTACAATCCAGTCACCATACCGCCGCAT
The DNA here is from genome assembly GCA_030522465.1 of Rhipicephalus appendiculatus. NCBI lineage: Eukaryota > Metazoa > Arthropoda > Arachnida > Ixodida > Ixodidae > Rhipicephalus > Rhipicephalus appendiculatus. Next base: position 1,093,872 of record JALIZH010032972.1, read on the forward strand.
GCTTCGCATAACATCGATTCCCGTGGTACTTGGGATCTGCCTAATTTTTAAGTGCTACGCTCTTAAAAAGTACAAATGCTTGGCTGCTTAACCACCAGCTGTGCCTCTGAGGAACCCGTTCCCGTCCGTTGCGACTACTCGACCAGCCTAAACCATTATAGAGGACTTCGGCAAACTAATTCCCTACCACACCGAACGCTAAATAAAGAGGAATCGGTTAAGTGGAGGCAAATTCAAACCAGCACGTTTCCAAATTTGCGCACCCTCAGTAAGACGCATCCTTCGGCATACTCTCCTCGCTGCCCATGGTGCTCAGCTAAAGCTACCCGATAACACGTCACGTGGGCTTGTCAGGCCATTACAGCCTTAGCCCCAATACAAGATCCCACAGTGGAGTGATGGGAAGAGCTGCTGGCCAGCGAGAACCTGGAAGATCAGCTGAGTCTGATTGACCGGGCCCGCAGAGCGGCTGCTGCAAGCGGAGCCCTGAACTCAGAGCTCCTCCCCCGCAAGCCAAGAACCTCCGACTACCCGCAGCGTCTCCGTAGAAATTTTCCAGCAAATAAGTTTTCACCACCTACGCGTGCATACACGTGCAGTCGTAACAAGAGCTACTCCGAAGGAAGACTAACAGCGAGCAAGGCAATGTGGTAAGACAGGTTTGAAGTCCACCAATTACGCAAGCGTCCGTGGGAGAGGCCAGTGGCCTTTTTTCATTCTTTATTAAGCCGTATGCCTTATACGAGGGGTTTTCAAAAAGAAACCAAACTTTTCCGATAGCGCGCCGACCGCCAGAGAGAGCGTGCTACGGCTACTAACCACACATAGAGGCAAGTTTAAACAAAAAACTGTCATTTGCCACGTTTCGCTCTGACCGTTAGTTCGCGAGCTACAGCCGTTAAAGTGAGCACATGGACAAGCTGCTCTTCGGATTAGTTCCAAAGTGACATTGAAAGAGCTGAAAGAACAACGTGTGTGTGTGAAGTTCTGCTATAAACTTGAAATCGTCATTTGACTGTTCGAGAAGTTGCTGACAAAGTGGGTATCAGCGTAGGATCATGCTATGAAATTTCTCTCTATTTATTCTATCCCGAATTTAAAACCACGTTGAACCGACGCCGTTTTCAAACCACAGAGGAGATCCAGGACAAGGCGAGACGAGACCTGCGGGCCATTCGAGAAAGTACGTTCTGGGAGGCTTTCCAAAAATGGAAGAAACGTCGGGAACAGTGTATTGACAGTAGAGGGGACTAGTTTGAGGGGGGGGCAATGTTTAAAGTGTTTTACCAGAAGCAGTAAAGGCGTTATAGCAAAAGTTCGGTCTCTTTTTGAACACACCTCGTATTGCTCATCAGATAGATAGATAGATAGATAGATAGATAGATAGATAGATAGATAGATAGATAGATAGATAGATAGATAGATAGATAGATAGATAGATAGATAGATAGATAGATAGATAGATAGTAACATTTATTCGGGTCCAGAAGAGTCGAGAAAGCTCGAACGGCTGACCTCGAGTCCGTATAAATTTCAGCCCTGTCCGACTTCAGGAGCGCCAACGCAATGGCCAGCTGCTCCGCCTTGGAAGCTGACGATGCCCTCATTGACGCGGCCGATAATACTCGGCCCTTCATGTCCACAACGTTGCCAACAAAGCGACTGGAGTCGCCTTCGTACTGGGTAGCATCTACAAAACACGAATCTGCCTCGTGCGCATGCGCGTAACGCAGAAGCGCAGAGGCGCGAGCCGTCCTCCTGCCAGTATTGAAAGTTGGATGCATGTTTCTCGGAATTGGGCAGACCGTAATAGCCTGCCGCACACTATCCAGAAAGCTGAACGCTCTTATCTTTTAACGCTGTCGGATTTATCCCGACCTTAGCCAGGATACCTCTTCCCGCCGCCGTAGACGAGAGTCTGGCAATATGTGCGGTCTGCTGTGCTTCGATCACTTCCTCTAAGGTGTTGTGGACGCCGAGGCTTGCTAGGTTCTCTGTGCTTGTGCGCATTGGGAGCCCCAGGACTCTCTTAATACTCTTCCTGATGAGCGTGTTCAGCTTGTTAATTTCATGTTTCTGCCATCTGTGCATGGGAGTGACATAATTCACATGGCTCATAAGAAACGCGTGAAAAAGTCTCAGGAGATTATCTTCCTTAAGCCCTCCTTTTCTGTTAGAAACCCTTGCAATGAGTCTGATTACTCCTTCAGCATGCCGTGTAAGCTTATCTATAGTACGTCCGTGCTGACCGTTAGCTTCAATAATCATGCCTAGCACCCGGAGAGAACAAACCCTGGGGATCACGCACCCAGATGACGTTCGCACCCTAATATCTGTCTCCTCGGGAGGCCTCCATCCTCTAGGCTTGGGTCCCCTTCTAGTGGGACGACAGAGGAGCAACTCTGATTTAGAAGATGAGAGCCGGAGACCCATGTTACTGACGTGTTTCTCTACGCAATGCACTGCTTCTTGGATTGTGTCTTCAACATGACTATCCGACCCGCCTGTGCACCAAAGAGCGATGTCATCCGCATATATTGCGGAGCCAATACCCTCCATCTGCTCAAGCGCGACGGCTAAGCCCTGCATCGCTACGTTAAACAAGAGCGGTGAGATGACCGACCCCTGTGGCGTGCCCCGTTGCCCGAGATCGTAAGGCTCCGATCTGAGGTCACCCAGTTTGACTGTGGCCCTCCTACCTCCAAGAAAGGACTGTACGAATCTGTAAAATTTTTCCCCCCAAGTCAAGGCGGGAGATCGAGTCTAGAATATAACCTATGTGACACATTGTCGAAGGCCTTTTCCAGATCGAGACCGAGAATGGCCCTCTCGTGTCTCCGGTGTCTCTATCTAATATATCATGCTTAATGAGAAGCATGACGTCCTGCGCGGAGAGGGGGTGGCCTGAAGCCTATCATGTTGTTTGGAAAAAGGCCCTCGTTCTCAATGTGCTTTAGAGAACCGATCATTTATCACATGCTCCGCCACCTTGCCCAAACAAGATGTGAGGGAGATTGGGCCGGAGGTTCTCAGCCCCGGGGCTGCGCCCAGGCTTGGGAATGAGAATCACAGACGCAACCTTCTACCCATCTAGGAAATACACCTGAGTCCCAAATACAGGTTGATTTCTGCCGTTATGACCTCAATCGATCTGTCGTGGAGTTCCCCTCCTCCTTTTCCTTCCTCCTCATCGTTACTTCCCATTCCCAACCCTTGCTATACTATAATGTATGTACAGTCGCGCTCAATGTGAGTTGCAACACGCTGGGTGTGGTTAAAGGGACCCCAAGGTTGAACAATGACACCGACAAACATTAAATTGATTCAGAAAGTACCGCTAACTGAGAGACTTTCATTTACCATTTTTTTTTCAATTTTTGCGGTGTTGGCGCCATTTTGAGCGCAGACAGCGTGTTGCCACTCATATTGAGCGCGACTGCACATGGCTATTCTATGCTTCAGACTTTCCCTGGCTCTTTCCCTTCTCCTCACTCTCACATCACTCCTCCTCCTCTCCCTTCTTCTCACCCTCACTTCTCTTTCCCATCTCCTTGCTATGCTACAGTATACTCTACGTGGATATATGCTATCCTTTCTATCCCTGGATTTCTGTTTCTTTCCATCCCTTTGTCTCTATCTCCTTCTCGGCGTTTCTTTCTCTATATTTCGCTTTCTTTTTGTTTCTCTCTTTCTTTCTTTCCTTCTCGTTCGCTCCATCTTTTCCCCGTTCTTTCGCCCATAGCAACGCAATCATATGGTTCCTATAAATGCTTGGTCTGCTAGCAATGCCTGGATAGCCGAGTGCAGTGCTGGGCAGCATCGAAGATACATGTATCTTAGATACTCTCTTAGATACTCTTTGAGCATCTTGCATCTGTATAGCGATACGTCTCGAAAAACGAGTATATGTATCTGTATTTCCGACACATTCTACAATGTATCGTGTATCTTAAGATACAAGATACCGCTGTAGAAACACCACCATGCGAAACAATAAACGTCGACCTGAATTACGGTTTTCAAGCTGATGATGGCACTAAGCCACCTGAATAAAACTAAAGACATTGGTGCAGCTGATACACGTGATGTCACTCGAGCCCATAGGTTGGCAAAATAAATGGAACTCATTCAGACTCACTCAATAAATATATTTTTCGCTTAGGACTCACTCGGACTCAGACTCACCAAAATTCTGCTGAAGCGAACTCACTCGGACTCAGACTCATTAATATTTTCTTCAACCGGACTCACTCGGACTCAGACACACCAAAAGTTTGCTTAAGCAGACTCACTCTGACTCAGACTCACGAAATTTCTCTCCAACCAAACTCACTCGGACTCAGACTCACCGGTATTTTCGTCATCCAGACTCACTCGGACTCAGATTCACTAAACTTTTTCTCAAACAGACTCACTCGGACTCATACTCATGAATGTTTTCGTCAACCTGACTCACTCGGACTCAGACTCATGAATATTTTCGTCAACCTGACTCACTCGGACTCAGACTCACCAAAATTTTCCTCAAGCGGACTCACTCGGACTCAGACTCAGCAAAATATATCTCAGCCGGACTCACTTGGACTCAGACTCACGAAAATATTACTCAGCCCGACTCACTCAGACTCAGACACACGAAAATATAACTCAGCCGAACTCACTCACCAAAATATTTGTCAGCCGGACTCACTCGGGCTCAGACTCACCAACATTCTCCTGAAGCGGACTCACAGACTCGCCTAAGTTTTTCTCAACTAGACGCACTCGGACTAAAAGTTAGCAATATTCGATTTGGCCCGGATCATCCAATAAATGTCGAAGGAGCGCCATAAAATAGCTTCTGTATAGAATAACATATGTAAAGGGTTGACAAGTGCCAGGCAACCTTCAAAATATATGTATGATGGCTTTCAACACATAAAAAGAAGTTATTTCCCGTGCATCGCGATGTCTATCGTATAAAGAGAAACTCAACATTACACGCGATTTTCGCAATATTCAGAATGTTTTCTTTAAATATAAGAATGGGTCTATGGACCTTCGAGGAACATTATTGGTTTTCATTCCTGTTACCTTTGAAATGCGCTATGCGCACGCGCCGTTTGTTTTCAATGGGCGAGCGCGTACGTGCGTTTTTGGCAGACCCAATTATAAATCAGGTCCTTTCTTACGCTTTGCCGTTCGAAGGCGTAATCACGCTACTTGGGAACGAAGAAAGCTTGACATTACGTTATCGCGCTTTTCTAAACACTTTCATGAAACTGTCAATGGTCTTGCAGTCGATTTACCGCTCATTGACGACGCGAAAAAGAAAATAATATGAGGCGGCCATCTTTTGCAGAATCGAGCTCACCACCCTTGAAAAATTTTGGAAACATGGTTAAAGGTTGCATGGTTATGCCTCTCTAAAGTTTCGAAAACACCTGCCATGATAGTCTAGTGGTTGTGGTGCTTGGCTGCTGACCCGAAGATCACGGCATCGAATACCGGCCGCATTTTCGATGGATGACGAAACGCTTGAGCCATGTGTGCTTATATTTTGGCGCACGTAATGAACCCCAGGTAGCCAATATTTCCGTAGCCGTCGACTACGGCGCCCCTCATTATCACATCATGGTTCTCGGACGTTAAACGCCAATAATTATTATACTAGTGTTTCGAATTATAGAAATGCTAAGTTCGGTTTTAGTCGATGTCATGCTTTCGCAAAGTGATTGCGGATAATAGAGATTGGTATTTTACGTCGCAAAGCTAAGATGTGGTTGTCAGAGATGCCATAGTGGAGGGCTCCAGATATTTCGACCACCCAGGGTTCTTCAACGTGCATCTTAATCTAAGTACACGGGTTGTGACTGCGTTTGTTTCTAGCAAGATATTTTTCTGAGCCGGATAAGAACCAGTTGTAACTGTTAGTGACTACTCTATCTCGTGGATAATGGTAAAGAGTCGCATCAGTACCACGCTGGATACGGACACAAGGCAAAAAGGAACGTGCATAGGTGCGCCGGTGAGAGCCGGCCAGTGTGTTCAAAGGTATGGTCGAAGCTTTTTGCATGGTCTGGTACAGTCCACGCAAAACGAGGTGGCAATTTTCTGCTTTCCAAAAACCAAAATAGCTGATAGTCAAGCCGATTGCAAGAATGCCGTATTGAAAGGTGGGGACGCGGACGCCGCTTCACAGTGATTGTACTAGTCCCCAGAAAGGACAGGAATATTCATTTCTAAGAACAAAGTATCTGGACAAGGCGCTGAACTGACAACTAGAGGGTTTACTACAAACCAGATGCAATAAATTCACATACCTAACCCGGCGCTATTAGCAATTTTATTTCTTTTTATTTTCACTGCGTCGCTATTATATCTATCCTTAATAACTTATTATTTCTATTGTTTTTACTTCGGTGTAACTGCTAATCTCTTACGCATTCTCAAATGCACAGCTCCCCTCTGTAATTCCTTCGGGCCTTCAGGGTACTATTAAATAAATAAATGGTTGAGGAGCCTATTTTCAGCGGGTAAATGGGGCAGCGGAGGTTGCCATAACGTGCTGTTTTTCTTTGCAGAACAACAGACTGATGGGCAATTGGTGTGGATTCATAATGACATCTAGTGATTCATGAAACATATGAGAAATGCGCTAATTTGTCTCAGATGAGGGGACACTGCTCAGCGACTTATGATGGAAAACCAGTGCTACAACGAATACAAAATGAGTGAAATGAAGGCAGGACATGCGCTTTTTTTTCTTTCCTGCTTCAAAGGCTACATTCTTGAAAGATGCAGGGAGGAGGTAAGGGACGGAGAGCAGTGCTCGAGTCTCATATATTTATGAGACCGCTCCTTATCTTCATACCAGTGCATACTCCCCCCCCCCCCCCTCTATCTTCCCATTGAAGTTCTGAAACAAAATTTTGAAGGCTAGATAATATGTGGGATAGATTTGTGTATACACACGCGCATCATCTACGAAATATCAACAGATAATATAGCCTAGGACGAATTCAAAATCGATTTTAAAGTTCCTATTGCCCTACTGCAGCGAAACGTGCCTTAGTTTATTGTGTAAACAACCAACCACTCGCTGCGTCACGAGTTTAAAAAAAGCCGGCAGATCCCACGCACTGTGGGAATCGATGTAATGCGAAGCAGCCAGGAAGGAGCAAATCATGCTTTACATAATTTGCATGTCATGTTTTACATGTTACGACCTGTCATTTGTGTTCGTCATACAGTCACGTCGCGATATACCAATTTTGGTGTATGTCAAGCTAGCGAACTGGACGCAAGCGCACCATGAGCGTGGCATGTAAATGACATTGTAGATGACACGCATGCCAAGATTTTCATGTTACCACCTGCCACTTATGTTCGTTATACAGTCATGTCACTCAATACCAAATTTGCTGTATATCAAGCTAACGAAACGGCCGCGAGCTCGCCATGAGCGTGGCATGCAAGTCATGTCGCACATGACAAGTCATGATTTCCATATTACCACTTGTCATTTATGTTCGTCATACAGTCATGTCACTCAATACCAAATTTGGTGTATATCAAGCTAACGAAACGGCCGCGAGCGCGCCATGAGCGTGGAATGCAAGTCATGTCGCTCATGAAGTCATGATTTCCATATTACCACTTGTCATTTATGTTCGCCATACAGTCATGTCACTCAATACCAAATTTGGTGTATCTCAAGCTAACGAAACGGCCGCGAGCGCGCCATGGGCGTGGCATGCAAGTCATGTCGCACATGACAAGTCATGATTTCCATATTACCACTTGTCATTTATGTTCGTCATACAGTCATGTCACTCAATCCCAAATTTGGTGTATGTCAAGCTAACGAAACGGCCGCGAGCGCGCCATGAGCGTGGCATGTAAATCATACTTTTCATGACAAGTTAGTCATGATTTTCATGATATGACCAGCCATTTAAGTTCTTCATACAGTCATGTTATGCCATATCAAATTTGGTAAAAATCCCATTAACGATACGACCAGGAGAGCACAAAGTCGCAGGCGGCTAGATAGCTAGATAGATAGATACGCTCAAAGTCGCCGAAGTTCGCTAAGAAATGCTTCGCATTTAATATAAAACTCCAACCAAAATCACCAATCGTCGCCACAGCAGCGGGCAGAAGAAAGGGAGACAATAATTCGTGACCTCTGCACCAACGGCTACACAAAGGCGTTTATTCGCAGAGCCCTCCGTAAGAGAAAAGACGGGGGAAGCGTGACACCAACGGCGCCGCAACGACGCCGCGTGTCGATCCCCGACATTGCGGGCGCCAGCGAAGCAATAGCCCGTATACTAAGAAAGGCAGGGGTCGACGTTTCCCACAAGCCATCCACCACCATCGGCAGTTTCATCCCTCGGCCCAAAGACAGCGCATCTGCGGAAAAAGCGCAGGGCGTCGTGTACCGGATCACGTGCGCCGACTGCCCCGCTTCCTACATTGAGGAAACCAAGAACTTCCATGAAAAAATGCGGCAGCACAAGAATGACCTCCGTCACTTGAACAGCGGACGGAGCGAAGTGACAGAGCACTGCTAGCGGTTTGACCACCATACCAGTCCCGACGGCGCGGTGATTTTGGAAAAAGAAAGGAACCTTCGCCGGCGGCCCCTCCTCGATTCCTGGTACATTTAGCAGACAGCGGGAAACATCAACCACACCACGGGGGCACTGCCCTCCCTCTACTGCCAGGGCTTGCGACGTCTCACGGCAAACAATCCCACCTGGCAAGAAGGCGTTGCACATCTCGGGCCTTCTCACCCCTGAACAAAAAGCCGATCATGCTTCGGAACGTCGCGGTTTAAAATAAATTTTGGCTGGAGTTTTCCCTTTTCTCCAGTTTTCTGTTATCCCAACCAGACAGACTTCTGCCGAATGTTCACTTTTGAAAGAATAGAGATATTTGTGTTGCAGGCCCCAAGCCTAGAGTGTCGAGCTCGTTGATTCGTTTTGTACTTTCCTTGCATTCCTTGGGGGGGGTATTAGGAGCTCGAAAGCAAGGTACGGGAAACGAGCCTGGGAAACGCCCGTGACATGAAGCTTTTTGCCGTGTGGCTTGGACGAACACAATGACGGCTGAGGGACACCGAAAGTGCTTCGGCGCGTCAACGCTGTCTATGAATGGAAAGGTGTTTGAATAGGAAAGAAAAGAAAAAAATACGAAAAAAAAACGGGTTTTGCTTAAGTCGGCAAGGACTGAACTGCAGGCGTGCTGGGAAAATATGGCAGCAATATCTCCCAAAGAGAGTCTAGAATTCGAAGAGGTCATTAAAGTTTAAAAGCTAACAGAATTCTTTGACCACATTGCAGCCCGAAGAAATTTGTTTTTGCGAGTGATGAAGCGTCGCGTATTGCATGAATGGTGCGTTTCTACCCCCTTCCTCCTTGAAATCGGGTCGCTACAACTTTCGAGGTACCACGGGGGCAAGCGTTATCTAGCCACTTTAAATAACGCAGCCGCTGTTTAATTGGTAGCGAATGACATGACGAAAGCCGATGGTCTGTGTCGTCACTACATTTTTAACACAGCTTGAAATTCGGTGAGATGGTGCATAGCTAGTGGGAAATTTTTGAGCGCGAAACAATGTATTCACAAGGCATTCAAAAGCGCCCGTCCTGTCTCTCTCGTACTTGTGAACGTCTTGTTTGGCGCTCAAAAATTTCCCAATTGCCACATTTATTCATGGAAAAACCGAAGCGGCATCTAAAGACACAAGCGGTTCAATGCAACAGAGAGCGAAGGGGCGCTCTATGCTCGCGAATCGTGCTGCTTTGTCGTATTTGAATCCACATGAATGATGAAGCTCGAACATTGCACTCATTCTCCGTTGATTAGGTACACAATTGTAGATCAAAATCAATGTGCATCACGATATCGCTTCATAAAAGTGGCCTGGAGTTGTACATGTGTCAGAACATGCTGCACAGCTAGCCCACTTACATGCCCTCGTATATGAGGGCATGGACAGCTTGATAATTTGAAAAATAATTTCTAGGGCTTTACAAGACGGTACATCTATACGATTACAAGGCACGCCATAAAAGGAGGCGATAAATATTTGTAACCATAGGTCAGCAAAATAAATGGAGCCCACGCAGACTCACTCAATAAACGTTTTTCGCTTAGCACTCACCAGGACCCAGACTGACCAAAATTCTGCTGAAGCGAACTCACTCGGACTCAGACTCATTAATATTTTCTTCAACCGGACTCACTCGGACTCAGACTCACCCAAATTTTGCTGAAGCAGACTCACTCTGACTCAGACTCACGAAATTTTTCTCCAACCAAACTCACTCGGACTAAGACTCACCGGTGTTTTCGTCATCCAGACTCACTCGGACTCAGACTCATCTAAGTATAATTGAGCCGGACTCACTCGAACTCAGACTCACCAAAATTTTCCTAAAGCGGACTGACTCGGACTCAGACTCACCTAAGTATAATTCAGCCGGACTCACTCAGACTCAGACTCACGCCTCAATCTGAGTCTGAGTGAGTCGACTCATGAGTGAGTTTGCCGACCTATGCTCGAGCCATCTCAACAAAAATAAGCGCGCGAACGTCTACGCGCCGCCCACCTTTCGTTCTATTGATGTTTTCTTTCTTTGTATTTGTGTCGGTACCATGACACTTGTTCGTAGCCATGTTACTGTGCTGCGTACTTTTATGCGTGCGGCATCCTTTACTCTAGTTCTGGTGGCGCTTAGTTTCGTTATCGAAGTTTGTCTTACATGGTGCTTCATTGCAAAGTCTCAAGAATGTAAAAACGGGGCTGCTTTGCGTCTCGCGGCTTTCACAGATCAGCGATTTGAAAGATCTTGTGGATGTGGACTTACATACGATGAGACTGGTTTACATGCGAACGAGATTCTAACAACCATCGCACTATCGGTGCCGATGTTAGATGCAATAGAACAAGCACTCACGTAACAGTCAATATTTTGACGTACTGTGTCTTCGTTCTTCCTGCTGAATTATTCGATAACTTCTTTTAATGATAATTTGAATATCAGCCCAAGTGTTCTGCTTGATGTCCTTCATTTGCATCCCATACATTACCTCGGCCTCTGTATAATTTTCCCCAGTAATATGTCTCTGTGTAATATGTCTTTTGTAACCTGCTGCGAAAATACGTTTTCTGGTGTATTCTTTTAACTGTCTGCAAACGTGCTTTAATATATCGCGGCCTTTCTTTATGAGACCCGAAAATATTCCCCGCACAGCATGTAAGCTGCCAAAAAAACAATTGGATCGGTTGTTTTTAAATACGCTCTACGATGTGTCGAAGCGCAGTTGGCCCCAAAATGAATATTAAAAGTGTCGCATAATTGACATTACATAAATAAACAATTAAGCTCATTATAAAAAAATACCATAGCGAGCTCCACATAACAGTAAACCCTATATTCTTGATTTCATTCAGAGGTGGTTAACCACTCGTTTTTGTTTTTGTTTTTTTAATATTCGGTTATACTTACGGGAGACACCCTGTGTACTTATTCCCTTTGGTTGTTTAGAATGGAATCGCCTAGCTATTTGACTTAGATATATTCGTTTTCCCTTTTTTTTTGGGTCACCGTAAAGGCATTCTTATTGTTACAAATCTCCAAGTAAGCAGAGCTAGAAGGGAGCAATAATGAATAGCCGTGATATCCTGCCGGTGCTTTGCGGCACTACAATACGTCTGAGACGTTTTTGTACGGTTCGAGTTCTCTCGGAGAAAAAACGGTAAAATATTGAATGTTGGTGAATATGTTGCTAAGGAACGCTTTACGCGCAGTGAGTAGAATATGCAAAAATCATTGCAGTTTTATGTTCTCAGTGAATTGTGAGCTCTGACTACGTAGTTCACAGTCTTCACACGAAGCTTCCCAAACAATGTCGCTACCAACGTTGTTGCTGCTCTACACTTGTCGGTTGAAACGTTATTACGGAAAAGGCAATATGCTTGCGGACAAGGTAAGACTGCGCAGCGTTATTTACGCCATCATGCGGAGGCATTCGTAAGAACTTTCTTGCAAGTAGATGGCAACACGGTAGCTGGTCGCCAAGTAGAGCAGCGACCTCTGTCAATTGCAAAATGTCAAGCAAAACCACTAACAGTGCAGCGGTTAAAGAGCTGTCATTTAAGCAGCCAAACAAATCCCAATAAGTTGTTTTGGAATGAAACTAATATACCTTGAGCAAAAAAGATGCAAATATCGTGATACAAACACATATGTAGTTCAAATTAAACAAAGTTGGTAAAAGTTAAGAAATTTTCAAGTTAACAAATTTGTACATAGGCCTTGGCTGCTTCGTTATATAAATCTATAAAAGCTAATTTACAAATATATCGAAGTATCTTAAGATACAATTGGGAAGTATCGTTTCGGATACAGTTATTCCGGAAGTATCTTGCATCTGTATCGCAAATACTTTTTTGCCCGAGTATCTTGTATCGTATCACGATACAATTTTAAAGTACCTTTGCCCAGCTCTGGGCGAGTGGTTACGACGGTCGCTTTCGGACCCTGGGTAACCGGGTTCGAATCCCGTCTAGCCAAGAAGTTTTATTTTGTGTGACTTATTTCTTGTCATCCCCCCCCCCCAATCAATTAATCAGTCAATTAAATGAAACCTTTATTTTGCATAGTATGGTTGCATCGTTAAGTATAAGCAAAAGAGAGTCCCAAGGTCAGAAAACCGTACCGGGACCCTCTATAAATGATTAGTAGCTATAAATACGAAATAGGCTCAAAAATGATATATATATATATATATATATATATATATATATATATATATATATATATATATATATATATATATATATATATATATGTCCACCGAAAACACGGATACAGTAGTTATGCAGAAGGAATACTACCATAATAGGAGACATAATCAACGTTTTTTAACACACAGAACTGTTTTCTAATTGTATAAATATTGGATAAAGAAATATATATGCATACTGTTATGACCTGCAATGGAAATACACGGCCTGCAAGGGACGCTCATCGGCGTACTTTCCGAACGCGGTCCGCGTTCTGCAGGAACGCAAGAGGTGTCCTGGTGCGCTACAGGGAACGCGCATCGGCGTTACGGCTACACGCAGTATGCGTCCTGCGACAAAAAGCACGTGCTCGGACCGATATAAAAAGAGCGCGCTCTCGGGCCTGAGCCGGCTCGTCTCTTGTGAGCTATGTAATGTGATGGTGCGTCTGCACACTTGTCTCCCTGTAATTATGTAAAATAAAACGCGTGTTCTTTGCAAGCAAGTGGCCTCGCGAGAGTTCTTCGTCGCCGGAGCCTGGGAGTCAACCGCAGCCCCTCCTGGTCACATCAATACTAACAGTGAAAACATGCAACGAAAGCCACCATGAACAGTAACAATGCACCTCACGTAATGTTCATATATAGTTATACAGGAAAGGAAAAAAGCACTAAAAAAACACAATACACACTATGAATAATTCATATAATTATTGGTTCAGAAAATGAGCTTCGAGTGTCTTCTAAAATGCAGCAAGAGATGACGATGCATTGATGGCACTAAGCCCCTTTCCTTCCTTCGCATTCGTATGCTTCAGTTCAGTTCACATAGGAGAGGCAAGGGCGCGTGGCCTAGTCGACAATTAAGGTACTCGCTTTCCGACCGGTGGGATGCGGATTCGAACGCCAGCCGCAGAAGAAAATTTATTTCATTTTACTGTTTTATTTCTTTGGTGTCAGGTGTGGATGAGGATGGTTTTTTGGCTGAGGAAGTTTTCTTGGAGCACCATCATCACGTCAATCAATGGAATCTTTGGTTGACAAAAAAAAAAAAAAAGAAATCAGGCGTCCGGCGCCGTGAACACGAATTGGTACCAAAAAGTAGGCCTGTCCCTGAGGACGTGCGGGACTAGGTGAAGTGCTGAAAGCTTCAAGGGGAAAGGGAGATGACGACTTAATGTTGTAAGGGCAAGCCAAGGTGATTGGAAGTTATAATTATTGCATAATGTGAACCAAATGAGAAATAAAGTGAAATAACGAAATTCAAAGGTGAATTAAGATGAATTAAAGACGACACACATGAAAATTGTCAATAAATCTGAAGCAAAGGTGAATTGAACTAAAATAAAGGGAATTAATGTTGTAAGGGGAATTAATGTACTGTAGTAATAAAGGGAATTAATGTACTTGAAACCACTGGTCTGAGCTACCGATAGAGAACAAATAGTAGAAAGTAACAAAGCAATCAAATGAGACAGTCACAGTCATTTAATGTGTTTCTTGAGGGCATAGGATTTCGCCTTAGCGGAAGCTAAAGGGACCATATATTTGCGCACGGTCTCTCCAGACCTGAGATAAAGAACATGCGCGTGTAAAAGATCTGTGTCAACACTGTAATTAGCTGGCCGGTTCTGCAAGTATAACCCATCTCCCGCACAACGGTAACATGGTTACTGCAACCTAATCTTGGCACTGATGTGTTTCCCTTCAATTTAGTTTTCTTTCTTTCTTTCTTTCTTTCTTTCTTTCTTTCTTTCTTTCTTTCTTTCTTTCTTTCTTTCTTTCTTTCTTTCTTTCTTTCTTTCTTTCTTTCTTCCTTTCTTTCTTTTTCTTTCTTCCGTTCTTTCCTTACGCATTATCTTGATCCCTTTACGTTTTTCAGAGCACTGCAAGCTGTAAAAACACTAGAAAAAGACGTTTGGTGGCATCACCTTAATGCCCCGTACAGCAGCCATAACGTTTTGAATATTTAGCCAGTAGCTTAAAGCCAGCGTGGAACCTATAGGCATTGTGGAATCATGACGTGTTCTGTAGGCTTTTAGGTGTTTCACTTATATCCTGTTTCACTGGGCGCTATCTACGTCAGGTATATGGTTAAGACTTGTTGGCCTTGGATAAAACTTCGAACTCTACTTGCGACCCTGAATCTGCCTTAGGAGCTGAACAAAAGTGTAAGTAAAACTGACTGTTCCCGCACCTCAAAAGTTATACCGGTCGAGGCGATTAGGTGTCAGGCACTACAGACTCGTTTCCCCTGCGCTTGAGAAACACCACGTCTTAATCCTCACGCACTGGCGTGATAGCCTTTTCAAAAAAAAAAAGAACTTATGTTAATCATTGAAAAAAAGGTGATCACTTTTGAAAGTGCTATTCCAAGTGTATTTGGGAATAAATTTAAAGAATCTCTAGTTGACAACGTCGTATTTAGACCACGTGTCGCTCTATACCAGGGTGGACGACTCACGCAAACTTAAGCTGCACGCATTGCTTCGAAGAATAAACCATAAGACAGGCCCAATGTTCTGTAGGATTCGCTAACTTCGGGAACTTTACTTAAACGTCGCACACTCAAACTTTCAGTCCTTCAGCTGCATTGTTCGAAACAGGCACGTAATGCGCATATGTCTTGAAAGCGTAATTTACCGGAACCATTTGTCACGAAGTGTACAAAATAAACAAAAAAAGCACGGAAAACACCGGAAGAAAGGACAGTGGTGGCGCGAAGCTCACACCAGTTGGTAGCTTTTCATCAGACTCGCATCATTATATATCGCGCGCTGAATGCAGTCTGTATGAGAAATTATACTACAAGAAAATGTCAAATTCAAGTTCTGCTTTGCTTAAACGCATGAAACTTCGAGTGTCTTCCGCATGCGAACCAGTAAAACTAACCTGCGCGAACAAGCTATACGAGCACGAGCAATAATATCGGCATATTATGCAAAAAGAATAAATAATCATGCATATTTACAGTTTTCTAATCATGATAAGCTTTTTACAGTTTTTAGAACGTCTAATATTTCAGCCAAATTTTTTTTGGGCAACGCGGTTTGGTACTCTAAACTGCGTATTGGCTCAAATAAGAAAAACATATATTTCGAAAAAGGCAGGAGGTTATAAAAACGAAAAGACCAGGAGACACACTTCAATTGTTTATTAAGTGAAAAGTGCAAAAACACTTTCGAACAATCTGCAAAAAAGACAAAATGGGGTATCACTAGGGCGGACTTGTGCTTCGTGTCTAAATAGAACACGAAGAGCGAGGGGATACATCACTTAATGCTACAGTGCATTGACTTTTCCCTCCTATTTCTTTTTCTGTTAGTATTTCCCAATTACATTGCAGCTAGGAGAAATAAACAAGCAAAAAAAAACAGTTCCTGTAGTTTACCGAATGATTCCTCCATTTGTGAGTGTACACGGATTATCCTAGAATTGGAGTAGCTAACAATTGTGCGATTAATTGTGAAAGCATTCATTGCTACTGCTTGTTTCATTCTAAGGTTTGGTAGATTTGGTTCGCAGAACTGTCACTTTATTTACTTAAGGGCTCCCCACTATAATTTTACATAAAGGGTGTCTCTACAGAACTGGACAGTCAAAATAACCCCCCTTCTTACAAAGTGCTACCTTCAGTGTTAAACAAAAGCCTACATAACTGGCTGATGGCAGTCATATCATTAGGACGAGATGGCAGCGTAGAGTATATTCTCTGTAAACGCGTTAATGAAAACGTACTAATCTAACGCACATTTCACCTAATCCGAGCTTTAGTCAAGTGGTCCAGTTGCCTTAATACGTTATCCATGGCACGTACAAGGCGTGTAGCATGAATCTGGTGAAACTGCTGCACGAAAGGGTATGTTTTTTTTTCTTTTCTTATCCGTCGTTTTATTTTTTCTTTCCTTTCCTTTTTTATTCAATGCACGAGCCAAAGCAACGCATATTAACGAGTGGTTGCACAAGTACGCACACATTTCTTCTCTCTCTATTTTCGAGGGAAATCCTTGTCGACAGTTTGCGAAAGCGTTTCGGTGTCATTGTGCAGAGCAGTAGCAGCTAGAATTTTTCGCCACGTGTCATGCCATTCCTGAAGCCGAAACATTCATTGCTATTCTGCTTCCTCACGCTTCCCATAATTTGACACCGGCTTCTAGACGGCTGTTTAGGAATGCTATGAAGCGGTGACGTATTGCCTTTCGAGGCGGGAGTTGTTTCGGAGTATTCTGCACTGCACACACACTAGCAGGTGAGCCACGTGATTTACTCGATTGTTCCTGAATCTCCTTGGATCTGTGTCTGTCAGCACCAAACCAGCTCTGACATTCGTGGACGCGTTCAATTCACGTGAACATAAACTGGCCGCTAAGGAGGCAATGTCACCGCAAATAACAATCAGGCATAAACTGTTCTTTATTAGTTTGTCACTTCTGTTAGTGTCCGTGTTTGGGGAACTAAATACGATGCCTACAAGCGTGTCGACGACGTTCAACCCCTACGAAGATATGAAAACGAGCCTGCCATATCCATCCACCGAATTTAAAGCAACTACATTATATACAGTTTATAAAGCGCACCAGCTTACGGCTACCGTGCAACCCATAATTCGAGACGTACGCACCACCTCAAGCTCCTTGACGACATCAGAATCGATGGACAGGGCTAAAGAAGAGACCGTCAAAAACCCAATGCTAAATACTGTTATGACGACTACATCGGCTTCGGCAAAGCCAATGACTTCCGCATTGTTGGAAGCAATGGCTGCTGAAAAACCGGCAGCAACCAATTCGACAAGAAAGTCAACTACCCGTGGTCTGGCGGAAAGGATGCCCACAGAGTCCACCAGGGCTATTCCCACTACGTGGACAACGACACCAGCAATGAATCAGTCACCGAAGAGATCAAAGTTTCTTGATGGAATCCAGATCATGATCAAGCAGCTCATGTCTACCGCGGGCAGTGAACTGACGCGGAAGCTACTGCAAGCCGATATATCTACTGACTGCACCTTCGGTTTGCTGCACTTTACGCGCGCCATCCAGGACCTAGAGCCCTGGGCTATTAGACGTGAGTACGCTTCTCCTGTTCGACATTTTATGACGTGTTAGGCTCTTTGAAGTAATTACCTACCCAAACGAACGCACAAAAACGTATGTCAAAAGTTCTGATTAGCTCTTCCTCATAAAAACCCTCACTGGGCAACCGCTTTCGCTGATAGGGCTACAATCACTGTAATCAAGCACTGGTTATTGCGAAATGTGTGTGCGAACTCTTTCGTGACCTCTCTTCCAAATCATAACGTAACTACAATATCTCTTACATTCCACTTATGCTGTGTGTAAAATGTCATGCACCTAGTCATCTTGAAACTCTGTACTGACGAAGTTGCCGGTGTAATCACTTCATTACAGCGGGTTGATTATGTTTGTTCTGTCTCGACACAATGAACTGCGCATTACTAACTCCTTGTAACAGGAGAATGTTTCCCAGCAAGCGGCCGTGAACTTCTCTTTGGTTTCCAAGACCAAAACTTTCCTATGCATCATGAAATGCTATATTATTTCGCGCATACTGCATTCTTTCCCATAGGTTTTTTTACGAAATTATTTGTGTGCTTGAGGATATTACGCCGGAACCGAGCCATTTCATGAAGAGACACATATTATGACGAAAGACGCATTTGAGCCGTGGAAATAATTTCTAGGAACATGCCGACCTTATTGTCAAGTACCTCTGTGTAATGAAATTCTATCTTTAATAATGTTTTAAAAGTGTTTAACTCCATTTATAATGTCTGAAACTTGATTTTGCAACTACAGTCGGAGGTCGTTATAAAATTCAAGTGCAAATGTGGTTGTAGTACTCAAGCGAAAATCACAGGGGGTTGTTAGTGTTATCCGCATATTTATAACGAACGTGTTTTATCACTCTACCGATGTGTATGAATAACAATGCAGTATTTTCAGTATTTTGGAACCTGTCAAATACAGGTCATTCGTGGGCATACAACTTTGACTAGAAACTGATTTGAATCCGGGTTGGGCGCAATCCAACGCACAGCAGTGACTTCGACATTGCCACTTGCTTAGTACTTGCGGCGCTGGTGTCGCACCCAAACACTCTAACAAATGAACTTAGGAAGCCGGGCTATGTGATAAAAAAGTCATCACTAAATAACCGACATGAATTCGAAAAAAATTCAGCTTTAATTTACGAAACATTGAAAGAACTTACAAAAGTAAGCATACAAAACCACACAATAAAGTTCCAGTGGATACCTGGCCACTGCAATATCCCGGCCAACGTTGCGGCGGATGAATCAGCTGGACAAGCACATAGGAAAAATAAAAAATTGGGGCACGCTTAAGCTTCGCCTTTAAGAGTTGAACGCGACAGCGATATCCCGTCCCTACTGCGTACTTCAATCACTTAGTGCATACTATGTAATGGGTAGTATGGTTTAAACCAGGAGAAATTATGCGCGGCAAATGTGGGAAATGTTTTCGAACTTGCTGTACACTACGTGGTGTTAAGGGTATACGCGCAGTAAGGTGTGTGCCGTTTGTAATAGGTGGCTGACTTTAAACTATGGAATCGTTATGATAGTCACATATTCTGACGCCCGATGGCAATTTACGCTTGTACCACACAATATTCCTGGGATATTACATGTTATATTGCGACGCCTATATAAAGGACGCTTGCGTTTGCGAAGCATGCAAGTTATTTTCACTGCATTTCCAAGCAGAGGAAGTTATTTTCACAGTATATCCAAGCAGAGGCATGGCTGTGTGGTAGAACACCTGCTTGCCACGCAGACGACCCGGGTTCGATCCTCACTCGGACCCGAAAATTTTTATTATTTATTTTATTTGCATGTTTCTCGATTTTTCGGTCACGGACAAGATGATGATTTTTCGCTCACAACCAACGACGCTGACGCCGACACCGACGCCGACGCCGACGCCAGAATTTCTGCGAAACGAGCTCTTTAACGCTATCGCGTTAATACATCGGGAATACCTTTAACCAAAAGCGAATTACAGCACATACTGCGACAGATGTCACCTCGTAGTTGCCGAAAGACATGGTTTGATAGAAATTCAAGATATTCAGACCATATTTTGCATTGATCCTATTCTTGAATTCGGGACTCCTTTAACGTTAAAAGCAAACAGGGTCTATTAAACACTGGTACACAGCCTCCGGCTGGGTACCGCTAACACAAAGGACTTTTAACACAAAATTTCACGAGCGGAGAGTACAGAATGCGCATGTGGACAGGTTGATGAAGATGTCCAAGATACTTTATTAAAATGCCCGCGATATCAGGGCAAAACGACAACATCTAAAAAGAGATTTAATGGCACCGGACCGTAGGCTCTTCAGTCTCCGAAAAAGATCCAAGGTCCATGGCCAACACGTGCCTTACACAAACGTGCACTACTAGCCATCAAGAAATTTTAAGAAGGGAGCGGTATACTTGGAAATTGTTGAGAAAGGCCTGTTTAGACAGATTTATGCATATGATTGGACCTGACAGCGTAGTTCTTTGTGTCACTTGATTTGAGAACTCATTCGGCGTCCCCATGACTGGACTTTCCCAATTTGAGTGCTGCTATGTGACTGGACGTTGTGTAGTGTTATTTTACAGCATATATGGTATACGTGCAACTGCATCTTATGAGAACAAGAAGTGTTATGTGACGGGAACTCTATATTGTGTTTTTTCATCGCGTTATTATATAATGGACTTATATGAACTCTGCCCAGCTGTTCTTTTCTTTATGAATTTTTTTCGCTAATGTGCTTTTCACATCCGTAAAAAGGAGTAGCCGGAGCTTTACAAAAGTGCCAACATCTCCTAAATATTATAAAATAAAAAAAGTACCCTGCACATATTGACTTAGCCTGGGCTTCCCTTCGTCCGCCGCGGTGGTATAGCGGTTAGGGTGCTCGGATGCTGACCCGAAGGTCGCGGGTTCGATCCCGGCCGCGGCGGTCGCATTTCGATGGAGGCGAAATGGTAGAGGCCCGTGTACTGTGCGATGTCAGTGCACGTTAAAGAACACCAGATGGTCGAAATTTCCGGAGCCCTCCACTACGGCGTCTCTCATAATCATATGGTGGTTTTGGGACGTTAAACCCCAGATATTATTATTATTATTGGGCTTCCCTTCAAGGGAACCTCGTGGGAAATGTAAACCTAAGTACTCCCAGCAAGTTGTACCGAATGCCATGCACTGGATCAGCGAGCTTATCAAAATTTTAAATCAGCCACTCAGCATTTTTTCGCCACACTTTTTGCCAATTTAACATAATGGCAAAAGATGCGTGCCTTGCACGCCTACGTTGTGAACGCTCCTGCATGATAAAGTATCATATTGTATGCATCTCTAATCGTGAAACTTTCCGAGCTAACCTGATGTCATTGCTTTTCAGTATTGTAAAACGTTTTTGCACCTTCCTGTTTCTGATGTTTGTTTTGTTTCTTCTTTTCCTTTTTTCACTGCTTTTTTTATTATTTTTATTCTTACTTTTTTGCTTGTTTTGTAAACAGTGATACCCCCCTTTACACAATACCCTTCAATGGGCATGTAAGGCATTTTGAATAAATAAAAAAAATATTGTGGACTTTCGCTTTTGCCTCAAGTGGACGGCACAGGTGATAGTGTAGGCAATAATGTGAACCTACCTGTTTCAGACGCTTAAGCAAAATATCAACTCCTTGATAGCATACAGAAGTAAAATGATGTTATGGAGCTATGACCCACGAGGTATCCGTAAATTTTAAAGAATATCGTAGCATCGAGTCTCAACCAAAGCGGCAAAAAACCCCGGCTACTTCCGATTCACCAAGACAATATATATATATATATATATATATATATATATATATATATATATATATATATATATATATATATATATATATATATATATATATATATATATATATATATGTTACAGAACAACAGCACGAAATTCGTTCAGCACATTTTTAGGGGAAAATGGTCGTACATCTCCACTAATGTCACGTGGTTAGACATAACCTATCTAAAGAAAATATAGACTACTGATACCCCCCTGGAGTAGCCGGTATGTTGCGGGAAAATTAAAAAAATTGCCTGGGTTTCGCTTGCCAAAACCACCAGTTAATTATAAGGAACGTCATAAGGGAAGGCCCTGTGAATTTCGACCAGTTGGAATTATTTAACATACACTGACATAATGCACATTACATAGAGAAAATAGTTGAAAAGCAATGTTTGAGAACACCTAAAAGGTCACTCCACACATATACTCGTTCTGTTTACCTAAAGCTCCATCATTTTACCCTTGGGGATAAATACAGTGCATTCCAGCTACCTCTGGCCAAGTCAGAATATCCGCGTGTATGTTACAATAATTCAACCAAATAAATGTTATTCACTGTCTTGTTAACTAACTGACAAATCTTTTAACAGCGAAGCTGTTTAAGCTCGCCGTAATTTGCCTGTCAGGAACAAAAATAATGATCATCATGAACCTGGAACACGCACTGTACATCCTCGTCTTCGTCCTCTTCTGCATCGCTCCCAGAACACGTGCACTGATTTCTCCAGCGCGGCCTGTAACCATGATGGGTGAGAGAACGAGTACAGAGAGAGAGAGAGAGAGAAGGAAACAAAGAGGGAGGAAGAAATAAACAAAGAGATATAAAAAAAGAGAAAACGAGAAATTTTTGTTGAAAGAAATCATTAACGAGGCAGGGCTCCAACCCGCGTACCCTAGATCCGAAGGCGAGCGTCCCAACCACTTTGCTATCCAGGCACGCAAGCAGAGCACAGCATAGACTTGTATAGTATAGTGTAGCAAGGAGGTCGCAAAGGCAAGTGAGCGTCAGGAGGAGAAATGTGATGATGACGAGGAGGGAGAGGAGGAAGTGAAAGAGTAAAGCATTGTATAGAAAGAATGAGAAAGAGACAGTAAGAAATGCAGAAAGAGAAAGAAACAGAGCAAGAGAGCCAAATCAAAGAAAGAGAGTGAGAGATAGAAGAGTAAAGGCATAGAAAGAAGGAGGAAGCAAGCGAGAAATGGAGATAGAGGAAGCGAAAGAAAGGGATGAAAGAGAAGAAAGATAGAAAGAGCTAGAAGGGGAAGGAGAGAGAGAAATAAATAAATAGAACTAAAAAAAGGAAAAGAAAGACATAGAAAAACAGATAGAAGAAAGAAGAAAGAAAGGAATAGAGGAAGAGAGAAAGAAAAGTGGCAAAACTTAGCAAAACAGCAAAAGCCAGGACTACACAGGTGCCCATCAGCTCCCCTGTGACGTTAGCATTACGCCTCTATCGCAAACTACTATATATATATATATATATATATATATATATATATATATATATATATATATATATATATATATATATATATATATATATATATATATATATTTATATATCATCATCATCATCAGCCTGTCTACGCCCACTGCAGGACAAAGGCCTCTCCCATGTTTCGCCAATCAACCCGGTCCTGTGCTTTCTGCTGCCACGTTATACCTGCAAACTTCTTAATCTCATCTACCCACCTAATTTTCTGTCTCCCCCCTCACGCGTTTGCCATCTCTTGGGATCCAGTCAGTTACCCTTAATGACCAGCGGTTATCCTGCCGACGTGCTACGTGCCCGGCCCATATCCATTTCTTCTTCTTGATTTCAACTATGATATCCTTAACCCCCGTTTGTTCCCTGACCCACTCTGCTCTCTTCCTGTCTCTTAAGGTTACACCTATCATTTTCCTTTCCATCGCTCGCTGCGTCGTCCTCAGTTTAAGTTGAACCCTCTTTGTAAGTCTCCAGGTTTCTGCTCCGTAGGTAAGTACCGGTAAGATGCAGCTGTTATATACCTTCCTCTTGAGGGATAGTGGTAGGCTACCATTCATGATTTGATAATGCTTGCCGAATGTGCTCCATCCCATCCTTATTCTTCTAGTTACTTCACTTTCATGGTTCGGCTCCGCGGTTACTACCTGTCCTAAGTAGACGTACTCCTTTACAACTTCCAGTGTCTCGCCACCTATCGCAAAGCGCTGTTCTCTGCCAAGATCGTTCCACATTACTTTAGTTTTGTGCATATTAATTTTCAGACCTACTCTTCTACTTTCCGTATCCAGTTCAGTAATCATAAGCTGTAATTCGTCTCCCGCGTTACTCATCAGTGCAATGTCATCAGCGAATCGCAGGTTACTGAGATACTCTCCATTAACTCTTATCCCTAATTCTTCCCAATCTAGGGCCCTGAAAACCTCCTGTAAACACGCGGTGAATAGCATTGGAGAGATCGTGTCTCCCTGCCGTACGCCCTTCTTTATTGGGATTCTGTCGCTTTCTTTATGGAGGACTATAGTGGCTGTGGATCCGCTGTAGATTTCTTCCATTATGTTTATATAGGCTTCGTCGATGCCCTGATTCCGCAGTGCCTGCATGACTGCTGATGTCTCCACCGAATCAAATGCCTTCTCGTAATCTATGAAGGCTATGTATAGGGGTTGGTTGTATTCCGCGCATTTATATATTTATATATATATATATATATATATATATATATATATATATATATATATACAGGGTGTTTCAAGAAATGTGTCCACTATTTTTAAAAAATCAGCAAAATGCGGTATTTGCTCGCTGTCTTCACAATTGCTTTTTCTGTAGCGGCAGGCATCTTAAGATGGTTGAAGACATGATTTTGGACAGTAATTAAGAAAGTTAAAATAACTAACTTTTTAATTATCGGAGTTAGGTGGTTAAGTCCAATGGGAGTATTGAAGCCTTTCATGCGAAGAACCCATTTAAGCTTTGAGATTTCGAAAAAGCGGTCTCTATTAATTATTGTGGCGTAATGAAATTCAGGCAAATTCAATGGCGAAACCGAAACCCAAGCACCGATGAGCGCAACAAGCAGAAGACTAGAATGACGTGACTGTTCAAGACAACGGTTACAGAGGTGCAGTTCTTCCCCGTACGTTAACGTATGTTCGTCATGCGTGCTACTACTGCAAGCGCAGCCCACACACTCACACCAAGAAGTCGGTTGATGGTTGATATAATGACGTTGACTCATTGTGGACGACTCAGATGAATGTGGCAGTTGCGCTCTTCCGCGTTTCGGTTTCGCTGCTGAATTTGGGAGAACTTCATTACTTCGCAATTATTCCTAGAGGCCACTTTTTCGAAATCTCAAAGCTGAAATGGGTTCTTAGCATGAAGGACTTCAATTCTCCCATTGGACTTCACAACTTAACTGCTCTAATTACAAAGTTAATTAAATCAACTTTCGTAATTACTGTCCAAAATCATCTCTTCAACCATCTTAAGATACCTGCCGCTACAGAAAAAGCAATTGTGAAGACAGCGAGCTAATACCGCATTTTCCTGATTTTTTAAAAATAGTGGACACATTTCTTGAAACACCCTGTATATATATATTACTGTGAGCCACGTAAATAATTAACCAAGCTTTCACGTATTGATTTATAAGCAGAGTCTTGAGTGTTCAGAAGTTCAAGAGCCTAACTTATTTCATGATGTGCTCGCTTGTGTGGTTTCAAGTTTCTGGGCTGCAAATAAAGCATGTGCCAATTAGAACAGGTATCACGTGTCTAATAACTAATGTGACTTGCGGAAGAAATAGTGACTTCAGACAGGATACCATAAGGAATGACCAGCGCCGCGTGCAGAGTGAGAGCATAACTGACAAGGTAACGTAGCCAGGGGCGTCGCCAGGGGGGGGGGGGCTTATGGGGCTTCAGCCCCTCCCCCCCCGAAATTTTTTCGTATTGTGATGTATCGCCGACCAAAAGCGCTAGCTGCGCCGGAAATCATCCTGGATTTTTTCTAAAATTGCTTTTCGCAGTCGAAAAGACACTTCGGTGTGAACACTGTGCAAAGCTGGGAGGACAGTAAGGATGGTGGATTCCGGGGGGGGGGGGGGGGGGGGGGGGGGGTTGAATCAAAATGTCACCAAACTTTGCCTCTTGAAAGAATAAACAAATCCTTTTCTGCATGGGTCATTTCAGAAGGGTATTTGACGTCAGGTCTCGGAAAACATATGGATACTGATTTTCAGCATGACTAAAATCTGGGCGCCGATTGTGAAATATTGAGCTTTCGTTTCACGGTGATGTTGCAACTTATGATGACCGCATGGGGTGCCTCGCGCACACGCACAAGACACATGAGACCAGTCCCGTCTCTGAAGCTTGCCTGAACAAAGAGGTATTATACGTAGTAGGCGAGAAAATAATGCGAATACTCTTTACAGCAATGCACTTTATTCTTAGAACAAAAGGCACCTACTAATTTGCGCTGCTAGGGTACGCCGATCAGTGGGGGGTGCATCCCCCCAGTGGATAAGTAAGGGCGGGGGGAGAGCACCCTTGATTCACTGCTTAACTGACTACCCTGACCTCGAAGTTGCTCTGATGTATTCAGTGTTGCCAGTGAGCTGACATTTTTGAGGTCACTCTTTGGAACACACCCAATTTTTTTTCCCTGTCCGAGAAGCGAATCCACATTGACGACGCTGCTAAGGAGACTATAATGTACTAGCAATCCTGCTTTGCCAAAATTACTTCCTTCTAACGGTGATAGGGCTTTTAACAGCCCTCTTTCGGCCAAAGCATGATGACTGTCTTGTGCTATATATGTGGCGTTCTTTTCTTAAAGAACCAATTCAGAAAAGGGTTGAATTTCACCGGAGCGTAAAACGTGCCAAAGTATATTTCTCTTTTAAACGAATTGTAATCAAAATGGGACCATTCCTCATCGTAACGTGAACTCAAAAAGGCAGTTTTGAATTTAAAAAAAATCAGCAATATCCTTTATCTGCTTGCATCAAACTGAGTAATATCCATTAAATGAGTGCTGCTTCAGCAAACACGACCAAAACAACCAACGTGACCGGGTCCAATCTGTTGCATTTGGGTCCTAGTAGCTTTCCTATATTGCTTTCATTCGACAACCTTTGCGATGCATATCAAGGCCTTTCTTCACTCCGAGACGGTATATTTGAAATAGAAGCCAAGTGAAATGAAGATATTGGGCACCGCTTTATTTCTTCACTCTTAAAAAAATGCAGTGACCCTCGCTCCATTAAGGGAGAAACGGGGATGTCCCCGATGTTCGTCTTTAAACGGAGGAACGGTTCCTCCCTTTTGCATGGAGGAACGGTTCTTCCCTCGTCAAAATCAAGATGGCTGACACCAAGTTAGCGAAGCGATTAGGCCTAGCGAGTTCATCGATTCTGGACTGATAAAGAGTATACGGCACTGGTAGTCACAAAAAACGGTCCCGCTGAGCACAACATAGAACGACATGACAATAAAATCAAGCAGACAAACCTGTGGCGATGAAATCCTCGCGAAACGGAATGACGGAACTTGTACTTCTCGCTCGGCCAGTGAGACGGCGTTCACTTTGAAAGACACGGATACTGCAAAGGAGTTCTCACCCGGAGACTCCATGCTAGGCTTGCTGTCTTTATTTCACGAAGAATCGCACAGCGTAGCGACGTCTTCCACCCGAGATGTGCCCCGAGATGTGCCTTCACACTGTACACTCGATCGCAGCAAAACAATTCCGGCGCAGCAGTGCATAGTTTCGATAGATAGATGTTCAACAATATGTAAGTGGGTGGAGCTGTGAGAGTGCCACAGCCGTGAAGTAGGTGGTAGCTGGCACCATCTGGAGAAATTAAACGATACTACAAAAATTTTGTATCAGTGGCGATGCCCGTTGATACTATACAACGGCTTTGTGGCGGATAGTTGACTAGTCTGACCCATTCATGAATTACTCAAGGACACCCGAAGGCTGTTGCAATGCATTTACATACACATTTATTACTACGTACACGATTGCTACGTCTGCGAGACACATAGTAAACATGTACTCAATGAATTCAATACACACTTTATTCACTTGCGTATAAAACAGCCCATACTACGAACAAATCACCACAGCCGCGCACACACAGACATGTTTACACATACCCCAATACGAAGCGCAGGCGCATATACATTCACTGAATCGTGACCGACCTTGTGGCACAAGGACCACGTAATGGTTGGGCAACTCTTTTACATTCCATGGCTGCACCAAAAGATACGCAGACATAACTATACTGTATCTATCCCTTGGCCAAGAGCAGCAGGTAATCAAAAGCTGCGTAATAACGAACGTGATAATTAAAGAGCTCATTAGGTTCCCGGGAAAACGAAAACCATACGTACAATTCCGGCGACGTTTTGAAGGTTGCGCCATTTATCGATAACGGCCACAGATGAAATTTCTCTCCCAGAGTCCTTTATTTTTTATTGTTACTCTGGGAGGGCGCAGCACGCAGGCCAGATTCGGTCGCCTTCGTCGCTTCGACTTCGTTGAGTGGTTTGGAGTTTTATCTGTTAACATTTTATTACGCGTTGAGCACAAGTATGACGATGAGCCATGGATTCATTCAACTGCTGGCCCTTCAATGATAATGATTCTGATGCAGTAACGGCCGTCTCAGTTCTGTATGCGTACGTTACAACGCGGGTCGTGCAAGAGAAACAAGACAATATGGCCTCGCACCAGACGGTGTTCACAAACAACACGAGACACACGAAAGTATGCGGCGCATCGCGCGCGTGCCGAGCGATAAAAAATAAAAAGAAAAAGCCGGCAGATCCCACGCACTGTGGGAATCGATTGAATGCGAAGCAGCCGGAAGGAGCAAATCCTGCTTTATATAGTTTGCATGTCATGTTTTACATGTTAGGACCTGTCATTTATGTTCGTCATACAGTCACGTCGCGCAATACCAATTTTGGTGTATATCAAGCTAGCGAACTGGATGCAAGCGCACCATGAGCGTGGCATGTAAATGGCGTTGTAGATGACACGCATGCCAAGATTTTCATGTTACCACCTGCCACTTATGTTCGTTATACAGTCATGTCACTCAATACCAAATTTGGTGTATATCAAGCTAACGAAACGGCCACGAGCGCGCCATGAGCGTGGAATGCAAGTCATGTCGCACATGACAAGTCATGATTTTCATTTACCACTTGTCATTTATGTTCGTCATACAGTCACGTCACTCAATACCAAGTTTGGTGTATCTCAAGCTAACGAAACGGCCGCGAGCGCGCCATTAGCGTGGCATGCAAGTCATGTCGCACATGACAAGTCATTATTTGCATATTACCACCTGTCATTTATGTTCGTCACTCAATCCCAAATTTGTTGTATATCAAGCTAACGAAACGGCCGCAAGCGCACCATGAGCGTGGCATGTAAATCATACTTTTCATGACAAGTTAGCGATGATTTTTATTATATGACCAGCCATTTACGTTCGTCATAGAGTCATGTTATGCCATACGAAATTTGGTATAAATCCAATTAACGATACGGCCGGGAGAGCACAAAGTCGTAGGCGGCTAGATAGATAGATAGCTAGATAGATAGATAGCAGTGTTGTACACGTTCCTCTAAAACAGGAACGAAAGCTCGTTCCTCGTTCCTTCCCAATTTTGGAACGAGTTCCCGTTACAAGTTCCTTAAATGCGAAAGGAACTCGTTACAGTAACATTTCGAAAATTGGAACGTTTCGTTACATTTACGTTACATTTGACTTTTTAATCAAAACTTAGTGTCGGATAATGCTGAGGCGAAATAAAGTGAGCAATTGATAGCTCACATCGAGCTGCATATATTTATACGAATTTAACACCGCCGCCAGCAGGTTATACGTATGTAAAAAGGAATCTAACTAAACGCTCCTAGACGAATTTTTTAGAGACCACTGACCCTGCAGCTTTTGTGCTCGTGTGTTTCGTCTAACACATGTGGCACATTCCACTTCGGTCTTCAAAGGCGCAGCCAGGACACTGTGATTCAGATATTCAAATAGTAATATCCACCAATGTACCAATATAAATAAATTGATTGCACAGAAAACTCCATGAAAAGGTACAATACTTAGGCGTGTAATCAGTGCTGATTCAATATTTCAATGTGAGTAGAAAATAATGTCCAGGATATACATTTGCAACTTAGTAAAGTCCCCTGTTTGCAGTCAGCGAACATATTTCCGTAAATTTCGTTTTTGTCTATCTTTATCTCTCTTTCTTCCCTTTCTTTTCCTCTACCTTTCTCTTTCTTTTTATATCTTTCTTTCTCTCTATCTAAAAAACGGCAGGAAGGGGAAGATGGAAGCTTGCGATGAAAAAATCCGTAAACAGGGCTTGTGTGCTCGAGCCGACGTTCTAGCCTTGAAGAAGACAAGTCCACTTGTCGACATGTCGGCTCGAGCACACAAGCCCTGTTTACGGATTTTTTCTCTCTATCTGTTTTTCTATCCTCGTTGTCCCTCCCCACCCCATTGGCATACTCTATAGGCAAGGCTATGCTACGCCCTACTAGTGTGCGCGCATGTTGCAGAGAAATTCAGAGCCAATAATTTCCTCAACATTCCACTTCATTGGGATGATCACTCACCCAAGAAATGTATACGAGCAAATGTAAAATCAGCAGGAATGTTATTTGCATTGGTGAGGTGCTTATCCTTATCACCGTTCTAGTGTATAAATGGTAATCGCCGTTACATGATGTATTCGCTCTGTCACTGAAAATTCTTTACTTCTGTGTTCGTCGTTGGGTCACGATACGAGCACAATGAACATATTAGTTCTCTGTCTCTATTGAATTGCTGTAAAGTGCCATGCCTATGTTGAATAAATACCATGAAAGAAAATTCGGCAGATCCCACGCACCTTGGGAATCGATGATATGCGAAGCATGCGGAAGGAAGGCGACTGTGTTGTAATTTTTTATTGAGCGAGATGTTACGAAATGACGCTAAAAATGTGTACGAATGTTTTACGCACAGACATATGTTGAACAGCCGCATAAATATACCCAGTTGTTTACCGTTGCGTAACGATGCCAACAGCAACATGGGTATTAACAACAGCAGAAGCGGTAAGCTGACATGTAGCGCTTATGCTCGCGAGGACGGTAGCCCTGGACACTGCTACATAAATCAACTTCAGTGGATGGTGCTCGACTACAATTGACGTTAACCCGACGTTACGGCTGTATCATAGGAGTGCATATGTAATGTTTATCAAACTGGATAGCGATCACTGCAACCACAATTGACGTTTCACGAACATCAGCGTCTATTTGAAACGCAGTTCCGAGACCTGGCGTGTCTCTGTGCTAGAATAGCCGATTTCGGCTTTTTCTTAACGCTCGCGCTTTAAAATTACCAATGTCTGTTCTCACCGTTCCTGGGTAGATATAAACTGTCAATCACCTGTGCCCCATTCCCGATTACCTGTGGCACATACCCACCGTGGTATGCGCCACGGGCGGTTATGTACACGGGGGAAAGGGTTTGACGTCGTACGCGACGGGATTTTCACATTATTCATGTCATGACCAGACAGTCATAACCGCCAAGCCCTCTTACCCTCCCATGCTAATTTTGGTCTACCCCAAGTTAAGGAGGTGATCACGCGAGCACCAAGACGTAGGCGGATAGATAGATAGATAGATAGATAGATAGATAGATAGATAGATAGATAGATAGATAGATAGATAGATAGATAGATAGATAGATAGATAGATAGATAGATAGATAGATAGATAGATAGACAGACAGACACGCTAAAAGTGCATGCAGCACGTAAAGAAATGCTTCCCATTTAAAAAAGCGGAGTGGTTACGACGCTCGCCTTTGGATGATGGATAGGCGGTCTCGAATCTCGCCTCGCCGAAATTTTTTTTGCCAAGAAGTTCTCTTTTTTCGCTTCCTCCGTCTCTTTCGCTCTCTCTGTGCTCGTTCTATGGACCATCAGAGTTATAGCATCTGGCGCCGGACAAACCAGGGCACGTGTTCTGGGAGCGAAGCAAAAGAGGACGAGGGCGAAGAGAGCACGTGCCGGTTCATGATGATGAAGGTCTTTCTACGACACGCGGCAAACGTCGAGCATAACAGCTCTGCTGTAAAAAATCAAATGTTTCTCCCACACGTGGTCAGTCTCGGCGTCTTTCACTACCCTGCGCCCCCCGGCAGGCGCCTTAAAGTGAAAACCAGGATGCATCACAGTCACGTGATAGGCGAGTGGTACATTTTGCGCCTTAAGCGGTTGCCTATCGGCCCTGTTCTGCGTGATGGGCTGCGTGCGTGCGCCTGTTGAATGGCGTGGAACGTTTAGAAAAGGAACGCCGTTCCCTCTACCGTTCCCTCGTAAACGTAACGAGTTACCGTTACAGTTACGCCGATCCTGAATGGAACGGTGGCGTTCCTCCGTTCCTCCAAAAAGGAACTAGTTCCTGGAACGTCGTTCCTTGGAACGCCGTTCCGTACAACATTGATAGATAGATGCGCTCAAAGTCGCCGAAGTTCGCTAAGAAATGCTTCGCATTTAAAATAGCCGCACAGACGTTACTCCATCAATTAAACAAAAGAATAGACCTCACTCCTGCATTGCTTGCATCAATCCTAGGTACAAGTAATCACACGCGACTGGCCGAGGTCGGGTAGTGCTGAATGGATTGCCCGAGACTGGCGACTGACGGAGTGACCGCGACACGATGCGAAATACCCGTAGCGCAGAGGGCGGCGTGCGGCTGGCGCGGAGCCGCTCTCCGCTGCACGGAATCGCGACATAGCTCGGTGTGGGCATGCGCGCACTTAAGACCACGTGGTTGAGGAGAAACTGGAACTTTGTAGGAGAAACGTTACTCCGTTGGCGCTTGCCGCAAGGGGGGCGTGACGGGTAAAGCGTCCGCAAGGGAGAAAGTCGCTGCTCCGAAGGAGAAACGCCGCCCGTTGCTCCTTTCTCGCTCCCTTTTTTTTAGAGGGTTTCAAGAAGCGATCCGAAATGGCGTGAAATCAGATGAGCTAAAAAGAAGAGCTGAAACAGTTTTCAGGCTACAAACAAACACATAAATAAACGAACGAACGAACGAACGAACGAACGAACGAACGAACGAACGAACGAACGAACGAACGAACGAACGAACGAACGAACGAACGAACGAACGAACGAACGAACGAACGAACGAACGAACGAACAAACAAACAAACAAACAAACAAGCATTTTTCTGAAGGCCCTCTAGATGCCAAGAACGGCAAAACGCTGCCGGTAGTCCAGAATGGCATGCATTTTCCCTGGTAGTGCCACTCCCTCTACAAGTTTAGTTATCGTCGTTACGCCAATGCAACAAAAGGCGGCACCGACGGAAGCACAAGCATAGTGTTAATGTTGTGGCAAAATATTACTGTATCGTTCATTTGCTGCGATTTAGACATCTTTTACGAGCTAAGTCAAGCCCAAATGAAATGTTACGATCTCTAAAAGCCCAATACAAAGTTTATTCTGGAATACTGACGATAGTAGGCTACATAGATTTTAGCCGCAATATAGATTTGAGATATTTTGGAGACATGAGCGCACTGGCGAAAAAATGTTGGAGCTGGCCCGACCATATTGTCCGTAGCAAAAAACTGCGTTTTTTTAGTTTCAGTTAAAGCGGGCTTGGCTTTTTTAGAAGAAAAGCGCCGGATATGTATGATCTGGTTAGAATAGTTCCAGTTCTACCACGCTGTTATTTCAAGCCCATTTAGCCTGGCGTTTTGTAGTACTACTAATAATAATAATTTGTGGAGTTTGATGCGCCCAGAACCACGGTATGGTTATCAGGCACTTCGTAGTGGACGACTAAAAACATTTCTACAGGTTCTGTTCCTTAACCCATTTAGGACCACGAAAGAACTACTGGTCCGATTTTATTGACATTTTGTTTATTTAATTAAACACAACAGACAACCACATGGGCAAATTTTCATAGAGTTACGTGTGTTTCTTCAGGAGTTATGATACTGTACTATAAAAAGTACGCTAGGCCTTCGAGATAGCAACGGGCAAGGTGACTTGATGCAAGAATGGTGAGTACGCTGGGCCCTTGCGAAACGAATAACAAATTAATCTTGGCCCATGCAACTTAATCAAGGACCAGTGCTTTAGGGAAAACGTAACGTCACGCTTTTCGCCACACCATTTCGATGTATTTTGGCAGAATTCAACTGTTTTGCCGGCTTCTTGTGAAAATGTCCGTATGGATAGAGTAATAGCAAGCACAGTAGAGTCTGGAGATCTTTGATACTTCTCTTGGGTACAACAAGGAACAGTCAGTATTTTGCTGTTATGCGACTGAAGGACAATAGTCAACGCGTAGAGGGTCTGCTAAAACCTACAATGTGGTAGCAGACCATTTATGCGTTGTCTGCGGCTATTTCGATCATCTGGGTAAATAGGGGCTGGTACCACTTCTTCTCAGGAATGAATATTATCTAGTCATTCGCAGCTTGATCGTAGAGCTCAAACCCCCCTCATGCCATTGTTACTGCGGATGAAGAAGGAGGACAGTGGCGCTACGTTTTTTTTTCTTTTCAGTGAATGGCCACCACGATATACCGAGCATAGTGACTCAACTGTGTAGTCTTTCGTCAGCATAGCAATTATGCTGTTGTCTTTGCCATTTTCGAAACAAAGCTGCTTTCCTGAGTCAAAACAGACGTTATCTTACCCACGTTCCTTTCGTTCCATGTTTTTTTTATCGTTAGCAAAGAGCATCCATTTGTACAGTCGTCATTCCCCTCCTCCTCCTAAGCTCCCATGTTAGGGTCAGAATCGCCAATAAATCATCAAGAGGCTCTCATATAGGGTAAGGTGGGGCAAAATGAGACAAAAATTTGAAAATAGTGAATATTTATTTTTATTTCACTCTTTACCCTTAAACATCAATGCAGAAACTTTCCTTTGGGTACAAGGTATGTGCTACATAAATATGACCATGTTGCCACTGTCAAAAAGTTTATTTTAAAAAGAAATACAAAATGCACCAGATGTCTCATTTTTTCCCCAACCTGCGGGGCAAAACGAGACAGTGTGAAAAAAAAATTTAACCCTTCATTTTTTGCAGTAAAGTCACTTCAAATTAAACTCCGCAGCCTTCATGACCCCAGTCCTTGCACCCCACGCATTGAATCCAGACAGAATCCGGTGCTGTTTTGCTCCAAAACTCCTTGCAGATCAAACACCACCACTCTTTCTTTGGCCTATTGTTGTATTTTGTTGAAAGCTTGCGCTTCATTGGTATTCAACGATGGGACGCTATATATGTTCTGACGCATATCCTTCGCCTCCTTTTGCCGTTTTGCTGCAGAACTGCACGGGCGTTTTGTGGCTTTCAGCTTCGTCAGCAGGGCTTCGTGGGGCGATAAATTTAAAACTGTGCTAGATTCGAATTTTCTAGCGCTTCTTTTTTTTAATTTGGTATTGGAGGAAAACTCGATGCCGAGACGTGTTTGTGAACAGTTTGACTTGTAGATTCTGCCAATTTTGCGTTCACCTCTTGAGAGCACCCTTGTGAACGCGGAAAAACCTCGACGCAGCGCGAATGGAGTGAGTGTTCTGAACAGCAATCAGTGCTTTTTCACACCGTTTTCCTCCCAGGAAGCTCTATATGATATTCTCTTGTGCGTCCGAACCCCCCCTAAACAATAAAATATAATATATAATGAGTGTAAGTAAATGGTTCACTTAATAAGACACTCTCTAAGGCAATTCAATGCCTTTTTGTCGCGTTTTGCCCCCCCCTCACATGCCCAAATTCAAAAAAAATTTCCGCTTTGGCCCCGCGCACCAAATGAACTAAAATTTTGGTGGTATGTAGCTAGTAGTATAAAGTAACAATATAAATACTTAAGTTGTTGTACTGACGCCAGAGTAGCTTCAAGCATGGATCCGAAAATTTGGCCGAGAAGAATTTCGCCCCTTTTTGACAGGTCCCGAACACACTGACACCAGCCGCGTAATTTTTCCCACGCGAACGCTTGAGCAATCATCAACTTTTACACATAAAAAGGTGGACAACTACCAGCACCTCTCGCTGAAATATAGAAACAAAGAAAAGTGTTTTCTGTATTAGCTATAGAGGTCAGCAAAGCCAAAATGTCGCGTTTTGCCCCGTGTCTTATTTTGCCCCGCCTTACCCTATTCACAGCGACATCTTTCGCAGCCTCATGAGTCTGAGATAACCAAAAAAACGGCATTCATAACAAAAAAAGCCTGTTGAGTCTATGATGCAACGCACAACAAGAGTTACATGTATGCTCCCACGAAGTCCCAGTGTACTAAATAAAGTACACTCTTAGAAAAAAAAGGTTGGCATATTCACTAAGTACTAGCCCGTTACTTGTCACAGAATCCACTAACCAGTTAGTAAATGCAGGTAGTAAAAGTTACCCTAGTGAAAAGCACTACCTCGTTGGGCTCGTAACAAGCACTAGCCCAAATACTAACAGGTTGGGTAAAGCACTACGTCGTTGGGTAGTTAAAAGTACTAGGGTAATGCGGGGCAAAATGAGACGCGGGGCAAAACGCGACGTTTTGACTTTGCCGGCCTCTACAGCTAATAGAAAAAATTAGTTTTCCCCGTTTTTCTATTTCAGCGATAGCTGCTGTTAGTTGTCCACCTTTCTATGTGTAAAACTTGATGATCGCTCACAGCGTTCGGGCGGGAAAAATTACGCGGCTGGTGTCAGTGTGTTCGCGACCCGTCAAAAAGGGGCGAAATTCTGCTCTGCCAAATTTTCGGATCCGTGCATGAAGCTGCTTCTGCGTCAGTACAACAACGTATGTATTTATTTTGTAACTTTAGACTACTAGCTACATACCATCAAAAGTATGTGTCATTTGGTGCCCATGGACAAAGCAGAAATTTTTTTGAATTCGGACATGTGAGAGGGGCAAAACGCGACAAAAAGGCTTCGAATTGCCTTAGAGAGTGTCTTATTAATTGAACCATTTGCTTAGAATCATTATCTATTATATTTCTTTGTTTAGGAGGGTTCGGACGAACAAAAGAATATAATATAGAGCTTCCTGGGAGGAAAACGACATAAAAAAGCACTGATTGCTGTTCAGGACATTACACCCTCCATTCGCGTTGCATCAAGGTTATACTGCGTTCCCAAAGATGCTCTCAAGAGCCGCATGAAAAAAAGGGCAGAATCGCCTTGGCAAGTCATTCACGAACACCTCTTGGGATCGAATTTTAATGACCTTTCTCCAATACCGAAATTTAAAAAAAAAGACAAGCGATAGAAAATGCGAATCTAGCACAGTTTTAAATTCATTGCCTCACAAAGCCCGGCTCACGAAGTTAAAAGCCACGAAACGCCTGAGCAGTTCTGCATCAAAACGGTAAAAAAGAGGCTAAGAAGATACGTCAGAGCATTTATAGCCTCCAATCGTTAAATAATCCAATGAAGTGCAAGCGTTCAACAAAAGACAACATTAGCACAAAGAAAGACTCGCGCGTTTGATCTGCAAGGAGTTTCGGAGCAACACAGCACCAGCTTCTGTCTGGATTCACTACGTGGAGTGCAAAGACTGGGCTCATTAAGACTGCGTAAGGGCCCACGGAGTGAATTTCAAGTTTTTCGACTGCAACAACTGAAGGGATGACTTCTTTTTCACACTGTCTCGTTTTGTCCCGCAGGGTGGGGCAAAATGAGACATCTAGAGCATTTCTTAATTATTATTAAAATAAACTTTCCAACCGTGGCAACATGGTCATATTTATGTAGCACATACCTTGTACCCAATGGAAAGTTTCTGCATTAATGCTTAATGGTAACGCGTGCAATAAAAATTAATATTCGCTATTTTCAAATTTTTGTCGCATTTTGCCCCACCTTACCCTACCTAGTTGGTTAAAGGCACTACGTCGTCGGGTAGTGGAAAGTACGACCTTGCTAGTTAAAAGAACTACCTATTTAGTCAAAGGCTTTATTTCGTCGGGTAGCGGGAAGTACGACCTCGCTAGTTAAATGTACTACCTGCTTGGGTAGTTATAAGTACTACCTAGTTAGTTAAAGGCACTACTTCATCGGGTAGTGGAAAGTACGACCTCGCTACTTAAATGTACTACCTCCTTGGGTAGTAAAAAGTACTACCTAGTTAGTTAAAGGCACTACGTCGGTTAGTGGATAGTACAACCTCGCTAGTAAAATGTACTACCCGGACGGCTAGTTTAAATTGCTACCTCAGTAGTTTAATGCACTACTTCGTCGGGTAGTATGTATGAAATAGCTAGTTACAGGTACTACCTCATCGGGTAGTGAAAATAGCTACATCTGTAGTTAAAAGCACTACCTCTTTTGACAGTTAAAAGTACTTCCAAGCTAGCTGAAGGCACTACTTCCTTAGAGAATTCACTGCCTAACCAGTTAAAAGCACTGCACTTTTGGGTAGTTAGAAGTACTCACTAGCTAGTAAACGTCACTACCCAAAGTACTGATCAGGTAGCGACAAGCATGCTCGTAAACATCACCACAAAACTATTCAACTATTCACATTCCGACAGAGGCGCAAAGATAAAACGTGATGCTGCAGTGCAAAGTCACGAAGTGCTTTTATGCAATGGACCTTTCCAGAAATCGCAGCGCCGCGCCTTCCCCTGGTGGATCGGCTCTGGGGCATTATGGGAGAGCGGAGCGCCGGGCGGACAGAGCAGACGCCTTCTCGCTTTCGCCTGCTTTCTTCGCGCGCCTTGAATGGTTTTGGACGGTGTAAGGTGCTGCTGTTGTGAAGAAATAGCTACTTCTGAGCGCTCCGACTTTCATGCACGCAAACTAGAATGTAGTTCTTCTCAAATCGCCAGAATCATCACTGAACATGCTGAAGAAGAAGGAAAGCGGCGGACAAACCTGTTCTGTTCTTGGATGTGATAACACGCGAAAGACACCGGATGTTTCGTTTCATTGCTGGGTGATACTTCCG
The DNA here is from genome assembly GCA_030522465.1 of Rhipicephalus appendiculatus. NCBI lineage: Eukaryota > Metazoa > Arthropoda > Arachnida > Ixodida > Ixodidae > Rhipicephalus > Rhipicephalus appendiculatus. Next base: position 1,132,544 of record JALIZH010032972.1, read on the forward strand.
GATTTGAATTTTTCTGTGTGCTGCAGCCATGTTTGACCTTTGTTAAGATGCTTGTGTTCTCATTCACTGTGATTACAGGGCTGGGACCTTACACATGAAGCATGCCGTGTAACTACGCGAATTTATAAAGGCAAAAGCCTTAGATGCTCTGTTAAAAGCTCACAGCGTCTCTTACGCATTCGCCGAAGACTCGAAGGCGAAAGCCATCTTCTTTTTCTTATTAGTCTATGTAATAACCCTGCTGCGCCAGTCCATGAGTGTCAGCAGGATTTTGTCTTGCGTGCTAACCCGTCTGGCATCACGGCTTGGGGAGGGGGAGAGCACTGGTGTAGCTTGTGTGGGCGGCAAGTGCTGGTGTGACTTGAGGGGGGGGGCAAGTGCCGCTTTCGCACCCCCCTGCCGACGCCCATGCCCGCCATCATTCATTACACCACCCTTCGAAAGCTTGCTGCACCTAACGAGGTTTTGAACTGCCTCGAAGATCGGAGGTACCTCATGATTTTGCATTGCCTCCGTGATAAGACCACCTTTGACCAAGCTAGGATGTTATGTGATGACGTGATCATGTGAAGTCACGTGTCGTCTTAATGGCGTCACAATTTTTGGCGATCTTTGACGTGATATATGGTGTCATCATCACGCGATGATGAATTTTCGCATCACTCGACGCCACCGACGCGGGACGCCGACGGTCAAGTTTCACGTTTGATGAGGCATCTATAAAGTTTTCACCTAAAAACACAAAAGTTGACCGTCGGTGTCTTTGGCGTCCCGCGGCGGCGGCGTCAACAAGAGTGCTGCAAAAATCACCACGTGATGGCGTCACCATATGACGTCGTCGTGAGAGTGCAGATCATCAGAATGTGTGAGGTCATCATGACGTCTCATGATCACGTCATCACACGACATCGTCGCTTTGCTCGGCCTCCGTGATCGGTGATCTGATCACGGAGGCCTAGCAAAACCAGGTAGGGTGCTGTTCCGGTCATAGAACCAGTGCAAAACCACGTTAGGTGCAGAAAACTTTCGCAAGGGTGCGGTAAGGACCAATACGTCGACTGCAGAAAAAGAAGACTGCTTTCGCCTTCAAGTCGCCTCGGGCGAATGCATAAGAAACCCTGCGAGTTTTTATTGCACTTTACGTAGTGTTTATTTTGCTGTTTGCTGCTTGATTATGTTGAATCTGATTTGCTTGTTATTCACCATGAACCTAGAGGCGTGGCAATACGCCTGTGGCAAGACCTTGAGTTGTTTTGTCCATTGCCCTTTTGGTAAAAGCGACAGGAACAGCTGTATGTTTTTCGGCAGCCGAGGGGCATCTGCATCCAAACGACAAATCACTAAATGAGCATAATCACAAACTTTAATGAAACAAGGGAGCGCAAACAGTGAAATGGAATATTGTGTAAATTATGCACACGAACGCTCATTCTATTATATATTCCTTAACATTGTTAACTAGGTGAGTCACGACCTTTTGCGCAATCAGGTCCAAAATTCTTGAGTTAATTTCCAACTCACGGTCGAGAAAACAGGCACGACACGGAGGCAGCATGTTTTACGTTGTTCGAAAACAAATACAGGGAAGTCAAATGTGCAGAATATTCTCGCTTCATGCAGTGCGACACTGTGTCGTGATTACGCGATCTTCATCCCCACCCGACAGCACTCACTTGATGTCCCTTCTTTGGGCGTGTTGGTAGCTGGTTTTTACTATTCTCAGCGTCCCAAGCGCAAAGTTTCCAACACGCAGCATCTGAAGCGTAGTTGGGCTCGAACCCATTTATATGGGTGCGATTTTGACATCGATTATCATGCGTGAAGTGCCAAGGTCCTGCGTATCGCGCGGGAGCATATCACGAGCGATAGTGCCCAACGAAAAGTACTAATAATGTTTTATTGTCATGCTGACAATAAAAAAAAGCGAGGGAAGCTTCCGCTACTTGGAAATACGATCAAAAAAGCACATGGGACTCGCCGCGAAAGCCGTATAGCCAATTCAATGGGCCTTTTCGCGGGTACGTGACCATTTCCCCGTGTCAATAATAAGTCAAGGATACTTACTGTTTGCTGGGTATTATTCATGTTGCTCTGGGTTTTGCCTCTTATGTGAGTGCAGACTGAAGCAGGGTTATCACGTGCGATGTTCGTGCAACGACGCGCTAGTACGCCCGCACGCTGGAAACGAGGTGAGCCAACGCTTCCGCGAGCAGACGACACTCCGCCGGCGCTCCGGCTTCCCATAACGCTTTGCGGCCGCCGTAGGTGGCGCGGGGGGAATTTCTGGAAAGGTCCATGCAGTACATGAACAGAAGAGACAATCCAGAGAATACAAAAATTTTATTTAATTTTTTTCTGGTGATACCACTCTTATTGCAGAAATCACCCGCATGATCACCAAAGATGGAGCTTTCGATGCCGGTAGTTCACAAAATGCTCCACCAGACCGAACGTGTTCTTATTTTGTTGATCGTACTTGATATTGAACACCCAATACATCTCTAAAATTAACACGAAACCAGCGATGGAGTCTACCACTTCATGCTCAAGTCCCTCGAACACCGCCCAAAGAACCGTTGCGCCATCGATGTCCTTTGTGATAAGGGATGGGTAGATGCCCTGTAATAAGATCACGAAGCGTTAGCACACAAAAGCAAAATATTAAGCAATTAGTTATTTCTTACCAGCCCTTCTAAAAAGTGTGGCTTTTCTTTCACGAGAAATGCTAGAAGGTCCACCACACCGTTGGCAAAGCGGTCTGCAAAGAAAGAAATGCACAATTGAACCTGATGCTCTGAGAACAAGCCATGGCAGAACAACCAGACAAATAACAGAAGGCTCATGAAAAGCAAGGAACTTGGAAGATGCTTGAGCTTTGCAAGTGGCAATAGCATAAAAGGCCTTGTTCACGTCGCCTTCTCAGCTGCTAGCCTTGCTTCGCTTCTTGTTCTATGCTCATAAAATTGGCCGTTTCGAACTATCCTAGAATGCCTACAGCTGCTCACTACGCCATAATTATTCCTCTTACGAACTGGTGAAATACCCAATACACGTCTGTAAGACAACATGCACACGAGCCAGCCGCAAGCTTTGTTGATGCTGTTGCCGGTAAGGATGATTAACTCTTTGACAGTATTTTTTTCGAGACATGCGTCCCAAAAATGTGTATTTTTTTTACTGCTGAATTAAATTCTTCAGATGAATCTATTTAGGAAAAACCTAAATATTTTGGATGACCATAAAGTGCCATAAAAATCATTTGAGTTGTTACATACACATACCTTATTCGCAAATAACAGGAAGCGAAATCCTAAAAAAGTGCAAGAGGGTAACAAGCGGTCACCCTTAGAGAAATTGGACACCAGACAGCCATTAGCTTTGAGGGCGCGAGAAGCAACAACCGCCTTAAGGACGAAACCAAAACCAGTTGTACCACCGCGCGCTTGGATGCGCAAGCGAAAGGTGGCGCGCCACTGTGGAAAGAAAATAAAAAAAGAACCATGGAGAGACGGGTGTTTGTTTACCTTCCGCGGCGACAAGCTCTGAACGCGTCCGTGTTCTCAAAGCTCTCAAACCACCTGGCGCTGGTTTGAGAGCTTTAAAAACACTTCTTGTTTTGATAGTTGCTCCCCCTACACCATAATTATGCTGTAGTGGAGCACTGCGTACGTGTAATCGCGCTGTGAAATATAATAAAATTCTGCAGACGACTCACCCTGGAGTACGGCGAAGGAATGAAGTTGTCTCGTGGAATTGCGTGCAGCCATTTTCTGCGCAGTTCGTCCTCTTGCGGAAGTCTAAAAGCGCGCACCTTGCACGTCGAGTCGTAATTTCCACGGCACTGAGAGACTCAACACTTGTTCGACATGATGAAGTCAAAGCACGACACACAATACAGCACTCACGACGTCGCCAAAACGGGACATTGCACTGAGGGGACCGACGTACAATTGTGTGACACCGAGAAGCAAACTGAGGTGCACACTGTTTCACCGCACTATCTGTCCTCCGTCAATGAAAATAGAGCTCTTCTGACTGAACATTTTCCCCGTTGGAAGCTGATATTTCACTGAAATGTAACTTTCGTATGATTAATGCAGCTTTGTTTGGGCTTTTGTGTTTCATTATTCAGACAAATGCAGGCAGTTTCTAAATGACTACTAGCGCACGTGTCTCAATTTGTATCCATCCGCGCTTAAACCCAATAGCGGGTGGCCGGGAAATCCGCTTTTCCCAACACCACCTGTTTTCCCCGCCGCCGCCGGTTGGTAACGTCAGCACTCGGAATGCGGAGAGCCCTTCGGCCTTGAAAGTCTAGGTGGTGTTGAGCAGACCCGAATACCCCCCTCTCCCATCCTCTCTCGCATTCCGTTTCTTTCACTCCCCACACTCCACACCCCACTTAGTAGTCAACTAGTTAAAAACACCAAGTGAACTTTCTGGTTAGTGAAGGGAGCACTTTGCGACCTTTACTAACTGCTGGCTACTAAAAAAGTTTTCGCGAAGGTAGTAAAATACGCTCGAAACTAGTAAATGCATGCTTTTACTAGCCATTTACTAACTTTTTTTCTAAGAGTGTACAGCACCATTTGATTACACCTCACAGCAAAACTATGCACTCTATAGGCTTCTCGCGCTTTGCAGGGATTCAATTGCTCTTCCTGAAGCAGAAGCAGTCCGTTTTTACAGCGAAAGCTGTTATGAGATCACAACAAGAGTCGTTTCTACGCCGTAGTTGTCCGCCGCCGCCGCCGCCGCCGCCGCTGCCGGTGTCCGTAACTAATATCGCACGAAATAAGAAAAAAACTAAATAAATAAAAAACACCTATGACCGAACGGGAATAGAACCCGGGTCTTCTTCGTGGCAGCCCAGCATTCTACCACTGAGCTACGCCGCTGCTTGAAACTGCGGTGCAAACTGACCCTATGCAGGCTTCATGTCGGGTAAGGAATGGCGTTAACGTGTGTTGTTTAGCGTTTTAGAACAGTAAAGTAAGAACCAGGCGTCACACAAATCGAATTGCGTAACGAGTGGGTCGTTCAATGCTCCAACCCATTACAAAAGCCTCAGGCAAAATTCTTCATCGTCGTCAGCCACCACATCAACAAAGTGCACATAGTGCGTTACAAGAGTGTAGCGGGTACCGCGCTTTTCCGAAGAATGACGAATAATGGCATAGTAGACGCTTCCCCACTACACCAAAATTATGATGATTTATGGCGTGGTGGGTACCATGCAAGTGCGGTTGTTGTAGTTGCCCCAAGAATGTTTAAAAAAGGCTCTAGAAAGGCCGCTCTCCCAGCTTTCGCTGTGGCTGTGCTGCGAGTTCCGCGCAGGCCTGGCGGTTTTTTTTTCAACATATAAAATATAAAACTTCAAATTAATTTAGAAAAAGTAGTACTGACCACGTGCGTTTAACAGGCTCTCATTTTCCTGAAGTTTCACGACTCATAAAACAGAAAAAACATAACCGAGTCAATATCCCAAATTACGATTTTCTTGCTGCAACCTTTGGCATCAGAAATTGTAATGAGCAAGAACAGAATATTCTGTTTTGTATTTTCTATGCCAGAAAAAGCAAGTGAACTTTTTAAAGTACAGTGGGCCCTAATGGGTTAAAGCACTTAACTCAAGGAGGCTCGCGCACTTACAGTGGCCTCAAGCATTTCGTCTCCTTAAAAATGCCACCGCCGAGGCCGGGATGAAACCCACATAAGTCGCGTCAGCAGTCGAGCACCCTAACTACTGTACCACCGCGATGGCTTGTGCTTTGAAAATTTTGTTTGCTTTGTTATTTTTTTGTCTTCTATAAATGCGTGTATCATGAGGAAACAAAAATCTATATTTAATGTGTATTCTATAGAACCACAGCCGTCTATGTAAGCAACGTTGTCTCGTGACTCAGCAGCGTAGTGTTTTGGGATAAGTGATGTTCAAAGGTCCTGCGTAAAAAGTTAATATCTCATAAAGCACGTGAATATATGGCTATACAACTCTGGAAACGAAGCAGTATGATAGGGGCTCAATCGCAAAACATCCCGTCGTCTAAGTAGCATCAAGTAGCATTCCATATTCCAAAAGAAATTTTACATTTCACTTCTGGTTCTAGTCACTCATTTGCGGTCAGAGAAACCGGTCATAACTTCGCTCACCGGCAGTTCATCTCAGCAATACATGCACCACGCATTATTAAGGTTCGCAATCAGTGTTAACGCTTGCTTAGTTTTCATGCAAATAAATGATATTAGTTGCATTTTCTAATAAGATAGCGTAGCAGTATATTTTTAGTGGGATGTCAGGTCGAAAGGTAGATAAAACTGTCTGGTGGGTAGACAAACTTACGTAGTATTGCGTTACAATGTGCACTACCGGAAGGTAAACTTGATCACTGTGTCTATGTCAAAGCTCATATATGTATGTACGTCTGCTAGACGTAACGCTGTTCGTCGTTATTAAATGCGAAGCATTTCTTTGCGTACTGTAAGCACTTTTGCGTTTCTATCTATCTATCTATCTATCTATCTATCTATCTATCTATCTATCTATCTATCTATCTATCTATCTATCTATCTATCTATCTATCTATCTATCTATCTATCTATCTATCTATCTATCTATCTAGCCGCCTACGTCTGGGCGCTCTCGTGATGGCCTCCTTAACTTGGGGTAGACCAAAATATGTATGGGAGGGTAAGAGATATTGAAGAATATGTCTGGCTGGTCATGACATGAATAACGTGAAAATCCCGTCGCGTACGTCATCAAACTCATTTCTCCGGACACGTGTGGCTTATACCCGTATACCACCGTATACACGTGTGGCTTATACCCGTATATCAGCTTACGGCTTCTGGTGTTGGCAATACCCATGTTTCTGTTGGCATCGTTACACAACTGTAAACAATCGGTTATATGAAATATATGCGACTGTTCAACATGTCTGTGCGTGCAACATTTGTACATATCTTCAGCGTCATTTCATAACGTTTCGCTGAATAAAAAAATTACAACCCAGTCACCTTACCTCCGGATGCTTCGCATAACATCGATTCCCATGGTACTTGGGATCTGCCGAATTTTTGCTTTTCTTCAATAGTAAGCTGGCAGATGTCGCGGGTGAGCTTATTCCAACAGTGCCAAGTATAGCGGGCAAAAAAACATGCGCACACACCATGAAAAAATGATTCGATCAATGTTTTCAACAGATTTTGATCAATTAGCTTCTCGGAACTAAGATAATTGTGACGTTTTTAGTGAATTCTGCTCGATCGATTATGTAGATGGATCTCCAAACACTAGCGGAAAAACAGGAGCATGCAAATGCACAGCAAAATATAGCGAGGTTTAAATTCAGTGCATTATTTTCTGTTATAATTTATATCTTCAGTAATAAATTTGTGTTTTCTAAATGGCTTCTTCACATGACTCAACTTAAATGATCTATAGTGATTGTAACGTAATTATACGAACTTTCCCACATGAATCTTTCATATTCCAAAGTCGTAGTAAGATTTATTTCCAGAAATCATGCACAAATACATCACGATTGCGGTGCGTGATAGATCCTGGTGGAACTATTGTTCAAGGTGAACAGCTGGAGAGGAAAATTATGAGGGCCTTCTCAGAAAATGTGTGGTACAGCCACGTCATGTCAGTACAATTAAGCGCGAAATGTAATGTTTCGGTAGTACTAGAATGCCACTTAAACAACGTTTAGTTTTGCGAATGGGTCCCAAAGAATGTACAGCGTTTCCAGAGTTGCATTGACTTTCGTTAGTTCACTTGGACAGCCCTATCTAAAAGACTTTTAATTGTTTCCTACACAATGGCAAGCGGGCATGTTTCCCCAGACAGGTGCTGTGAAGGATGAGAAGTGTAGGGGAAAACAAAAACTATGCATTTCACTAGATCACAGTTTTTAACAGACTGTGTTGTAACAGCGCCATCCTGCAACTGAGACATTATTTCAAATGCTGAAAAGCAAATACGCATCTCTCTCTCTCACATATATATATATATATATATATATATATATATATATATATATATATATATATATATATATATATATATATATATATATATATATATATATATATATATATATATATATGTATGCATATATGGTATTGACATGCGAGCCGCCCCCCCCCCCCCCCGAACAAAATTCCTGGCTGCGCCACATATATGTATATATATATAGTATTGACATGCGAGCCTCCCCCCCTCCCCCCCCCCCCCCCGAAAAAGCACTTCACCGCCGCAGCGTCATCTAGCGTCTGTGATGCTTCGCGGCCATGCCGGTGTGTGGGGTTCTGCGGCGGTTGCTGTTCTTCGCGGTACACGGGCTAAACCCAGCAACGCCTCGCGAGTGTAAAGGCGCGCGTAAGTATTCGCTACGCTGTCAGCTTCACAACTGGACGCTGTCAGCTTCACAACTGAAACGGCAAGCGGCGCGGCGGCCCACCAGAAATTCCCGCAGCTTCGCCGACGATAGACATATAGGGTTCAATAGAATTCCAATGCAGTTCTTAAGCAGCACGTGTAAATTCGTAGTTGATTTGTATGCTTTGTTATAGCTCGCCTCATGGGCTTCTGGGAATGTGCACTAGCGTTAAAGGAGTACTGACACGATTTTGAGGCACCCCAAAAGGGACAGCTTTCGTTTCCATGGTGTGCACTGTCATCGCTCTCCGCACACCGGAGCCAGACAACAAGTACAAAATATTTTACATTGATTTTAAAGTTCGTCGCCCAGCATCTACAAGACAGCCCCACCGCAATGGACATTATCACGACACGTCAACACAGTTCACTAGGGTTGCGAAATTTGCGTCCTGCATGCAGCCTAAATCGCAGAAATCACTGGCAGTGTCTCTGGACGACAATTTACTCATCGTTGTTTACGTGAACCATGTGCTACTGACAGTAAATAGGCAGCTGTTGTTTGTATATCGCGAGTTGCAGTCAACGGTGGGAAAGCCGGCCGCTCCGGCGTCCCAAGTAATTACGTCACAGCCTACGTCACAGCCACCATCTTGAAATGGGCCGCCAGCCAGAGGAGCGATAACTGAAGGCGAAATTGGCGCTAGAGTCGATGGCGAGGCAAAATTAAAGCAACCAATGGCAGCGCTTGCAGCCGTGCCGGCAAAGCCGTGCTCCCCGCGCCGGCGCGGGCCGCGCTCAGGCGTGCTTCGCCGCCGCCATCGGAGCCCGTCGAAGCCGCCGGCCGTTATGCAAAGTTTCGTTATGTTCCGTCACTTGGCCGGCGTGCGTAGTTATTGCGGTGTCTGCTTGTGCGCTCTTGCGACGTGATGCTTAACGGCATGCAGAATTCGTACATCGTGCAATGGTGCACGGATACTTCAAGACCATCCGAGTTCCGCAAGATTCTTCCATGCTCCGAAAAACTAAAGGTGAGTATGCGTTTTGCGTTCGCAGCCACACATGCATAGCTCCATTGCAGTTCGGCAAAAGTTATTGTTTTTCAATATAGCGGAATCGTGGAGAGCACGAGGTTACGGTTAATATCGCTGTTCCTCGAAGTAATGAAATTAAAGCACTCATAGTTTAACTTTTGCGTCTCTGACATGACTGCGGGCAAGGAAGTGCGTTTTGCTTTTTTTGCCAGTTTATTATTCCGTATAGTTTAAATACGCGTTTCTGCGACTCGATGGTTCGCAGCTTGCACTCAGCCGAGTCGAGGAAACGACGTTTCCGTGATGCGTCTGCGTAATTTGTAGCGTTGGAATTCATAGTTTTCAATCGCTTTTTTTTCAGGACGGGAACGTTGTCGGAGTGTTGGAGAAGGCAACAACTGATGCGTAGCCCAAGGAGGGGTTAACAGCTGTGAAATCTTCTGTCTGCGAAGTGTCCATCCGCAACTCAAGTGGACCAGCTTTCTATTCTGCCCCCCGGTGCTTTATTTTTCGGTGCGTGAATATTCTATGTCAGTATACTTACAGCTAAAGAAGTGATCTTCGTGTTTATGTATCATCTCTGTAATTACCTATGGAAAAACTGCTCTAAGAATTCATGTGTAGGCATGAGAGAGTCTTTTTTTTGTGAGCCTTGAGGGCCCTATATGTAGAGTTTTACTGTTTGTGTTTATCACAATGAAGTGCTCAGGGTACCCGGCATGACATCCTCCATTCAATGGCGTTATCTTCGGCTAGACATTGTATGCCCGGTATAAGAAAAGCTGTGTTGTAGGCTTATTTCACCTGACCGTTGAGTGATACGCTTTTCTTCGAACGTTATGTGCTGCTGCATAAACTGACCATCGCCATTCATCCCGTTGCCACCAGCTAACTCTTAAGCAGTGGTCAATTCCTAATAAGGTGTCTTGCTCTTTTTTAGTGAAATGTACTACTTACTCCGCCAAATCTGCTTTTTTTTCATTTCGTTTATCAGCAGTGATGTCCTGCATTCCATATATATTTTAGCAACATCTAAGCAAACATATGAGTGGTTGTTGTGTGTTTCGTATCAGTACAACGGTTAATAAGTAGATCATTGCATTATTATTTCATATTTATATGTCTTGCGATTCTTTATTGTTTTTGCCATGCATTGAAATTTCTTTATACTTCGTGACCGTGTCTCATCAAAGGCTCCCTCTGCGCTTAGGTCAGCATTTCACCTAAGGAAAGTCATGTTCTTTATATGTGTAATCGCCAAAGGGCCTTCACATATCAATGTGTTCGATTTTTTAAATTTCTAAATTCTGAACTTTGCAATGAGCTTTTGTGCTGTTTAGTCGTGGAGACATTGTGCATTCTTCCCTTCTGTTCTTCTGAACTTGATCGTGTTCTTTGTGTACAAATCTTTTGTTTCGGAAACGGACCAATAAAACGAGGTCAAGATACGTTGTGGGTGGAATTCGTCCTTTATGCTCTGGCACCTACTGGCTGCGTGCATTCAAACGCAAAAAAAAAAGAAAGGTGCGCCACACACACGGCATAAAAAAAAAAAAAAAAAAAAAAAAAAAAAAAAAAAAAAACGTCAGGAGTTCCGTATTCAGGCGGGTGACGCGAGTGATTTGAATCGCGCTAACGCTGTGCGGACCACTAAAACGTGATTTTATTTCAAAATAAGCATTTCCTTGGCACGAAAGTAGCACTACGAGGTTTCTGAACCGCTATTTCAGCATTCAACGTCGACTTAATATTGCCCTTTAGTGTCCCTTTAACTTTTAGGACAGCTCTCGAAGTAACACGTGAAACGTAAATGGAGACGAGCGAATGCGTACATCATTGTTCAGCTGCACGTTAAGTTGCGCCCATTAGTGTTTAAAGGGACTCTCGGGTTTCTTGCCGTGATTATCAAAGTTCAACGTAACTCTAATCTCTAACAGACTACCTGGTTCCACTTGGAATGTTGCAATACAATGTTTACGGAACAAAGGAAGCCCGAACACCGATGCCTTTGTTGATTCGCGTCGTCATCGTAGTTAAAAAGCTTGTGGCCTCTGGTCGTAGTGCACGATAAAAAATAGATGTAGGACAGATGAGCTCAAACTTTGGCGTAGCAATCAGGTGATCAGAAAATGCAAATAACCCTGCAGCACGGCATGGCGTAAGTTCGCTTCCGCGCTTGCAGCCGCTAAAAGCGATCGCCGAAAGCTCGCCCATTTTAAGTATAACATTTGTGAGTTCGTTTTTTGGCGAGTATTTGAGAATCATTACGACGAGCGCCCGTGTTCACGTAACGACCTGGATTTAACGAACGTTGGTCGATCCAGCTTTCGGGGACATTGAATGATCAGCGCTCCTAGCGGCCACTGCTGGAAGCTCTCCCCCGTTTTCAATGGGACAGAGTCATTTTTCGACGATAAAAAATCGTAGAGGCTCAATTTCCAAAACTTCTCAAAGGGGCACCTTCTAGGAGCTGTACCGCACTTAACAAATGCAGCATCGTTAACATCGGGACTTCACATTCTGTTCCCACGACGACTAAAGTTTAAACAATGGGGTCCTATGGAAGCGGCCGAAATCACGCCTCGTTTTTCGGGACAAAAACGGGCCGTCTGAAAAAACTAGACGGAATCCTGCAAATTTCCCGGAGATCTGAGTAGTACGGAGACGAAGCTTTCATTTGAGGCCGCAATCATGTTTCTGTGGGAAGAAAAACACGTTCCAAAATGAAGTTTTCTACAACACAGTCGCGTCTTCGACTCGCGTCTTCGACCATTGTATCCTGATAAGACCCATTTTACCGCCTCGCGACCGGTGTGTGTTGTGGCCTAGATGGTTGAGCGCCTGTTCTAGCGACTCACGCGCGGTGAATGCGGCACGGGTTCAAATCGCAGTAATATTTTTCGTTTTTTTTTCTTTTTTTTTTTTTTTTACAGAATTGCTGTCAGTGGTTACGGTGCTCGGCTGCCGGCCCGAAGGGCACCGGTTTGATCGTGGCCGCGGCTCTAGCATTTTCGAACGAGGCGAAAATCCACTAGTACTTGGATTTTGATGCTGTACGTAGATGTAAATTCACGTTAAAGAACCCCAGGTGGTCGAAATTTCCGGCACACTCTTCTGCCGCGACAGGGAATGGGGGGACGCCCGCTAAGCGCTAAGCGCGTGCTGTAGGACATCATTTTTCCAGTCCAGACCTCATCTACGGCGCGGCTCATAAACATATCGTAGTTTTGACGTGTAAAGTTCCAGCAATTAATATTACTAGTGCGTCATTGCTGAAGATTTAGTTTCTTGTTTTTTCGCTAAAGTGTTGCAAGCAGAATCTTTGCTACACAGCCGGTTTCGCTTCTAGATATGGAGCAAGTAAAGTTCTCATGTTTTAGTATTTCTTATTACGCAACCCATTATCTAAACAACAAAGGAAGGGGAACCAAGGGCCTATTTCAGTTAACCACAGCCTCAATAAGGCAACACATATTGAATCGAAGGAAAGCATGATAGAAGCTATTGATAGTGTAATGAAGCGTTTTAAATAAGCACTATACTATTGGAGACTGAGCAGCAATGGCAGAACCAGCGCAAAGCTCGCGTTGCCGAATCGTCTTCTTTTCTTTCTACATAAGCAGCGTTCTCTGCTTCTGCAAGCAGTGCCGCTTTTAGAGAGTTTTAGAACAGCGTACGCGAAGCTTTGCGTTTGCGTTGCGCATGCGTCGTACGCTAGCCTCTTGCGGGCTCCCGTTAAGTGACGAACGCTAACGCTACGCCCGCAATGCCGGCAAGTTTTGCGTGCGGTGTTCTAAAACTCTCTGTTTACTTCCCCTTCCGAAACAGAGCCATCCTGGCGAATTACAGGCAGTATACCACGGCACTGAGATAGTAAGGCTTTAGCAGGTCCATTGCGCAATCTCATGCCTCGACATTGTTGATTACTAGATTAGAAGAAAGCTCAAGTGGCTTGACGCCCGGACATCAAGTACGCGGCTTGTTAGACCATACGGGACGGGCCGCGGTACTTCGAAAGAAGTTTCGTTGACCGACCGGGGCTAGCTCAAGGAATCCAGAGCCACACAAGTTGATGATAACCTTGGCCGTTTATCCACACAAGTCAGTCCCGGGAATACGACGCTAAAAGGCTTCGAGACATCTCGATGGTGTATTTGGCGCCGCTTGCCATAAGTGGAGTGACATCGGGCACTCTGGCGACCCTCTTCAGCGCTTAGCAGCTTGGGAACTGCCGTCGACTCACTCACATAAGCGTGGCAAGGAGGTATTGCGCATAACGTGCAGGAGGGCTCGAGTCCTTATAGGTAGAAGACAGGAGAGAGTCCTTTCGTGGTCTGCGTAGCAGTGTTTTGGGCGTACGTCACGAAGAGAATGACACGGTTCCAGTCTTAGTAACCGGAAGTGACGTACATTGTCAGCACATCACCTGATGTTCGATTAAATATTTCTGTTAAACCATTCGTTTTATAATTGTAAGATGTGGTCGTGTGGTGAAAGACCTTGCATTCCTCTAGAATTTCTTGACGACGACCGAAATACACGTCCTTCGGACGATGCGCGGCTCACGTAGTGCGCCGTGCTGTAGAATGACGTGGTGTGAAATGAGAGGCAACATTGCTAGCCGATGCAGATGGCAATAGTGAAGTATCTGCTTAGCGTGTAATCGATGGCAACAATTATCTGTCGGTTGGCAGCAGGAGTGATGGAAAGAAGTCCATACAAATCAACACCGGCGAAGTCCAAGGGACGGAGAGGGCAAGTCAGTGGTTGTTACGGAGCAGGGAAATGGCAAGGGGGGATTCGTGTGGCGCTGCGCGCGCAACAAATGTAGCGGTGTAAGAAGCGGTACATTCTGCGTTGATAGTAGCAGAGCTGGAGGAAAGTGCAAATCTTCAACCCTTCGGCATGTGCACACTGTGAGTCAGCGTTTAAGGTGGCGCATATGTCTTAACGTAGATGGCGCGGAATAAGAGCGATTTGCGTCCATCATAGAGGTAGTTGTGATGGTCGATCAACTGTCACGACGAATGAAATGGTGTGTTTGATGACTTATTTCTCTAGGGATGGTAGGTGACGTTGCTTCACGCAACAAGACCATAGGGGAAGCAACGCAGGGGTTTTTGCGCCACTGCACAGGCATGTCGGTGACGGCTACAGCGGGAACGCGTCGTAGATGGACAAGAAGACCGCCGCTAGAATGTGTATTGATCGGCGGATGCAGTGGGGGGGGGGGGGGGGTTACGGGGTTCAACCGTACTTTATGTATGCTTGTGCGTGCTTTGGTAGGTGCATGGCTGGCATAAACAACCAGGGTTGCCGTTGGGTGTGACACGAAAAGGCGCCAGAACTCACGCCAAAAGTAGCCAAAGCAGCCATGACATTTGATCCTATCGCCGAATTTCTCGCCAAACAGAACAGAAGCGCTATTATCAAGTCTTTACTATTCATGAATAAATAAAACTATTTTGAATAAGTAAAACCACAAGTTTAAAAAAGAGCCATGGCGCCAACTGGAAATTTTCGTCGCCAACGGGGTCCAAAAGTAGCCACTTTGGCGCAAAGTAGCCACCAACGGCAACACTGTAAGCAACAACTAACTCGTCAAATCCGCGTTTACGCTGGGCAAGCACAGCGCCGAACACAACGCCGCTAGTGTCCTTGTCAATTTTATTTTGGGTGCTCTCAGCTTTTCTTTCATAATAAACTTCTCTCTCTCTCTCTCATATGGGGCGAGCAAATCAAAATGTCGCAAGATTGGAGGCGAAGTAAGAATTCATCGGAGTTTTCTGGATGCATCGCCACATGTGACTTCGCTCAAAGGTCGCAGCCACAGCAGAGGTCAGTGAAATGCCCTATAATTGCGGGGAAGCGGCGAATGAAACGTGTAAAATAAAATCAAAGGCATAGAGAGCTGCGAAGGTATTTCATTGCGAGTTTAGGAAACGTAGGAGCAACACGAAGTGTCGTGGGATCCGGAAGGACGCCATCTCGGAAGAAGACGGCCCAGAATAAGCAGCTTTCGTACGCCAAAGCAACACTTCTTTAAGTTTACCTCAATGCCATTAGAGCTGATACTAGTGACGACAGCTACGTCCTTTTGTAGATGTGTTGAAAGCCGTCTGAAAATATCAGAGTACCATCCAGGTAGTAGAGATTCGTCTGCCACTTGAAGCCGCGAAGGATGCCGATCATGCGTTCAAATGTTGCAAGCGCGTTGCACAGCCCGAATCGCGTCACAATAAATTCATATAAGCCATCGAATCTAACGAAGGCTGGTTAGCGGTGGTCAAGTTCAGCCATCGGGCTGCAAGCAGCCGGAGCGCAGGTCCAACGAATAGAGAGAGAGAGAGAAAAAAAAACTATGCTCCATGCCAGCAGTCGCGGCGTCGTCTATTAGTGGCTATAGGGATAGATGTCCTTACGTGTGATCTTGTTCAGCAAGCCATAGTCTACGCAAAAACTAGGCAATTGAGCCGTCTTTTTTTTTTTTTTTTTTTTTTTTTTTTTTTTTTTTTTTTTTTTTTTTTTACAATATCGATCGGTGAGACCCATCGGCAGTTCGAGGTCTGTATGACGCCGTGTTGAGCCGTGTCACTTGTGCGATGTTGCGACGCACTGTGGCTGGCACACGATATGCGCACTTAGGCTAAGGAGCGTGGAGATCAGTGTCGAAGAAATACATCGTCTTAGACTTAATGTTGGGCTTCAATACATGAAAGGATGTTTTGTTAAGAATATAATTCGAATGGCAATGCCTTTCTCTGTAATGTTCACGAATTAGGTAATACCTCGAAACTAGTGGCATCATAAAAATTCGTTCCAGGTTGCCTTGAGAACTCCACGACTAAACATTGGGAATTGAAATGTGGGCGATAATTCAATTAGTTAAGATCACAATTAGTAAATTTTCGTTAGATAGTGGACTAAGCCTTTCAATTTTTTGTGTAGTAATTTCAGCCTCTTCTCGTAAACCAGCTGACGAGCTAGAATTGTACAATACCTAACAGCCAACCTTTAAATGTTTTTGAAAGTGTTCGCTGAAACATCGGTATTCTTCTTATTGTTGTACACATGTACCGTACTCCCCTCTAGAATGCCCAAGCGCTTGAGTGCATTTGAGATAAATAAATAAATAAATAAATAAATAAATAAATAAATAAATAAATAAATAAATAAATAAAACCTAAGCACGTGTTACACTCACTAAAAACGCTAAGGCGAATAACGGAAAAGTGGGCTAGTTGGTTCGGTTTCATAGTGCAGTATATGGGGCAGCGCGAGAACGAATACAAGGACGAGAAAACACAGGACATGCGCTGTCTGTGTCTTGTCAGCGCATGTCCTGTCTTTTCTCTCTCGTCCTTGTATGCGTGCTAGCGCTGCCCCATATACTTCGCTAAGGCGAAACCTGATTGGCTTCTTGACACACTTTTGGCGTTGTAAAAATACATTATACCGGGTGTTCAAAGTTAAGCTCTATGGTTTTATTAAAATTCAGCACTGGGAAGAACGTGAAAACCACCTTTGCAGATAACTTATACATCCAGGGGCACACGCAATGAGACAATAATTATCGCTTTCAGGTGCCCAATTAACTCATATTCAATAATTGACTTTTTAGTGATTGCAGCAAGAAAGCATGTTTGTATTGAAAAGTTTGAGGCAGTCGCATTTATACACAGTTCCACTTGGAAGAATTCTTCTAGCATGTCTGTGCTCCGAGATATCCCGCTGCAAAGTTTAATTGTGGTTTACCTGATTACGCATGCAAGACAGCCAGTGGTGGCGCAAACTCCTCCCCGGTGGGCCGTGGCAGGTGCGTGCGTCGTTTAGTCTGATAACGGGTCGAAGGCACAGGCAAAGATGATAACGGTTACCCTTTTGCTACGCTGGCGATAGCAAGCAATGACTGTTCGTCACATCGGGGAGGAACATTGCGCTGATCCACAGCGCCCTGCATGCGTAATCAATTAAACTTTGCAGCGGGATATCTCGGAGCACAGACATGTTAGAAAAATTCTTCCAAATGGAACTGTGAATAAACGCGACTCCCTTCAACTTTTTTAATATAAACATGCTTGCTTGCTGCAGTCACTAAAAAGTTAATTATTGAATCTGGGTTAATTGGGCTCCTGACAGTGATAATTATATTCTCACTTTGCGTCCCCCCTGGATATATATGTTATCTGTAAAGGTGGTTTTCATGTTCTTCCCAGTGCCGAATTTTAAGAAAAGCATAAAGCTAAACTTTGAACACCCGGTATATATATATATATATATATATATATATATATATGAGAACTAACAGACAATGATGCCAAGGAAAGTATAGGGGACGTTATTAGAAGTAATTGTAATGTAAATGTGAAGAAAGAGAAGTGGACGAAAAGATAACATGCCACCGGCAGGATCCGAACCTGCGACCTTCGAATAACGCGTCCGATGCTCTACCACTGAGCTACGGTGGCTGTCATCCCCCCGTCCACTTTATAGGGTATATATGTTCATTAAACGTGGGAGCGTCAGTCAGCGCCGCCTGTTGCCATTACGGCGAGTGTGAAACACTCTTTTTGCCAGTAGGCGTCACGTAGCACGTGATCTTATTACGAGCTGGCAGCTGACTAATAATCCCTCGCATACCACCTGAAGGCAACAAGTCTGCCAGAACGAGACCCTCGTTATGAACTAAGGAAAGGAGTGTGAACTTAAGGGCTCGTTTGCTTTGTTAAACACATTATTAATGAGAACTAACAGACAATGATGCCAAGGAAAGTATAGGGGACGTTATTAGAAGTAATTGTAATGTAAATGTGAAGAAAGAGAAGTGGACGAAAAGATAACATGCCACCGGCAGGATCCGAACCTGCGATCTTCGAATAACGCGTCCGATGCTCTACCACTGAGCTACGGTGGCTGTCATCCCCCCGTCCACTTTATAGGCGGCGCTGACTGACGCTCCCACGTTTAATGAACATATATACCCTATAAAGTGGACGGGGGGATGACAGCCACCGTAGCTCAGTGGTAGAGCATCGGACGCGTTATTCGAAGGTCGCAGGTTCGGATCCTGCCGGTGGCATGTTATCTTTTCGTCCACTTCTCTTTCTTCACATTTACATTACAATTACTTCTAATAACGTCCCCTATACTTTCCTTGGCATCATTGTCTGTTAGTTCTCATTAATAATGTGTTTAACAAAGCAAACGAGCCCTTAAGTTCACACTCCTTTCCTTACTATATATATATATATATATATATATATATATATACTTTCGCATTCACGATTCACAAGTGTCTGATCATCATCATGACTATGCAACATGACTACGCTAATTGTACGGTATATGCCACTCCCATGTTTCTCCAATCAACCCGGTCATGTGCAGGCTGCGCCCACGTTAGCGCCGGCAGCTTCTGAATCTCACCTGCCAATTTAACTTTATGCCTCCCGTTCGCGCGCTTGCCTTCTGTTAGAATGCAGGCTCTTACTTTCAATTGCCACCAGTCATCTTGTCTTCTCGCTGCATTCCCTTGAGAGATAGTGGTAAATTACCATTCGCTTTTCTCTTGAGAGATAGTGGTAAACTGCCAATCATTAAGGATGACTGCCAGTTGGGCATGTTGGTAAAGGTTCATGGTGAAACAAGCGCGAAATGCACGAAGACTTAGAAAGGACACAGGACGGAGCTTGTTTCACCATGTGCCAATCATTATCTCAGAATACGTGCCAAATGCACACTACAACATATTTATACTTTTGGTTACTTCATTCTCATGGTTCGTATCTGCGGTCAC
Source organism: Rhipicephalus appendiculatus (assembly GCA_030522465.1). NCBI lineage: Eukaryota > Metazoa > Arthropoda > Arachnida > Ixodida > Ixodidae > Rhipicephalus > Rhipicephalus appendiculatus. The sequence continues at coordinate 1,151,760 of JALIZH010032972.1, forward strand.
TACCTTCCCTAAACAGACGTATTCCTTTACCACTTCCAGTGTTTTGATAGGCATCGCAAACCACTCTTCTCTTCGGAGACTGCTGAACATTGCTTTATTTTTTCTGCATATTAATTTTCTGACCCACCGCTCTGCTTTCCCTGTCTAATTCAGTAATTATGATTTGCAATAGTTTTCCCGAGTTACTAAACATGGCAATATCACAAGCGAATCGCATGTTACTAAGCTACTCTCCTTTAACTGCTATCACATGCTGTCCGCAATCCAACGCTCTGAAAACCTCCTGTTAACACGCGGTGAATAGCATTGGAGAGATGGTAGCTCCCTGCCTTAGACTCTTTATTAGAATTTTATACCATGCTTTTTTTTTCTTTTTCATGGGGGGACAATGGTGGCTGTGGAGACACTGTAGATATGCCGCCGCGACGGCATAGCGGCTAGGGAGGTCGGCTGGTGACCTGAAAGGTGCAGGTTTGATCCCGGCCACGGTGGTCGCATTTCGATGGAGGCGAAATGGTAGAGGACCGCATGTACTGTGCGATGTCAAAGCACCTTAAAGAACGCCAGATGATCAAAATTTCCCGGAGTTCTCCTATACCGCGGGCCTCATTATCATATCCTGGTCTTGTCACATAATACCCCAGATATTACTATTATTATTCTTATTAATTTTTCGTTCATTAAAAAATCATACCACAGGGCGTTCGAATGATGATGTTTAGGTAGTGTTTTTGGAACCGGTGACCGGAAAATCTGTAGCGCTAGCACACGTGCGTCATCATGTGTGCTATTGCGCCGATTTGTGTGTACCGCGAGCCAAGACCTTCTAGAACGATTACTTTGTACTTTAATAGTCATAATAATTGTTGGGGTCCAACGTCTCAAAACGACCGTATGATGAGAGACGCCGCAGTGGAGGGCTCTCAACATTTCGACCACCGGGAGTTCTTTAATGTGCACCTAAATCTAAGCACATAGGTCGCAAGCATTTTCGCCTCCATCGAAAATGCGCCGCCGCGGCCGTACTTTGTAGTTTTGACCACACGTTTGGTAGCACCATGTTAGTTCGCGGAGGCTGCATTTTGATGGACGCAATATGCAGGAAGCCCATGTGCTCAGATTTAGGTACACGTTAAAGAACCCCACGTGGTCTAACTATCGGGGGTCCTCCACTATGGCATCTCTCACATTCATATCGTATTCTTTGGACGCAAAACCCCAACAATTATTATAAGAAGTACAGCAGCTTTCTGTGCATCCAGAGAAACCTAAGCAGTAGAAAAAAGCTCGGAAAACACGGGGACGAAAAGTAAGCAGACGCTACAAGCTAAGTAACCTAGAAATAAACATTGCGAAATGCTATCATTCGACTGTCAAGTCATTAAATGTGCGCCAACTGCTTCATGATCTGCCATCAGCCGAGCCTTTCAACATGGTAAAAAATTTGCGCAGCTTGCGCTGAGTCGCGTAAGGCTGGGGCAGAGCAGAACTGGTCGGCACTCGCCTTGGCAATTGACTAGGCACACGTTCATTCACACGTCCATGCACGAAGTGTTCACGCGATCACATTGCGATTCACGAGTATCGGATAGGCATCGATCGGGTTTCATTGGGAATCGCTTGGCAATCACAGCACCAAGTACCTTACTTACCTTTATTAGGTAAATTGGCCTAATTTGCAAATTTGAAGCTTGGTCTCGATTAGCTTCCATCCCATGTCAAGGTAAGCTTAATTAGCTAATTAGTCGAGCTACCACTAGTTATATTAACTCTTAATTAGTATTAGGCTAAGCTTGGCGCATCTTACAAAATTCGGTATTACTAGGCACACGAGAATCTCAGCTCGGCTAAATTAGGGCTTTTTGAGGTGTGATTTCATTAGCTTAGTTATGCGCAGTTAATTAGGTTTTACCATGCTCAACATGGCTTAATAAGGCTTGTCTATGGTTACACTGGTTTAACTAGGCACAGTTGTTCTTAATTTTTCTTGACGTGGCCGCGCCGGCAAGATCATGGTTTCCTCTCTACATCGCGAACCGGACAAACGGCGGGCATAACATACTTGCTGTAAAAAAATGCGAACGGAATAAAATAATACGTTTGGCTGCCCTTCCGAATTCCCGGTGCAGTCGGGCACCGTTTTCTTTTTCTGATGCGTGAAACGAGTCGTTGCCATAGGATCGAGGAATGACTAGCCATTTTAACATCGCAGCTCGCCGGTCTTATCTTTGTCGCCGTTAGCAACGAACGCGGCAGGCCACGCCAAGTCGTGAAGCTGTGTGTTCTGAACTTTTTGTTTTTTTTTCCTTTTCTTTCTTGCCTTGACGCAACTCTTGACTTCGCGCGAGATTCAAAAGATAAAAGTCATGCGGCACGTGGTGGAAGACACGCGAACTAAACGCCGATGTCCGTGAAAGCTGGATCTGGTATCCCTCACGACAACCAGAATGCCGCGGGAAAAAAAAGTGTGGTTGCCGTGACGCTACCCCATTTACCGTCCCAAAACTGACATGTCGAGAAAAGACGCGCTATCGACGAAGCGCCAGTGGCACGTGCCTGCGCTAAAGAACACTTATGTCATGAAAAAACGTGCTATCGACGAAACGCTAGAAACGAGTAGCTGCGTTAAAAAACACTTTCTGTCATGTAGTATGGAAAGTGCTAATTCGATAATCTCGAAATAGTGCGCACTTGCATGGAACATTTCGAAAGCCGCAAGCATTGTAAATCATGTGCTCTGGCATAGAAACGAGGGATGTTGATGTTATAACAGAACAGCTGTTGACCAAACATTTTGTGTATTAAGCGTGAGCTCTGATATTGCATCTCTTTGGGTGCCGATGATAAAGTGTCCCATGCAGAATCACAAGCGGTTGTGATGACTTGAAATGGGACAAGCGCAGACACAACATATAATATACTATTGGTGGCAAAGAAGGTGTGCGACCTAAGAGAAAAGTGAAGTCATTTCGAAGCATGGTGCACTTCGCATGTGTCGGCTGCCAGTCTTTTACGCTTCCGACAGTTGTTGTTGCAGCCATATACAGCGCAGTGGTATCTTGTCGACCTGCTCTAGTCCGACATTTCGATTTTCGGCAGCACAGTTGCTTTAGTTTACACATTGAGCCCTCCCGCGCCACGCAATGCAAAACGTGGCAGTCCGCCCTTCCAAAAACCAGTGCCGTTCCAGTACCTCCAGCGTGATACTAGTACGTTTTTTTGGCGCTGGATCACACTGGAAACACTGGTGCACGCTCTTATTCACTGGCAAAGATTTGGGACGCACTGGTGCGGGCGCTGTCATCGCCGCTGTGACGCTGGCGCGCACTAAGAAGCGCTGAAAACACTGGAAGTTTCCCTGGAGTGTGCCGGCGCATACTGGGGCCTGTACTGTTTGCGCCAATGCCGCGCGCTGTTTTCAGTATTGTCCGCGGCGAAATATTTCAGTATCGTTGAATATGGAATCTTTGATTCGATGGTACCGATAGGTACTATCCTAAGAGGTCCCGAACATGTGTCTCAATTTGTATAGCTTGGCAGAGAAGCAGGATCAGATGACTACTTTTTATGTGAAATCACTCTCATTTTTACTTATTCCCTTTAGAATGTGGAGAACAACATGTTCATAACCCAAAGCAGCCCACGCTGATCATTTTGCTTTATTGTACCCTTTTTTAAAATCATGCAATGTCAATAACGGCGTCTATTCTTGTAGAGCACGTAACAGCACTGAATGCGCATTATCTGCATGCGCCGCACCTTATGCCAGTTTCGTATATCCGTGATGTGTTGCTGTAATGATTCTATAGTACAGTGTTTATAAGCCGCGAGGCGTCGGTTTGAACAGACGCAGCAAATCGTTACATCGCCACGCAGTTGGCGAGAAGCAAATGAGCTCTGCAAGGCTTCGCAACCGCTCCCAACGTAGGCCAGAAAAACAGCCTTGCACATGGTTCGATATCGCCACACCCGTAACGCATATCTGGCAATTTCTGCACTTCCACTCATTTCAGATGCACTTTAGGTTGCAGTTAGAAAGGCTCTGCAGTTAAAAGGCAGAAACTTCACCATCGCAACTCACCTGCGCCGAGAATGCATGTTCCCACCCAGTTCGACTCCCAGCGAGCGTTAAGCCTAGCATGCCGGCCGGGTTACTCTACGTGCTACCGACGATTCTTGCTTTAAGTATACGTAATTATGACGTGTAAGAATGACTGTAGAGTACGGTTTGGACATCGGTTAACCCAGGTGAACGATTTTTGCTTGTGTACGGGGTCCGCACAAAGAGCGATGACCATCGACGCGACGCGCTTTCAGCAACGCTCAGAGGCTGTTGCTGAACGTTGCCGGCTGCACTCGGCGGAACTTCCCTGACTCATGTGTAAGAACACATACTGGTCAATTTTAACGCCTTAGCGAACTAACACACTAGCCTATTTTTTCAGTGCATTTTATTTGTTTTACGCCCAGCAGATTATTAGTTCTAGGTCTCGGTAGAACCAGTACAGTGGCACGCCCGCTGTGCCATACCGTAGCTTGCGCGAGCAAACTGCTGAATATTAAATGCGAAGCATTTCTTAGCGAACTTCGGCGACTTTGAGCGTATCTATCTATCTATCTATCTATCTATCTATCTATCTATCTATCTATCTATCTATCTATCTATCTATCTATCTATCTATCTATCTATCTATCTATCTATCTATCTATCTATCTATCTATCTATCTATCTATCTAGCCGCCTACGATTTTGTGCTCTCCTGGCCGTATTGTTAATGGGATTTATACCAAAATTAGTATGGCGTAACATGACTCTATGACGAACACCAATGACTAATCATATCATGAAAATCATGAATAACTTGTCATAAAAAGTATGATTTACAGGCTATGGCCATAGTGCTCCTGTAGCCGTTGTCTTACATGATATATCCAAAAATTGGTACGATGAGACAGTTCTGCCTGACCAACATAAATGACAAGTGAAGAGTTTTTTTTCGAAATGAGTCAAATCCACCTAAACAGAATTTGTGAAAACAGGGAAAATTTGTTACGCAATGTAAATACAACGCTTCCAGAACTATTACGCGATATATTTTACATGTCAGCTAGTACAAGTTTACGGCCACAATTAATTAAAAAATATACAGCGGACTTGACCAATATTAGCATGATAACTTTGGATTTGGCTCATATTGAAATGACACATTGAATTCGGGGTGGTATTCTTGCGAAAACTTTATCGAAATCGACTTTCAAGAGTGGTATGATAGAGTTTTGGCCGAAAAGCCATCAAACATAGGCAACAATGCTTCAATTAAGGGCCTTCAACTATACACGAAGAGCCGGTGCGTCTTCTTCGCAGCACAAGCTGCTCTATTCGAAATCTTCTCTATGATAATTTTCTTTGGCACGCCTGAGGACACTTACAAAATAAGGGACCTCTTGATTCTCTTGCCATGAACTGCCGAAATGCTTTATGAGAAGGCTCGTCACATCTATCAGTTTCATTTCGTTGACATGATGAGTGTACAGTGGGCATTGCAAGGGTGCTTGTGCAAGGGACTTTCCCGTCTTTAGGACTGGCACGACATTTGATACGGAAACATTATAGTGGGGTTCTGCTCTAACTTTAGGGCTTCTACCAGCTGCATTTCTTTGAATGTAGAAGACCTTGGTTTCTGTTATCTTAAACGGCAAGCTGGATGTCGATTTCATCTCTGCCGTACAGTAGGCCTTCCAGTCATACACGTCCCAATGTTTTCCGAGCTCTAGCTCTGTGCCATGATATGAAAAAATCATTTGGTAGCATTGGGGATTCAGGATTTCTTCGTGTTTCTTCGTGAGGATTTCTTCCTCACGTCCTTTTCAATCCGGCCAAATACACTGTCTGGAGGTAAAAAGCTCTGCTATTGGCTTACTGGATTTGCCTCATTTCGATCCGTACAGCGCACGGATCTGGCTCAATTTCGTTTTGAAACGAAATCTGTAAGCACACGTAGCTCGTTGTATTGACCGATTTCGTTCCGACAACTATTTTACAGGGAAAGTTGAGAGTATGTACGTGCCACTGGAGCTTTATTTGAGCTAGTTTCGGTTTCTGGATTTAGCTCATTGCGAAAAAAAAACTCCTCAAGTGGTAATATAAAAAAGCCGGCAGATCCCACGCACTGTGGGAATCGATGTAATGCGAAGCAGCCAGGAGGGAGCAAATCATGCTTTACATAATTTCCTTGTCATTTTTTACATGTTAGTACCTGTCATTTATGTTCCTCATACAGTCACATCGCGCAATACCAATTTTGGTGTATATCAAGCTAGCAAACTGGACGCAAGCACACCATGAGCGTGGTATGTAAATGGTGTCGTAGATGACATGCATGCCAAGATTTTCATGTTACCACCTGTCAGTTATGTTCGTTGTACAGTCACGTCCCTCAATACCAAATTTGGTGTCTATCAAGCTAAATAAACGGCCGCGAGCGCGCCATGAGTGTGGAATGCAAATCATGTCGCTCATGACATGTCATGATTTCCATATTACCACTTGTCATTTATGTTCGTCATACAGTCATGCCACTCAATACCAAATTTGGTGTATCTCAAGCTAACGAAACGGCCGCGAGCACGCCATGAGCGTGGCATGCAAGTCACGTCCAGTGATGTTCCGTGCAGGGAATTTTTCCTTTTTCAGGGAATTTTCGACAGTCATTTTGGACGAAAGGGAAAAAGGGAATCTTCGCGATATTACAGGGAATTTTGAGGGGCGGCGAATTTTTTTTTTATAACGATCAAAAGACTGTGGACATGAGGCTTTCGCATGTCGCAATCGTTTCTGGCGCATGCAGCGCGCCAAAACACAGCCTCTAAGGTTCGTTTTTAAAGACGATAGTCTTTCTTGGGATAATTCAATGCAGAAACATTCATGACATTGATGTGACTGACTGCTGGTTTGTGTGCCCAGCGATTCAGCCCCCCGGCGAAAGTTTAAGCCCGTGCTCAAAGCCCGCCCATCTTGATCTGGTCATTCGGTCATTGTTCCAGTCATTGTGCTGTGATCCTAGCTTTATATATTTTAAATACCTTGCTTTTTTTTAGTTCGAGGCACACAAAAGTTCTGCGGTCAATTGAAAGGTTTCCCATTCAATATATATTCAGTCACTTCACATTTATTGATTTTTTTCTTTACGGTAGTTTGCAGAACCGTTCCTAATCAAGTCAATAAAATGTTACATACCACCACAAAACCTTGTTTTATTGCACAATATTTAGTCACCCTTATTGAAAAGTTGACGTGCTTTTTGTACAAAATGTGGTGCATATAGATACAGAGCGTCTGCTAGGCACATTAATGTACGCCACGTCACTCAGTAACAAAAAAAAAAACGAAAAAACAACAACAATTAATAAACTTTTCTTGTTATGCAGTGGCCGTGTGCATGAGCATGTACAGCATTTCCTTCCGCATCGCATACCGCTTAAAGCGAGCTCCAAGGTAGCTCCTTCGTTGTATTAAAAGCCGATCTCAGAGGCGATGCTTTGAGTTCGGCAGGAAAGAAGAGAAAGCGATGGGAAGAGCCTGAAACACGTCGAACACTATATATATATATATATATATATATATATATATATATATATATATATATATATATATATATATATATATATATATATATATATATATATATATATATATATATATATATATGTGTGTGTGTGTGTGTGTGTGTGTGTGAACTTTTTTGTGCTGGGAAATAAGCGGGGATTTTTGGCGATGTATGCGGGGGAAAAATGCCGGAAATAGGGAATTTTCGGGACTCGGAAAGGGAATTCTTCTGTCCAGGACGGAACATCACTGGTCACGTCGCACATCACAAGTCATGATGTCCATATTACCACTTGTCATTTATGTTCGTCATACAGTCATGTCACTAAATACCAAATTTGGTGTATATCAAGCTAACGAAACGGCCGCGAGCGCGCCATGAGCGTGGCATGCAAGTCATGTCTCACATGACAAGTCATGATTTCCATATTACCACTTGCCATTTATGTTCGTCATACAGTCACGTTGCTCAATACCAAGTTTGGTGCATATCACGCTAACGAAGCGGCCGCGAGCGCACCATGAGCATGGCATGTAAATCATGTTGTTCATGACATGCACGTCATTATTTGCATATTACCACCTCTCATTTATGTTCGTCATACAGTCACGTCACTCAATCCCAAATTTGGTGTATATCAAGCTAACGAAACGGTCACGAGCGCGCCATGAGCGTGACATGTAAATCATACTTTTCATGACAAGTTAGTGATGATTTTCATGATATGACCAGCCATTTATGTTCGTCATACAGTCATGTTATGCCATACCAAATTTGGTATAAATCCCATTAACGATACGGCCGGGAGAGCACAAAGTCGTAGGCGGCTAGATAAATAGATAGCTATATAGATAGATAGATAGATAGATAGATAGATAGATAGATAGATAGATAGATAGATAGATACGCTCAAAGTCGCCGAAGTTCGCTAAGAAATGCTTCGCATTTAAAATCATAACCTGCATCTCATGTACATGTACAACATGATTTACATGCCACGCTCATGGCGCGCTGACGGCCGTTTCGCTAGCTTGATCTACACCAAATTTGGTTTTGAGTGACGTGACTGTATGATGAGCATAAATGACAAGTGTTATATGGAAGTCATGACATGTCATGCGCGACATGACTTGCATGCCACGCTCACGGCACTCTCGTGGCCGTTTCGCTAGCTTGATATACACCAAATTTGGTATTGCGTGACGTGACTGTATGACGAACATAAACGACAAGTTGTAATAAGGAAATCATGACATGTCATTTGCGACATGACTTGCATGTCGTGCTCATGGTGCGCTCACGGCCAGTTTCTCTAGCTTGATATACACCAAAATTGGTATTGCGGGACGTGACTGTATAGCGAACATAAGTGGCAGGTGGTAACATGAAAATCTTGGCATGCATGTCATCTACAATTTACATGCCACGTTCATGGTGCGCTTGCGTCCAGTTCGCTAGCTTGATATGCACCAGAATTGGTATTGCGCGATGTGACTGTGTCACGAACATGAATGACATGTCCTAACATGTAAATCATGACATGCATATTATATACAGCATGATTTGCTCCTTGTTGGCGGCTTCGCATGACATCGATTCCCACAGTGCGTGGGATCTCCTGGTTTTTTTAATCATGTAAGCGCGTATTTATCGAATGAGTCACAATAAAACTTCTGTACATGTTGACCGGTAGAAAGAACAAGAAACGGCTATTAAAAAAAACTGGCAGACCCCACGCACTGCGAGAATCGATGTAATGCGATGCAGCCAGCAATGAGCAAATCATGCTGTATATAACATGCATACCATTATTTATATGTTAGGACCTGCCATTTATGTTCGTCATACAGTCACGTAGCGCAATGCCACTTTTGGTGTATGTGAAGCTAGCGAACTGCACGCAAGAGCACCATGAGTGTGACATGTAAATCACGTTGTACATGACATGCATGCCATGATTTTCATGTTACCACCTGCCACTTATGTTAGTCATACAGTCACGTCCCACAATACCAAATTTGGTGTGTATCAAGCTAGCGAAACGGCCACGAGCGTACCATGAGCGTGGCATGCAAGTTATGTTGCACATGACGTGTCATGATTTCCGTATTACCAATTGTAATTTATGTTCGTCATACAGTCACGTCACGCAATACCAAATTTGGTGTGTATCAAGCTAGTGAAACGGCCATGAGCGTGCGATGAGCGTGGCATGCAAGTCATGATTTTCATATTACCACTTATTTATGTTCGTCATACAGTCACGTGGCGCAATACCAAATTTGGTGTATATCAAGCTAACGAAACGGCCGACAGCGCACCATGAGCGTGGCATGCATATCATGTACATGGCATGCACATCATGATTTTCATATTACCACCTGTCATTTATGTTGGTCATGCAGAAATCTCATCATACCAATTTTTGAATATATCAAGTTAACGAAACGGCCGCAGGGGCACTACGGTCATGACGTGTAAATCGTACCGTTCATGACAAGTTAGTCATGATTTTCATGATATGACCAGTCACTCATGTTCGTGATACAGTCATGTTATGCCATACCAATTTTGGTATAAATCCCATTAACGATACGGCCAGGAGGGCACAAAGCCGTAGGTGGCTAGATAGATAGATAGATAGATAGATAGATAGATAGATAGATAGATAGATAGATAGATAGATAGATAGATAGATAGATAGATAGATAGATTCGCTAAAAGTCGCTGAATTTCGCTAAGAAATGCTTCGCATTTAAAAATCGGCAATAACCGCCGGAAAACTGGGCCTGCTCCTTGTTCCGTTTTAAATTTTTCAGGCTTAAGATGTGTATTCTTTAAGAAACTTAGCACTCTTGCCATTATCGGCATGGCATTTGGTGCTGGAAGCCGTTTGTTTGTGTCTAATGAAAGACGCAAGTGTTATTTCGAAAGGATGATCGCGTCTGTATTGAGTATGCGACATTTAAAGATGAAGCCGAGTGGTGTGTTGGTTAATCGGCCGCTTAAAAATTGAGGAGGTGTTCGGCGTTTTATTGGGTGACAGCCATGTTTCGCTGTAGAAGAGTGGTTTAGCTCACTTGGCTGAAGATCAAAAGGTTGTGAGTTCTAGGGGACGGATACCTTTTTTTTCATACGGCTTCTTATTTTTCATTTTTTTTTGACTGATGCATTCTATTTTGCTTTGATCACTAATATGTCTATGTATGGCAGGTAGGCACCAAC